>JAPZDV010000024.1:11773266-11785990 GCA_029814665.1 Acanthurus lineatus | reverse complement strand
TATATATATATATATATACTAACTAAAATCAATGATGATGACATAATACATTAAATGTACTCACTTTGTCCTGTTATCATTTAAATATATCACTAAATAGATGAGCAATTATCACATTTCTTTTTATCCATATTTTACACTTTTGAAAACATGGGTTGTACATGGTCTTACATTGATCGTGTTGTCATGTCAATAAATGCTTTTTATTAATGCTTTTTTTCTGAACAGGTTGCTGAAGGATGACCGCTCTTTTTCATTTGTTCCTCGTTCACGCCTGGAGCTCCCAGAGAATTTTCCCAAAGAGATCCCAGGAACATGTTACTTCCTGGAGGCAGGGACATCTCACAGCCATGCCTCGCTCACCAGCTCTCGCTCTGCTCCCCCGGCCTCTATGAGGAAAGTGTCCTACAGCATTGGGACCATGTTTCTCAGAGAAACAAGTTTGTAGGTCCCAACACACTGACTAGGGTACACAGATATTCATCATGTGAGAGGCTGGATTTGAACCTACAGAACATGCAGGAAGTAGGTCACATGGATCTTTGGATATGCAAATGCATTATGTGTGAAAACTTGGATTGGCCTTTATGAATTACTGAAACTCGTTCACATCATAGGTGAAAAAGAACAACATGCCCACATCTCCCCTGAGCACAGGAGATATGGTTCAAAGGACTTAAGGAACAGCAACGATGCTTGTCTCACTTGGACCCTTCCCCCAGGAGGTGTCTTGATGGGGTCTAATAACAGAGAAACCTTAACATGAAACTTAATGATCTAGCTGGATTCCTTAGCTCCATTTCTGGTTTCTAGCTCTCTCCGGTGGTCCTTTCTCCAAAATGTTACTTTGACTGGGTCTAGAGGCTACAATACTTGGAGAAAACATGAGCTGTGTTGCACTCATTAGCAATGGAATTAAGCATATAGAACAAATACACTTTCCATTAATAAAGAGGATGCTGAGGAATAAAGTTGTTCTTACTTTTAGGAGATGGCAGTATTGCCAGAAATGTTTGCTGTGTATCATGGCCTCTTGTAGGAAGACGACTACTGAAGATACAATACAACTCCCCTTCCAACTGTCCCTAATTCATGTCATGCTTTACCAAACATACTTCTAATATCTGCTGCTCACTACATCCATCTGTCAACCTAGGACCAGTTGGTTGGGGTTGGGAGAGACAAATAAGAGGCACAGAATAAGAGTAAGGTTTGAAAAGGGGCATCGAGGGACAAATGCCAAAAACGCTAATTTTAAGCTGATCTTAGAGCCTTTTTGTGCTTCTTACCCACAGCTAACTATAACCAACAACAATCCAGCCATTTCATTGCAGGTAATACATTTAGGACTGAAAATTATTCCCAGCTCAGTGCCTTTTTATTGCTCAAATCGGGGCAAATACAGATGGATTAATTCTAAATATTTGAAAGGATAAAACAGAAGGAGTGCATTATTTATCTTATGTTGTCAGTTTTTTTTAATGCGTTTCTGTTTCATTAACTTCACTAAAGAGTGAGGAAATGACAAGTGCCAAAGGTTAAGATCCCCTGAGGGTGCAAGTCACAGCAGGCGCCTTATCTCACTGAGCCAAACCAAGGAGTCTTTTATTTTTGAGATGATCATAAGCAACTGGCAAGATAAGAAAGTTCTCCTCTACAAGTTCAAATATTTGAAATTATATTCATCTGTTTTTTGTCCAGATCAACCAATAATACACAAAATATAGTACTGATAATATAGTACTATACTAACTTGTACACAGTCATAGTATGCATGCTTGATGCGTTCACATTTACGTAAATTATCTTTTTTAATTGCTTTTTTTTTTTTACCATGTTGATATAAAAGTATTACCTGGCCCCATGCAAACCTGACCAACAGGATTCAGATTAGAGTCTGCTAGTTTGCTGGTAGACTGACAATGATTTACTCAGTGGAAATCTCAGGCCTTCCAAATACTTCAGAGTAGCTCAGTAACCCAGAAGTGGGAAAATAACAGAAGTTCAGAAGTTTTGTCCAGGAGAATCTTCATGAACTGTCATCATAGAGTGGGAAGTAAGGATTGAAGTTGGATATATTTTTTTTAGATTTTACAAACTTAGTATACTTGGATACTTTATGTAACTAACATTACATTGTTGCAATTGTTTTAGGTTGTTGACATCACATAGGATGTGACATTAGGGAAGTTCTACGCATAAATCAAGTTTATGTCAGTCTGAACAGACCCACAGAGGGAAAAAAAGCAGTATGTAGGAGGCATTAGGTTCCATTAATTATGATAATTTGTGTTGAGTGTTTTTGTCTAGAAAAGCAAACAAAGATTTGTCAACATCATTTTTCAAATGTAACTTCTTATTGATGTCCCACAATATGTCTAGAAATAACCTAATATGTAAAAAAAATTTGGATGAGTCATGCTACCATAAAACTTCATGTTTATATTTATAAAAGATGCCAATCAAAAGGCAAACATAGAGTTTTTGGTTTCTGCTTTGTTGGTTTCTGCTTTATTAGCTCACTGGCACAGATTTAACAGAATCATGTACTGCCTTTGCCATGTAAAACAGCTTGGAGAAAAACATTAGAAGGGTAATTTACTTCGGACATAAAAATAAATACCCATCTGGCTAAAATTGTCACACACAATACCCTAAAGGGCATCTTGCCTCATAACTGAGAATAACACTAGCATCACAAAGCCATGTGCCATATTAAAGGAAAGAATGTGGGGAAGTTAAAATAAAAGATTTTATTTGAAAGATTTCATTTTTACCTGTCAGTGATTTCCTTTTGACCTGTCATCAGATGCTCTGACAGGAGTAGCATTAGAGAGCTATAAATGCTTGCACCTTTACAGAATGTTCTGTCAAGGTTCTGACAAATTTTGGCAATGAAAATAGACATTTTTTAAGAATATTCTTCCATGCACCCCATAGTCTTATCTCTATATTTACTGTTAATGAAAATAACTATAACCTATTTTTAAAACTGTTTCCTCTTGCTGTGAGTATACTATGCAGTATAGAACTAACAATGGACTAGACAGTAATAAGAACTAAAGATGAACCCATCCACTTAAATAATGGAAGCATAGTTTATAGTGTGAAAAACATCAACAAGTGTTTACTAAGAAAAATATGTGTATTAACTCTGAACTAGGTGCCATTTTTTAGTGGGTCAACTTTGTGATGTTAAGCCTAGAGAATCTATTTACAGTATAAATTGATTTATAGACGAGTGGCAACTTAATTTAAGTTTGTAGAAACAATTTTGGGAGGGGAACTGCTAGAACTGTTTGAAAGAGGCATAACGCTCACATTTTACGGCTTTGTGGTGATGAAGACACAACTGTTCCTAAACTTAAAGGTCTATAACATTCACATTTTCTTTGTTTTATTTTTTTTGATATTATAGAGAACCAGAATCTGTAGCACCCACATGGACATACACCCAGTATATGTTTAAATCAGTGCCTCAGAGGATAAGCAATTTGACATTTCTTTTTCTATTGACATTTCTTTTTCTATTGACATTGACAAGCCTGCCTAAGCTTAAGCCAGGTACAATAGATATTGCCAGTGTGTGATACCCACAGTAGGTCCAGTAATCAGGCAGACAAGATGAAATATGAGGACCGTAGTAATGTTTATAGCTATGCTAGTTTAGCTGACCAGCTGACATTGTAAACCTAGTCTACATTGTTTACTTCTAAATATTGACTATGAGAGTAAATAAGTGTGTGCGTCAGTGACTTGACACTACAGCAGTAAAAAAAGGCTAAATTTCCTCAGGGTCCTCAGTAAGTGGAGCCAAAACTGAATATGTCAGAGGTGTTACTAAGCCTAAGGTAAGGTTTTTCAGGGCAGGCGATGTGACTGCTATTCTGGTGTTATTCTACAATGCATACATGCATTAATGTACACAAAATGTAATATAACATAAGCATAGAGCATTTTTCATTTACACTTAACTTCAGCAGTGCCTGAATTCTGCATCTAGGCTAAATAAAGGACATTTCATCAGCATTACACCCACACAACTTGTGTCCAATGTTCATGTCTCCAAGTCTGTGAATTCTTGGCATAATATTAAACGTTTGGTAGTCTTGCTATTATGATGCAGCAACAGTGCAGAGGTGTTGCAGGTACTGGTTCTCTACAGTGTAGTTGTTGTTGTCCGTTGTGGACCATTACACGCAGTGCTTACTGTAGGTCACTTAGTCATACACAGGCGTACATCACAGTTACAGTGGTAATACAACTGGACTGTACTGTATCAGCTGTGTGAAACAATGAACATGAACAAATGTTGTCATGAGCCTGAGGTAAGTGTGGGAGGGTCCAGTGAGACAAAGCCAAATACATCCAGCAACTGTTATCTGAGTGTTAGGTTTTGAGAGTCTGTGTGTGTGTGTGAGTGAGAAACAATACAAAATTATGATGAGTTTGCCAATGTACAAGCAGAATAATTTGTTAATAAATGCCTATTGTACCTGTAACAAACCTGTAAAATTTAGATCTATTTAAGATACTCAAAATTAAAAACGGTAATTGTAATTAAATAAAAAGCTGATTTCTTTAAGGTATAATTCACTAATTAATTTGATGTTATATCATTTTTCACTGCTTTGTTGTCCGTTTTCTATTTGAGCCCACAATCTAATGTCAGTATATGTGCCATCAAGGCTAGGCTGGTTTCCCAACAAACCAGTGTCCTACAAAATCTTCCCACTCTTCAAATGGATTATCTTTTTTTTTAAGAATTAAGGAAAAACTTGTAGATTTTTCCATTAACACTGTATTATTTTGATTTTCTTTAAACTATGGATTTATGTAACTTTTTCTTTAACTGAATAAGCAAGAAATGTCATTTTTATTAAAAAAAATAAAGTTGTGTAACATGTTTTTTGCAGGACATCGTTATAAACCGTCTTGTTGCCAAGATAACCTCACCTCCACTGACTTAAAGTCCAGCAGGTTGAAGCTGATGGAAAAATGGTCCCTATTTGTTTAACGTTAGCCTGATTTTAAACAGCAGAAAACAAACATGGTTGATGCTTATTGTACATGTCCAGGGTCTTTCAAATTGATGCATAATACTTATTTGTTCTCCAATCAGTAGAGTTTTACCCATACAAGAGTAGTAGCTTCCATAACATTTGTTCAGCTGTTGTTTAAAGGAGCAATGTGTAATATGCCCAGAATTTGTTTTAAAATGTTCAAATATTGAACTTTATCGACAGAATGTGAGGAAGGAACAGTTCTGACATCATGTAAAAGACACCTATGTTATGTGTTGCAAAGATATCTCCAGAAGTTAGCTTGCTAACAAGTTAGCCCCAGCCTGTCCTGTTTGGAGCTTGACTGCTTAAATAACTTACTGTAAAACACATTTCATTCAAACTAAAGAAGAGCAGGGTTCAGGCTCAGTTAGGCCTGGCTTTTGCTGGAAAATCACAATATACTTAGATGCTCATCTGTTGATTCAAGCTGCCTTTTCAGGACCATTAGCTGCACAGCTAACTGAGTCAAAAAGAAGCTACTAGCTAGAGCCACAAACAGCTAGAGCAAAGTAAGCAGTAGTTATGGTTAACTCTGGTAATAACCTGTTGTTTTTACACATTGCACCTTTAAAACTTATAATATATTTACATTTTTTAATTCATCATTTCATTTGGTCCTCTCTCAAACCCTGGAAGTCAGTGGTCGATATCAGGTGGCAAAAAGCTGGTCAGTGGTTTGCACTCTGATGTCATGTTGCCTACGCTCAGAGCTGACCCTGGACATGAACTCTGTTTGACCCTGTGGTTTGAATCAGGTGTGTGTGGACGAGGCTTGATGACAGCTGTTGGTTTCTGACTGACATTAAAGGGCACATCTTCTGTCTTATATGATGTAAATAAAAACAAAAAACACCAAGTATCTTTAATAAGGAAAAAGGACTGGCTGTGACTGTGTTTACACATTTGTATGTGACCAATGAGACTCAGCATATGTGTAAGAGCGTTTGATTGTATGTTGATAAAAGTCCAACAAATCATAGTTATATAGATTTTCAAATGAGCACTAATTCTATTTGTGTTTTTGTCACTATGCTGTAGCATTTCAAACAGATATAGAGTTCACATGTATTTATCATGCATATGTAGATCACATTGATACTAATACACAAGGGCTATTTTTACAGGATAAACTTTGAGATATGTAATTCTTGAACAGAGTAGTTAGTTATCAATGCATCTACAGATCCCATAACAGCAAAGCGTGAATTTTTCAAAACACTGTGCCAAATTGTTCCAGATGGATCATCATCACTAGGCAGGATGAATCAGAAGATCATTATTTGTTGGACCAGGCAACAATTTTTTTACTCTTTTTTGCAAGCCAGGATTGTTACTCCTCAGTTAAATCTTTCTCTCTCATTATCAACCAACTCCAACCATTTTCAGGACCAGAGCTAATACTCTACCTCAGAAACTGATAAGCTAGCTTTAGGATAAGATTGTGTGCTAACCGCATCAGAAGGCTTTTTAGTTTTTCTCTTCAAAGTGTCTATTTGCACCTGGATGAAAACAGTCACATAACAGATATTTGGTTATTTGCACCTGTCACCGGGTGACATATGAAGAGCAGCAAGTCCACATTTGAAGGAGGTGGTAATGGATGAATAGATCAAACATCAGACTTTCACAGGAGTTGAAGTGCTGTGTGAAACAGCCGGGCTGCAAATGGCATTGTTGGCTTTAGACCTGCCTATTTCTTTTACAGACAGTAAAACCTGTAATAACACATTTTTTTCTGCCCACTTGGGGGCAGCAGAAACAATTTGTAAACATAACACCGATATATCATCTTCTTTTAAAATTTATATGTCGAACTTGTTAGCAAGCAGTTGCTGATATATATATATGTAGCAATTAAGGAGGAGCATTACCATTCATTTGAACTTGTGTTTGTGCCCCTCTGGTGAATGAAAAGTCCAATATTCTCTCTGAGCTCTTTTTTTGGTCTCTAACAACTCCCCAGGTGAGGGAAACATCTGTCTCTTTAGCTGGTAAATTCTCCACTATGTTCACAAGCAGATGGGGATACTAATAAACTGAACTCGATGGCTGGTTGTTTGCTGTGTATGTCTGCTGTTTGATGCTTTCATCTAAAGTGGGTTCTTAGAGCTTTTCCCTGCAATCGTCTGTGTTCTGTATCTGAAGATGATGCTACAAGAGCGGTAAGAGTGAACAAAAATGGTCAAGTTGTGACCACTGAACCAAAACAATGTGCTGACACTGACCATTAGGCCTTATAAAGGAGAAGGTGGCTGCAGAGTCAGGTAAGAATGCTCTAGCACCGAGTTTCTTTTGTACCAAACAGAGGATTACATATTAAGGCCCTCTACACCAAGTCCACCCACACAGTGCTCGTCTCAGGACTGTGCACAGCCTGTGTATGTTTGATTTACATCTCTTTCGCTTTTCAATTAATTGGGGCAGAACAGACCTTTTATTCTCATTAGGGGACATTATGTGATATCCTGCTTTGCTCCACCCTCATTGACCTGACTTGAGGTCTAATCAGGCTGAGTTATTGAAAAATGTGTGTTTGCAGGGTCTCTAACCTGCAAGACACCAGGTTTAGCTTCATATCTGTGCTCTCTTACTGTGGAAATATAACTTCTTTGACTGTTTCCAAAGTAAACAAATTAAAATCTTTTTGAAGAAATCCATGACTTAGACTATTTCTGTGTGCACATTTAAAAAAAAAAGCAGTGGAAGTGCTGCTGAAGAAACAGCTCGAAGAATTTTGTCTTTCTGTGTCACACTGATGAGACATACCGATACATAAGCAGCTTTTCCTAAAATTGAATTATGTTTTCAAAAGTTTACTTAACCTCATTTTCCTCAGGCTGCTTTTTCCACATGTCTCCATCCAGGATCTCACCCAAATATTTGCTTTTTTCTTCCTTTTATGGCTTTGATAAAAACTCCTATGTCTGTGTTTGTTTTGGCGCTCCAGTCATTACTAAGCGGCCTCCTAGTGTGCTGTATATTTTTTTTACTCAGTCATAAGGCTTGTGGCCATTGACCATCACAGATTAAAAAATCTTTGACATGTTTTTGTGTGTTTTTTTCAGTCCTTGTAGGTTTCAGCTAGTCTTCAGTTTGTCCTTAAAGAGGTAATTTGATATCCTGTCTGTAATACTGTCTAATTGTTGTCGTTTGTTCATGCTCAGGTTGTTCATAATCAAATAACACTTATGGCAGAAGGATGCAAACGTTCAATGACAATTTGAATGATATTGATTTACCTCTCATATATTCTCTATTCAGTTTTATCTTCTCTTCTCCTCATCGCACAAACCCTCCATCGCTCCATCCATCCAATCTAACTTTGTCTTTTACACCCTCACACCATCTCTATATTCAAATTCATCCCCATTACACTAATTGGCACTGGGAGGTTTTAATATTTTACATGGCATCGACCGTCTTCACTGCACAGGCGGATGAGTATGGACTGTTGCATAACATCACACAAGCTAACATGCTAATGGAAATTACACACACACACTGAAAGTATAAATGAGTGAACGAAGGTCATGTAATTTACACACGGTGCCTGTCTTATTAGCCAAATGAAGCAGGGCAGAATTATTGGACGGTATGTGTGTGTATGTGTGTGTCAAACCATCGGTCATTCATGGACACATCTGTAGTGGAGACTCTCTCATCTGTGTGTGTGTAGTTTGTATTGAAGAACATATGGTGGTTTGGTGTATTTTCCTTTTCACTTCACCCCTTGATACAGACGACACACAATTAATATATATAATGCCTCTTTTTGTCTGTTTTAAATACATGAGACCTCAAATGTCAGGTTAGGTTCCCCTATTAAGATGTGCATCCAGTACCCAACTCATGCATAAACATTTTATTTTTCTTTTCAATCACCTTAACTTTTTAATTTACCTTTATATCCTGGGAAAGCTAATGTTTTCTGCATGTTGTTCTATGCTTTGACAACACAAATCCAACTCCAGGGATATTCCACTGCTGCCACTGCTTTAAAAATCTTATTCAAAACCACCACATACACACTACCAACAAATGTTGTATGCAGTGCAGAAAACATCCCATAATTCATTATTTTCTTAAAGATGAACGTTTAACTGAGAAATGAGTAACTCTTTTTGTACAACGAGAAATCATTAAGTACCCTATCGAGCTAATCACAGCGATAAGCTACAGCCAAAGTGATCTACAGCAAAAAGTAACATTAGCAGCACTTTGGGGTTATAATAATGACACTTTACCCCCTGGTATTTTAACACATTGCACCTTTAATGCTAGCAGTGCCTTCAGTATGTCATCAGATGGAAAACCTGTGAAAATTGTTGTCCCTTTCACGTATACTTTTTAAAAAATACTGCATTCAGTACTCCAAAGTCCCTTAATCAAACTCAGACCATCGGTCAAAAAACCCCCAAAACAAACAAACAAAGAGTTTAACACCCTTTTTGTTCTTGTTTATTATGTCTTTACCTTGATAAGTTAGATTTAAACAATACAATCCGAGCTAAAAAATGTATTTAAAAACAGAAGATGTGACTTCTTGATTTTCATTGACCTCTATTAGATTTATATGAACCTTTAGGCTGTAAAAATGTAGATGAAGATAGATGAAAGAAGGGCTGACCTTCATCTTCCTTGTGGTTCTTGTTAAATAAAAAACTGTCAGACACACTAACAGCTAACAGGGCGTGCCTGCTAACGCCCACTGAACCACCCTTCCTGCCTTCGCATGTGTGTGTGTCCGTGTTCATTTCTATAATTTGGTGGAGGGGTGTTGTCCTCAGTAATGAATCACTGCTGCCCACTCCCTTGTTTTCTTCTTTAAATCTCTTCTCCTTCCATCTTTTTCCTGTCCATCACTTAATACAGTTCTCTTTCTGACACCCTCAGCTCTTTCACATCACTCAGTCTTGCTTTTTCTTCCAAGTTTAGACCGTCTCATATCAGCTTGTGAATACATCTCTCTGTGGTTGCTGTCTTCCAGTGTTTCTTATCCCTTCAACTAAATGCCAGTAAGGCATTTTATCATTTTCATATGCTGCATTCAAATCATAACTCAAACATCTTGCTAAAAGTGATGTCTCTTTGATGCACTGCCATACATTATTGACTGGTTTTAAGTATAACATTATTATAACCACTCCATCAATTATTAATTAATCTGTTGCAGGCAGCTGAAGACAATCCCTTGTGACACTGGGTGAGCAGCTATGGGCACTTTGGATGGGTAACCAGTTCATCACAAAGCTGACACATAGTAAAAAAACAACCAATTATGGTCACATTCACATATTCACACCTATAGCCAATTTAGAGACGCCTATTAACAAGACCTGCTTGTCTATGGACTGTTTGAGGAAGCTGGAGCACTAGGTTATGGCCCAGTACTGCTACAGTGCCAAACCCTGTATTAATATATCCCATTTTATAAATCTTGTTTTAATTTTGAGGGGAGATCTTAAAGTTTCTTAGGGTACCAATCATGTCAGGCTGAATGTGTCTAAAGTGATACACAAGACAACCAGAATATTTCTCTTTGACTGAATGATGGACCATAAATCATAAATCATCCCCGGTTTGAATATTTAAATCAGAGTAAACATCATAAAGCTTCAATGATGAGTTGTAAAAAATTAATACGATATGGAATAAGACGACTTTAACAACCCAGAGACTAAAGAAAAGGAAAGAACTGCTGCAGAATCTTTATAAACAGTGACAGAGATGACAGACTGAGCTGAAACCTCACATGACTTTATCCCAAACAAGCAGTAATCCACATGTCCTGCCTCACTCTGATATTTTCCACCAGGGTCACCAGAGTGGAAAAGAGATGAGCAGGATTGGAGGATTAGTGTTGATCCATGCAAATTAAAAGATCATAGAGGCAACCCCACAAGGCTGTGTGAGTAGGATGCCCTTTGCGCAAATCTACATGTGTGAGAGCTTGTAACCAAACCCACCCCCAACACTTCCATCTCCCTGCACATGTCGCCTTTAGCTGTACTGTATGAATTTGGTGAGACATTTGGCTCTTAATAATCTCTATAGGATGAAAAAAGTGATGCATTTTGTGTCGAAAGGATCGTGAATGTGTATTTTATTTCCTCAAAATCTCAGTGGTTACCCCTATGTGAAATCCTGATTAATCTCAGATATAAGTGTATATTATCTTTAGGACAGCATTTTTCTCATAGGATTACTGGAAAGCACACATTAGCACCAACATTCCACCTAACATCATGTCTACTGACCCAGAAAACCTGAAATTTCTGTTATAATTTGGCATAACAGACCAAAATCAGACTCATTTTTTTCAGAGATTTCTAACAATTTTCCTTTTCAAGCAGCTACAATCAATGTTTTTCCTAGAAATGTATCACAGTCAGTTCATTGCTGTTCAAAGATACTATCAGGACACACACACACAGCTGTTGAAACAAACCGTACATAACTCACACTCTCGTAACTCGTTGTCAGAGCCTCCCACTTCCTGGAACATCCTGTAACTTCATTACCATGCTCTCATTAGATACTCATTTAGACCAATCACATTGCTCTGTAATCGAATCATTCTGTATAAGTTATGAGAGGAATCCATTATTACTGCAAACATCCAGCTAATTAAAACTGGGACGCACCACCTGCCGTGTGTTTGTGCTCCCAGGACATTTTGGACATTTTGGACAGAGCTGAGCTTCTCACTGGGCCACTTTGGGTCACCATGTGGAAAAAGAGAAAGATATGTTAGCATTTTTTACTGTGATTCTATTATTAGCGTGCGTGTGTGGTCTGTTTTACTCCCAATAAATAACCAGCTTGTGTAAATTTAAAGCTATGGACGATGCAGTCACCTTCACCCCATAGCTCAGCACTCAGACTTAGTTCAACTGAGCTGTGTGTGTTTGTCTCTCCATTGAAGAATCTTCTGTTTTAAGTTTTTTTGGTGATATTTTGCCTTCATCCAACAGCTGATTTGAATTTCTACCATCATCAGTAAGGGAAAAGGAAGAAAGAGATGATTGCGAGGAGCAGAAATGGGATTTGGCAGGTTCTCATTTGAGGTGGGATTTACATTAAGAGAGAGAGTGTAAACTGATTTAGGTGAAGCTTAGGAGACGAGCAGGGAATGGACAAATGAAAGAGGACAGAAGAGAAGAATAGGTAAAAAAAAAGGTTGGGATAGAGACCTGAGGAAAAATAAAAAACATAAAACATAAACACAAATCTGAAGTGCTTGTCATATTAGACTAAGCACTCCCATTAAAACTGCCATGGCTGCACCGGTTGTTATCTGGGAAACAAATGGTTGGAATAAAATAAAAGCACATTCTCAGACGACTGCAAAAAAGGATCCTGGAGAGCATTACTCATCAGTTTAAGACAGATCACAGAGGATGCTCTGCAGAGATGATAGCGAAGATTAATCAAGAAATAAATATTTTAAGTGCATATGAAGTATTTGTGAGAAGGTTAGGGGAGTTAGTGGAAGAAAACCTATAATTTTATTTAAAGAGACTGATATTACTTTCACCCATAAAAATATAAAAGCACTTCTATTTAACTTGAAGATACAGTTTTAAATTAACAACCCAGGGAGAGTCACTTATATCCTTTTACCAACATGCTGCTGTAAATACTTTATAATACATATA
>JAPZDV010000024.1:11754979-11771944 GCA_029814665.1 Acanthurus lineatus | reverse complement strand
AAAATACAATTCAACTGTGAAGTTCAGCTGTTTGTCCTGCATTGTACAAGCTTTAACAGCCATGTACAGTGTAAAAAATATTTTCCCAAAGTGCAAAAATGAAATATCTCTTTAGAATTCAAAACCTCTTCCAACAAGCTTAATTAGCGTATTACTCAGACAACAGTGTAATGTGATAGTTCTGGATATTATTTTCTCTATCAGTGATAGTTTGACTGCAGCATAAATTTACCACATTGGAAAAATAACACAAGATTCTTAAATCAAATATGAATAAAGGTGAAAACAGTGGATTGGAATGTTTCTCCTCCTTATTTCACTGGTTTCATCCTCTTCCTCTCTTCCTCTCTCCTGCATCTTCTCAAGTTTACAAGAAGCAGGGATCCGTTCGTGCCGACACACTCACTCATGCAGAGACACACACTGTGCTGCACGTGGTGTAGCTGAGACATTTATGCTGGTGCGTTTACAAGCACGTACAGAGTTTAAATACAGTTTAACAGTAAACATCCCTCCAGCTTGTTTGACATTCGATCTCTGTGAACTTGCTTTATTTGTCCTCCATCCTCAGCTGCAACAACAGCCCTCAATGTGCTGCGTGTGTGAGAAAGAGTGTGTTCAACATGTGTGTACGTGCATTCATCCACATGAAGACAATTAATAGGAATCTGTTGATGTTTGGATAATTTTTCAACCTTCAGCGGTCAGAGCAAAGGAGAAGAAGGTTTGCTTGTGTGTGTTTGTTGGCTTAAGAGGAGGGCAGGTCATCCACCTGTTGGATGGTGGGTGGTTCAAAGTCCAGCACCTGTAGTCTGCGTGTCTAGTGTCCCAAAGAAAAACACTAAACCCCCTTTTGTTTTTGATGGATTCTCTGTCAGTATGTGAATGTATGTCTGTTTGTGATGAGCAGATTGGGACTGCGTGGGAGTCCCTGTAATTAGTGTGAATGACTGTTTTCAGTGTTCAAAAAAACTGAAAAGTTCCAATCAGGTCAGATCATCATGTTAATACTTATTTCCCTACCAAAGGTAAAACATTTGGACACTGGATTGTAGTGTGTGTAACCTTACATCTTGCTATTATTTGCAACATATTTTTATTGCTGTTTTTCTGCAAAACCCTGCTTCCCTTTTGCACAGTAATACCCTCTGATTTGGTTACTTGGCAGCATAACCAGTGTAAATTAATGGTACCGGCCCTGCTTAAGGGCAATGCTGTGGTAGCTGCAATTAGATAAAACCTGCTGCATTTTTTCTGTAATCACATAAAGACTTTAACGTCAATGATGTACAGCATTTGTCACTGTCAGAAGCGGCTGTTTGTTTTTTCTGCAGGTTCATTTGAATGCCTGGAGGTTACGAGCCCCTATTGTTTTGTAAAAAAACTCATCAAGACATTTTAAAGGGACAGTTGATCACATAACTCTGTTGTAATATTTCAATTAAGCAATTGATTTACTGGGTTATTTTTTGGTGCAGCTTGACTGGATGATGCTGGAGAACTGACACACATATGAACAAATCCAATGTTAAAAATAGCTACATGTTCTGAAGGGTGAAGCTCCATTAATGATATATTGATGGATTTGGGTCACTCCATCACCTGTAATCTTCAGTTAGAGCACACATGTATGTGCACATATACAGTGATGAAAAGTCAGAATTGTCTTGTGGCTTGAACATTTTGACTGTGACTGACAACTCAAATGCAGTAATCGTGAATGCCCTCACACACTCACACACTCCCTGAATATTCTCTCCTCTAGATGTGTGTGTGCACAAGTCTGGGTTGGTGCATGAATGTGCATTTGAATGTTTGTGATATCAATGTTGATTTATCTCCTCACTCAGAGTAACGTTTATATCTTATGGGTGATATGTGATAATTTTTTTCCCAAAGGACAAACATACAGTCAAAACAAATCCCTCTTTGCATGCAAATCAGGTTGTTGCTATTTTAATTGTGTTTTTGTGTGTATCAGCATGTATTACTGCTTACAGTCCATGGATGTGGCTGTGGATTGATTGCTTTGTTATTGTGTGTGTGTGCATATTCTGTTATGCACAAAAACACAGCTGTTTGACCCGCTGCTTGCTAACTTCAGACTCTATAAACTGAAAAATTCCTCAATCTCCAAAAGTCAAGCTTTATCATATTGAGCAGCAAAACATGATCTGTCTCAGCTGCAGTTGTGCTTATTAATCATATAAGTCACATAAATTCGCTGTAAATATGCAGCAGGGCAGCTTGACACAGGTCTGAACCAGCATCACAGGAGTTTCCATGGCGATACAAAGACAATTTAGAGGTAGTCAGTGATGTGCAGCAGTCTTAAAACTGATTTAATGTCGCACTCAAAAGATCCTAATCACTCAAAGAGGCATATCTGTGACAGCCAGACCCCATCCAGCACCGACAAAGGAGACAATCTCCACTGTTCAAATATTTTTGTTGAATCAAATCAAACTGCCTGTAATGAGAGAGGCCTGCAAGTTAAGCTGAGCCTGCAGAGAAGCTCCACCTGACTCTGCAGCTCCACACAGTCCAGTGTCAGCTTGCAGATGCTGCATTGCTGCATGCATTGTTTTAGTTTGCAGTTCCAAATTGTCAATTCCCAACGACTCTTTCCGAACCTAATTTAGTCGCTTCCTTAGTAACAGTTTAAGTATCTTGCTTATAGAAACTATGTTTTTAAAGGGGAGCGTGTGAAGGTCAAGAGACCAAGACTGAGGGCCAATCCACCGTGGCAGTTCTGACGTCAAAGCTGTGTTTGTATGTGTGTCAGCGCCTAAAGGTGAATTGATTTTGTGCACCCACGACAGCATCCTGAGCACTTACAATTACCGATCAGTTTAATGTGCTTATGTACGTGTGTGTTAATGAATCGTTTCAAAGTCAAGCAATCAGTCACTTTGATTAGCTCAACTAAGGACTAGTGCTATTATTGGCATTATGTTGAGGTGGAAGTGTCCTCTGTGTTTCTGGGTGCATTTCTTTTTTACAGTTTAAGCCAGTTTAGATTCAGTTTCGATTATCCTCTCCTTCATTTCTCCTTCTATTTCACCATAAAGTGCATCTATTACTTTTTTCATTCAGACTGTATTGCCTAGACATCAATGTCTCTCTTCATCTACTCTCTACAGCTCAATTCAGCTCTGTTTGAGAGTCTTCATTCAAAGACTGATAATATAGTTCAGACGCAATGAAATCAAATTTATTAATAACTTATCAATAAATTAATTATGATAATTATGAATGCTTGCAATACTGTATGATGAGAGAAGTTTAGTTTGGGAATATAACCACATCTCCTACAAAGTTATCTACATGACGGTAATTTAATATTAAATATATATATTTATGCTGTTTTGAGATAGCTTAGCTTAGCCGATCATAGTTTTTAATTCCTATGTAAATGAAAACAAAGAATACTTAAAGTTTGCACCAATGCTTCAGATCTTTGGAAAGCACAGATCATTGCAACTGTTGTTTCTCAAGATCCTTCTTCTTTTTTTAATCCTGGTTATCTCACCTCTAGACTTCCTTCTTTGATAATAATTTGACCTCATCTTTTTTCTATCTTGTGTTTTTTTCATTCTTATGCTTCATAGCCTTAATATAGCTTCTTAGGATCCCTTTTTTTCCTCTTTTTTTCCTTCCTGTTTTTCACTAAGGAAACTGGACTGCTCTCCTGTTGCCCTTGCCGACCCCTTCCTCTCCATTATGCCCTTGTGACTGATGCTCAACTTCTGCCTGCAGCTTTAGATTGCATTTGTGCAGATGGCGGGGAACACACACACACACATGCATGCACACACACACGCACACACACACGCACACACCGGTTTGGAGTTGTACAGCTGGCTGGATGTAGGTGCCCCAGTTACATATGGAAAATAGGGCAGCAACGGTGGTTGTGATTAAGTTGAGTAAATGTGTGTCTTGAGGCTGCTTGTTTGGCACATGATGGGTTTGCAAATGTCATAGGGTAGGGGTTGCTGTGTGTGTGTGTGTGCGTGTGTGTGTGTGTCTGTGTGTATGTCTAGGGATAAAAAAATAAGCAGACCAAACCAGAATGCTGGGATTTTATTTTTTTAATTTTTCAGCCATGATCTAGAATGAAAATATGGGGAATCTGGCAGAATGTTTATCGCTTATAAAATAACACACTACATTCATTTAAGACAAAGAAGATTAAGCACATACATCTGCAAGTTAAGTTAGGTTTGTCATCGATACAAAACATGACCACAAAAAATTTAAGGTGCAATGTGGGACAGAGAGAGCAAAAATATTGTCTGAAATCATAATCAACAATGTTTCCTTTCCCAAAAGCTACTACTTTAACACACAAGCAAACACATAAATAAATAAGTGTAAAGGTTGACTTCAACTTTACTAAATATCTTTTACACTTGCATTTATGTCTCACCGCGTTAAATGTAGTAATAAATTCAGTCAATGAAAAATATATAAAAATACACTGTAAAAAATATCCCCTAAAGATTATACGATGAAAAATCTCTTTTCATGTTGATTTAAAAAGTAGGAATTTGAGTTTGACCAAAACTCAAAAATTTAGTGAGGACAGTATCCTTGAAATAATGACTTTTCTTAGCAGTGTTTTTATGTCAAGTATAAACTGTGTTCAGGGTTCTCCGGATAAACTACAAGTGATTAACGCAACACTGTGATATTTACATAAAACAACTGGAAATAAAACAATTTGTCATAGTCTTTTGTTTGCATCAGTTGGGGTTTAAAATTTAAGACTGTACAGAAATTACACAGTACGTGCACTAATACTGGGCTACCAGGAATCAACATGATTCAACCTACAACAGACATCAAATCCTGAATGACGTCAGTTGGGCAGGTGATGACAGGAGGATTAGGTGAAAATACAGATCAATGCTTAAGTGCACCAGAATAACATGCAGAGCATCAGCTGTGTGACTGAACATTGACAGTAAGATTAATGCAGTGTTTTGAACAAGGATAATCTTAAAAAGAGCATTTCATTTAATTATTATGTACAGCAAAATAATTTCTGTGATTGACATGTTGCATGTAGAATATGATGAAGGTGATTTTTTTTGCTTTTATAGTAGAAATAAAAGATAACAGGAGGACATTTGGGAGTCCTCATAGGAAATAATGGGAGAAATACTGATAAGTCTCAGGCACTGGTCTTATTTTAGGGTTGTAAAAATTTAAATGATTAATTTCGGTTGCTCTGACAATTAACCTCAGTCACACCTGCTGAAAAGGCCTTTGCTGGCTAAACAAAAACATCTTTTATTATAAGAAGCTTTAAACGTGGAACATGGATTTATCATCAGCCTGCACACTGTCCCCTGTGATTCCTCCTTTAAACCCCCACCTCACATCAAACACACATACCCACAATACTCAGCACAAGCGCTCACATCATTTCCTGATTATTTAAGCATGCAGCAGACTGTCACAGTGGCTGCGTCTGTAATCAAGACAAGCCAACAAGTGTAAACATGTGCTAATGTTTCTGATTGGGTTGTGGATGAATTACATACCTGCCCTGTGTCTTTGGGCCTGTGTGTCTGTGTGTGTATGGGTGTGTGTGTGTGTTAATTGTGTCAAATGTGGCGTAACTTTCTAATCACATATTGGGCTGCACAGAGCATGATTCAAAGCCGGGGAAAATAAACAAAGTTATGACTGATGACACGCGTGCAGACACACACATGCACAAACAGTAAAAAAACAAAGCAGCTGATGTCGACTGTAGCTCTTTTACTTTTAGTTCAAACTGGTCTGGAAAAGAGAGAAAAGTGACCCTCAAAGGTCAAATTAAGCCTGTTTGAATGTAATTGTTTCTGTTTTTCTGGTCATTTGGTGAAATTAATGAACCAGAGATGCATGAGGAAGAGGCTAATTCTGGTACCAATGTAATTTTGGAGACGTATTTAGATTTGTGTCTGTCTCTCTTGAGTTTATCCATTTAACACTGATTTGTGACACTCCCCTTTACCAAACTCATACTTGTCATTTTATCTTGATAATGGATGGATTTATGCAGGATTTACACTGAACAGAAACACAAACAACATTTTTGTTTTGGCCCCCAACTCCTCACAACTTGAAATAAAAGAAAAGATGTATGACTTTTTCTTTGCAAAAACACACCTTATTTCTCTCCTATTGTTCAGAAGGAATTAAAGATTAGCTTAAAAGCAGTCTAAGTATTTTCAAATGTTCAGATGTACTCAAGTGTTCCAGTAGTCCTAATTTACAAAGGGCAGAGAGTAAAAACTAAATATGCTCATCTGACTTGAGTAATTATTGAAAAGTCGATACTGAAAAGTCTGGACTGTAGAAAAACCGCTGGATGGGCTCAGATACGTAGCTCAGTGAATAGATTGCTGAATAAAGTGTTAATCTGGTAATCCCATTGGATAATAATATAAATAAAAATATAAAATATTTATAGCTGTAACTTTGGCCTGTCATATACAGTTAAGTTTTGTATAAACATTTTTTATACCTCAGACTAAGTCTTCATAGCTGCAAACGTCTGTGCAAATCTTTACACATTTATACACTGGCAATTATTTGTGCAAATCTTTTGTAATTTGTTTAAAAAATTTCATGCAAAACTTTGTCTTTACGGGCTTAAACATTTGTTAAAATGTTTTTTATCCTCATTCAAACATTTGGATGATTATGTTTCTACACATTCAGATACAGTGATGTGCAGCGACAGTACTTGTCTCAGAGATCTGCAGTTTTAGAGGCGGCAGTTGCTCACCAACAGTTTTAGACTTATGCATAGGCAAGTTTAAGCCAGTCTTAATGTTATATTATTCTATGAGTGGATGAAATGAGATAAATTATAATATTATTATTTTAAATGATGCAGGAAACCTCATTAGAAACATGTATATTAGATTATGACTGCAACCTCCAGCCCAGGAGCTGACATGGTCCATGTTGATGATGATTGGTTGAAGGAAATTCTTTAGACCTTAAAAGTCTAATATTTTTTCATGAAAGTCCAAGTGTGATACAACATATTTTTCTCCTCCAGAGGAAGAAAAATAGAAACTTGGCTCTGATCTTTAACAGCAGGCTGAGCAGGGTCTCATCTCTCACCTCAGGGGTAAACTCTCAGTCTGATGCCCAGAGCACTCGGTTCCATCCCACATTTGAAAAAAAAAAATCTATTATGGTCTCCTCTCTGACACACCAGTAAACCTGAGGCAACTAAAAATGGCTTCTCTCTGAGGAAAGCCGGTGTGACTCCAGTCTGACCCCGCAGCCTCCTCACTCCTCCTTCACTGCTGCAGAGAATACAAGATTTAAGATGGCGAGAAGGGAGTTATTTCACTCCAGCTGGAGGAAGTGACTGCATGTCTGTGTGTGTGTGTTTTCAAGCTCTATTTCTTTCACTCACAGCACACACACACACGTGCATGCACATGCTCACAAGCATGCACTTGAATCCCTCATTTTTCTTTTACATGCTGTTTGTACTTGTATGTCTCACATAAAAAAAAACAATGTCAGACTTCCATGGAGCCATCTGGACAGCAGGTTGCACTTCAAAAATACTCATAATTTCCCTCCATTCTCTCAGAAGGGCTACAAAAACACCATCAATGATTAGAAATTTTCTGTGTGCAATAAAGTATAGCACAGCAATAAAAAAAAGACAGTCAATTTGTTTTTTCATTCATGCTTATTTGATTCTTGATGATCCTGATGAAGGCCACAATCTAAAATATGTTCTTCTGACAATAAAGTTGATCTATCTACTTCAAGTGTTGCTGGAGTTTTGACATCTAATGTCTATGTCACATAGTTCAGATGAGTGTAGGGGTCATGTGTGTGAGGTCACGGTAGTTTAGACAATTGTAAATTTGTCAATAAGTAATATAATGTTCGGTAAAGTCCTTTTTCTGCTCCCAGGATGCTCTGTCTCTGTATTTGTTGTTGATGTGAACTCAGCTTCCTGGTACTGACATAACATATGGATCTTGTTTCACTATGTTGCCATTTTTCCTTAATAATTACATAGTAACGTAATAACTGAACGCTCTGCAGCAGCCTCCTATTGTGTTTATGGATCTGTTTACCTCTGGGGTGAGACAGGGAGGTGGAGTGTGTAATGTGACCAACATGCTGCATATGCAACGGCACAAACACATCACTTGACCTCTAACTTCCTTTCCTGTCATTTCCTTCTGTGTGTGCAGCAGAGAAAGCTTTGGACTAAATGCTGTGATTACAGTAACGTGGTGCACACAGAAGGCTTAAACTTGCAGACTGACTGTGCATCAAGAGAGAAGGAGGATGGAGCAAAGATGAAGCAAGAAAAGAGGAAAAAGCAACGGTCAACTGAATGTCCTTATTAAAACAGATTTGCTAATAGATGGAAAGACAAGATGGAGACGGAGAGAAGGGACAAAAGAGACAAAGTGGCAGAGATAACATGGAGGAAGACAGGAAGGAGAAAATTCATTTAAGATAAGATGAAAGGTTCAAAAGAGAAGAGATAAAAGTGGTATGTAGCTAATCAGAGGCTCTGTCTGATTGTGAGTATGCTGCTTGTGAGTAGTTGTCATATGACAAATACTCACAAGCAGCACACACACACACACACACAGTTGGCACTGCTGAGCATTATGGTTGAAATCAATATATTGATGTTATCCATGTAAAATAATGTGATTTTTATTTGCCAAATTAACTGAATTCTACAGCAGAGCGTCGCTCTTAGCAAAACTTTAGAAATTTAAGACTTTAAATGATGAAATATCTTTGCTTTTGATTGTATTTGAATTAAAATCATCAGCTGGGTCTACAGAAAAAGATAAACTACATATTTATTAATTACTGAGCGTATTGTGTAAGGTCTTTGACAAAAAAATGACACAATATGTGCAGTCTTATTTATAAAATATATCGTCATTTTTCTTTAATAACAAACTCATCAAATTGTGATACAGATCTGGTAAAATTGACAGGATATCAAAGTGCAGATCCACATTAAATGTTCGGATATACTGTGCAATGTGAAGTTTTTTTTTAAATCTGAACCGAGGACCAGAAGACAGAAAGTGTCAGTTGCTGTACATTTTCTAAAGTCCTCTGGGACAAACCTGTGATTTTGGCTTGAAGTTGACTTGACATGACTGGACCTGTGCTGAATGAGAAAGCAGCTTCAGTGTTTCTTTTCTGGCACTCCTGAAATGTGTTTGTGTTTTTGTGAGTGTGTGTGTTTATGGCAGGTGAGTGTCAGTGTATGACAGGTGGTTATTTGGATGTTTGTGCATCTCTCTGTCTCTGCGGGGCTTCAGCCTTCATCTTGAAGCTCTCCCAGTAGGCGGAGTCTTCCTCTGTCAGAGGTGAAGCCAAGGCGATGAGGTCACTGAATGACAACAGCGTGAATGTGGAGGGAGGAGGAAGAGATGGACCAAGAGGCTGAGAGGACGAGAGAGAAAGAGTTTTAAGTCATTATTTAGGCTCTATTGATCCCTTGTACTTTGTCAGAGTTTTCACATTATTTGATACATTATTATAAAAATTAACTTTTGCTGCATTAAAGTAACTTCAGACCCCCTGAATATATATTTTTTCCAGTGTCCAGTTGTTTGACTTGCTGCAGTGATGGACAGATGTGTCAGTCCACTGTGACATCACTGATGGGTGTGTAAACAAACAGGTGTAAACACACCATTTAAGCTCGGTATAAAGTTCCTCTTTATGCCTGCTTTTGACACACACAGAAACCTGTACTGTGTTATTGCTTCCAATAAAACATCTCTTACATAACTTTAAGTTTAAGACTACCCTCTAATCAAAGCAAAATGGCCAGTGATTTTCTGTACAAGCCCCAGTGAAAACGTTGAACATGTGTCCTTACTGTAGAGCCTGGTTTGTCTGCTGGTCCGAGTGCTACAGCAACGTGATGGTCAGCATCCAGCAAGCTTTCCTGCAGAAACACACACACATCAGCAAATGCAAATATACAGCCTGCATATCATACTAAATAAAATAAGGAGATAAAAATCTCCTTCAGGTTCATTCAAATTCAGAGCAAATACTCATAAACACTATATAAAACAGAGCATATTCCATATGGCTTATAATAAATGTGCGCTTCCTTATCAGCATGTGTCCACTTGTGCTTAATCTACTGAATACATGCATGTGAAGCAACACTAGATAAGTGTTTTTAATGTTTGCATGATTTCAAAGGAGAGCAAGTGAAGATTAAGTCAGATAACCACTCAGTTTACAAGTCACATAGCGCTTCCCCAGCAGAAATGGTGCCTGCGATAAAGAAACACAGAGCATAAATATATCCACAGAAAAATGTCAGTGCCTTGCATAAAGATATAAATCCCCACAGCACAACGTATGATTAATACATGTGGCAAATTAGATTCCTATCCTGCGATCTGGCCTCGGTTATGTGAATCTATGCATGCTTCTTCACTGTTGGCCTCTGTCCTTTCATATGAAACAAGCTATTTATACTATTATATTCTATATTCACAAAGACAAACATTCTGAAAAAAAACCTATTGAAGTGTAATTGTTCTAAAAAAATCATTTAAAGGTTTTTGGGATCAGAATCTTTGTGATGCACTTGCATATTAAAAATTCACTTGGACATCAAAGACCAAAAGCTGAATGTGTACATGTGGCGGTGATGGTAATGATGTGCACTGGGGGTTTAATTACAAAATGGCAGATAGTCAGGGAGCACAAAAAAAAGCTCAAAGGAAAACTCTGTTACCTTGGACTGAATTTAAATGTGAACATTTTTTCATTTTGATGTTAAAAAACAGAAGAGCTCTGGCTTTGTTACAGTTGGTTTTGAATGTGTGTTATTTTGCCCCTCAGTGTGTGTGTGTGTGTGTGTCTCCACGCTGCAGGGGCAGCGTCACCAGAGATCAGCAGGAAGTAATAAGTCTCATTGCTGCACTCTGATCCAGCGAATCAGCGCTCAGTGAGCCACAGGACCTGCGGTCAACAGCACTTCTGCTCAGCTCATCTCCGTGAGTTAACACTCAGAGCTCTGAGCGTGTCTGCTTGTTTATAAGACAAATCCAAGAAATCGATTCCGTTCGAGTTCATTTGACCTCTCCAGGTCAC
Source organism: Acanthurus lineatus (assembly GCA_029814665.1). Lineage (NCBI taxonomy): Eukaryota > Metazoa > Chordata > Actinopteri > Acanthuriformes > Acanthuridae > Acanthurus > Acanthurus lineatus. The sequence goes on along the minus strand of JAPZDV010000024.1, from coordinate 11,760,802 downwards.
TGCAATCATTCACTGATCACAAATAATGATGCATGTCGCAGAGCCGAAGGACATACAGAGAGACGAGCGGCTTCACTGAGGCGTGTTAGCGCAGCTCGGAGTGAGCGTCTGTAGTTTATGAAGCACATGTCTTTGCAGTTATGCGTTACACAAACGTTCAAAAGTTTGAGATTTTTTTTTATCCTTGACCACTCCCTTACAAAGTTCTTTTTTTCTAACAAGACAATAAAATGAGTTCTTGCTTAAAAATGATATTAAGAATTTATTTTATGGTTTAAAACTATGTTGTCTTCCTATTTTTATCCTGTTTCACCGTGTTTATCTTTATGTGCTTTTATGTGAAGCACGCCACTTAAGATTTTTGTTGTTGTTTGTGATATTGTGTTAAATTCAGACTTGATGCATTTATTATTCTCAATCATATTCAAACAATGCCAGCTGGGTCATTCTGCAGCCAGTTATCTGATTACTTCTAAAAAATGATGCACTTATTTTTTATTCCCTTATTTTTTTTTGGTCAAAAGTCACTCAGATAGCAAGAAATGTTTGACATTCTCAATGGACAAAACACTCATGCAACTATTGGATCATTCAAAAGAAGGATAACAATGATAGAGATTAATAAATGGTGAGTAACTAATTTAACCGAACACCTGATTTAGCTTTTGCATTTTGTCAGTGTGTTTCTTTTTTTTTAATCTGACTAAACTCTTGTGGTTTCAGTTTGTTGAACAATATTTTCAGCATCTATTTATCAATATGGAACCATTATTATGCTTGCTTCTTTACCTGATGAAGGTCATTTAAAATACAAATAAAAGAATTGTTGATGAGACAGTGTGGGGAAGTTTCTCTTTTTAAAAAAAAAAAAAACATTCGCCTTTCTCTCTTTGCCTCAATGATTTGTCCTACAAATTGCACCCCTCATCCTCTGCACCCACACAGCCGCTACATTCTGTATGTTGCTGTTACTTTGCTTTTACCTTAAAATCCACAGTTAAAAAAGATGACACATGCATTACCTTCTACCTGCGATCGATACAAGTGAGCTGCTTTTCTCTGGTGTAAAAAAAAAACAGACACTAAAACAGCATTAAGCCTCCATGACCCCGAGAGAGAGGAGGAGAAGAGACATGAGGCTTTTCAAACCAGTGGTAACCTTTTAGCAGTCAGTTGTTAATCCCTCTGCTACCGGGCATGGATGCAGGCGTGAGAGGAGGAGGAGGAGGAGGAGGAGGAGGAGGAGGAGGAGGAGGGGAGGAAAAATACAGGGAAGGTGAAGAAAACAAGCAGGTACATTAAAATGAATGAGGAAGGTGAAGGGAGATAAGAAAAAAATGGGAGATATTGGAGAAAGATCCAAGAGAGAAGTCGAGAGAAGCAGGAGTGATGGTGGGGAGAGGGGACCAGAGGAGGAGAAGAGCAGCAATGAGAAGATGGAATGGGAAATAGAAGGGGGGGGGTGAGAGGAGTGATGGCAACAGATGATTCTTGTGCTCTGACACTCCTCTAATCACTTGTCACAGTGTCAGTAGGACTGGAGGGCCACTTGAGAGCCCCCCTTTTGCAGTCTCTTGTGTGTATTTGTCTCTAAGACCACCTGTGACTCACTTTGCAGATGCTTTCAAGGGGGCAGCCAGCACTGGGGGGGGGCAGAGGAGAGAGGACCCCACTGAAGATCTGCAGAGTCCTTTCAACTACTGCTTTTAAACTCATTGAGTTCCTAAAGGCTGAATCAAACTGGTTTTATGTTACTATTTTAAAAAATATGCCAAAAGTCTCACTACTGGAAAGTAAACAAATAGTATTCATCAAACTGGTCTCATAAAAAAAAAAAAAATAAAAATTTCTAAAGCTATAAAAAATATTTAACCATACAATACATTTTATATTTGACCTTTAAATTAATTAATGTCACACATCCAGGTATTCCTGTTATGAAAATATTAAAATAAAATTTAAAATGAAAATATTAATAACTATTTGTTTGGATCCTTAAAATGGAAAGTTGTGGTTTTATGGGGTGAGTGTGTGAAGAACTATTTCCTGGCTGGGTGAAGTGACTTCCTAGATGTTTTATTGTCTCCCTGAAGTTTCCAAGCAACAAGCTGAGTCTTGCTGATATAACACAACAGAGGATATATCATGTCAATAAATGAACTTCTAGGTGTTGGTATCAGGTGAATTATGTTACTAATGTGAATTTTTCATTTTTTAAAGACAGATATGAGAGTAGAGATGTTTTGATATGACTTGATCCTTCCTGATACATTTCTGATACCTAAACTTTGTTTATCGGAGAAACCCGCGTACTGGTCTGATGCCGGTGTGTTAGAAAATAAACATAATATTATTGTTAGATTTCAACTTACTTATTTTACTTAGATTATTTTTGGATTTAAAGTTATGGATGTGCTTTCAAGTTTTAAGGATACTAACAACATGTGCAGTACAAGTGTACGTGATACTTTTTAGAAATAGCAGGATTTTATTTCTAATAAACAAATTATGTGGTATAGAAACAATGCATAAACTCATCTTTTCACAGATGCCTGAACAAGCATTCAAGACAATAACGGAGGCTGATTTGAGAGCTAAAAATTTCTACTCATCGGGAAAGGGAGGCCAATATGAATGTTTTTCTAAAAATGTTGAACAATTCTTTTAATTTGTGCTCAAAACAACATCTGGCATAGCACACAGCTCATCACAAGCAACATAAAACAGTGAGAGGAATCCTAATGAAGTGCAAAAATATGAATAAAACCCACAGAATCGTAAACAGGCTAATGATGTTGGTGGCAGTCACTAGTCTGCCAGTGTGGCAGCTGATCACTGGGGGGAAAACACTGCTGCAATCTTTTGAGAGCATGGGAGCTGTAAGTGAATTGCACACTGCTGTCAGTAATTTCTGTGGCATCTTTTCATGTCTAATCCTTTTTTCAAAGCTGAAAATGAAACCAGCCTGAAGTAAAAATAGAAAGACAACTTCTAGCTTTTCTGAAATCTAGGAAGTGTCCATCTTTCTCCTCCCACCTCTCTTCAAACAGACTCACTTCAAATATCCAGTCCTCTTCTTCCTCCTCATCTAGATGCATCTTGGTCTGGCTCAGTGTCCGGCCCAGTGTGAGCGGGTCAGAGGACAGGTGAAACTCCACCCTCTGAAGGTTAAAACCCAGACCTGTGCCGATGGCTTTGATGAAGCTCTCCTTCAGGGCCTTGGTGGAAAGGAAGGAAACCTTGTCAGCTGAATGGACGTATTATTAATTACATGCAGAAAATGATCACAGGTACTTAAGAAAAGAAGGACTTCTCTGTCTTACAAAGCTGAGACATATGGTCTGAGTGTATCTTCATTTGGGTGTGTGTGTGTGTGTGGTGTGTTTTGGCTCGGGAGCTGAAAAACTCTAAACCACAACAGATGGGAATCAATACACACATGTATAACATTGTGTATGCAAAAGAATGACTTTGGTGCGCGCATGTTACTGCGTGTGTGTCCAGTCAAAACCGACCCTGCTCAGCAGCCAATGAGCCACAATAACAGTATTACAAGGCCAATCTCTATGGCAACCGTCGAACTCTGCCATTAGTCAACAGTGTGGTGATGATATCAGAGCTTGACGTCTCCGTGCCACCCTCTCAATCTCACAACATCTTTACTTAGCACAAACGTCGCTGTCCATCTGTGTGTGTCTGCTAGAAAGAAAATACATGAGGAGGAAAAAAAGATGAATCTGAGATAGGAAAAAGGCAGAAAGGGTTATTGTTTATCTGCGAGAATGAAATGCAGTGATAGAGAAACACAGAATGTGAGAAAAAGAGAAAAACTGAGAGTTGAAAAGAGAAATGCACAAAATGTTTTCATCTTAAAGGAACTCAGCGATTTTACATTCTCCCTATGCTTCATTCTTACACTCACACAAAAATATATGGACACACACACAAGAAAAATAATCGCTTGTTGGGGCCAAGAAGCAAAGCAATGTGATGGCAGGGTAGTATGGTTGCCATGGTTACCCAGTGGCGGTAGAACGCAGCAAGCTGCTGGTGCTCCGAGCCGGCTGATTGGATGATGCTCCACTCGTACGCTGTAAACTGGCGAGTCATGATGCGGAAAAACTCAGGAACAGTGCTGCTACCTGGAGGGAAAGATGGGGGGAGCAAGAAAGAGTGAGGGAGGAAGGAGAGGTATGAAGCCCAAAGAAAGGGACGAGGACAGAAAATGAGGGATGGAGACACAGATAGAAGACAAAGACAGAGAGAAAGAGAAGGAGGAAAAACAAAATTAGGTGAGACAAACACTGAGGCAGGCATCAGATGTAAGAAAGAAACAAGCACATCAAAGATTATCAAAACATACTCAAACATACTGACATCACAGATTTGAGTGTGACACACACACAAGCAAACACATACACACACAGGAACACACATGCACACACTTAAAAAAAAACCCAAACACCTGCACACACAAGCAACCTTGGTCTAGACATAAACAGGGCAACAGTGACTCCCAGTGGTCAGGTTGGAGAATACATGTGCATTAACATCTCTGCCTTGTTTTTGGGACAGAGTAAACTAACAGATGCAGCTTTTATGGAGGAATTGCCATTAGTGTGAGATGGTGGAAATGGATGGCAAACACACAATTTTTGTGTAATGTTTTAGCTTTTGCAAAGATCCAGACAGCAATATAGCGATTCTTTTAAGCAAATCAGTTTGTTTTTTTGCGTCTTGACTGTCAGAAAGTCTCACATTACAGGGGACGTCAGCAAACAGCCAGTTAGAATTTGAAAACTGTTATGACTCATTCATTTTAACCTTTTTCACTCTACCCTAATATGATGCAAAATACTTAAATTAACACTTCCAAATCAAAGTCCAAACTGTTCAGCCTTTTTTGGTCATGCAGTCCATTCATTTATTAGATTTCACTTAACCACGGCCAGGCTGCTGTTCAAGTCAAAGGAAGAGAATAAGGTATTGATTTTGCAGCCCAGACTATCTCACCATTCCCCCACATTCCTCTTTTAACTCTAAAAGCCTTAATTTCATGTTGTTACAATTGACCTACTTTCAAAAACCAGAGGAGTTCAACCACTGGTGATTATTATGGGCTCTAAATTAATAAGCCCGTAATGCTTTATATTAGTACTGCTTTATCTGTTAACCTCAGTATTAACCTGGCATTGTAGTCTTCATTATATCCACTCCAACCTGCAGCCCCTGCTCTGCAGCCAGCACAGCGTAGTCCCCCTGGTGGGACAGGTTGAAACTCCAGGCCGAGAGTTCAGGGTCTGAATCTGAAATGACCTGGAGACAGTCAAGACAGTTATAAAATAATGGATATTTTAGAGCTATCAACAAGTAAATTAAAAGACTTTGTCAGTATTTTTTGACAATCATGGCTAATGAATTGGTCAGTTACTAAAAACACATTCTGCACATCCAAACTTTGACATTTTGCCATTATTGTGTGAATCATAAAATTTTCAAAGATACCAAATTCAGAGGTAATGTGTATAGTATCATTCAGAAAACATAATGATACTTTGGAGATTTTTAAGGGATAAACTAGGTTTTCTGTTTAGTAGTTCATGTAGTGCAACATGAGTGACAAGGAAAAGTCACAGTGCTCACAGCTGCTGTGAGAGGAATATATTATATGGAGGTAAAAAGTTCATTGTGTGAACCTTCAGTGGTGCTGCCAGGTAAGGTTTCCCTCTGGGAGATCGCTCCAGTCTGATCTCAGACCAGGGGATCCCCATCCTTTCACACACAAATCTTCTCAGCAGCAACCTGCCAGCCTTAAGGGGTAAC
>JAPZDV010000024.1:11725984-11754879 GCA_029814665.1 Acanthurus lineatus | reverse complement strand
GTCACAGTGCTCACAGCTGCTGTGAGAGTAATATATTATATGGAGGTAAAAAGTTCATTGTGTGAACCTTCAGTGGTGCTACCAGGTAAGGTTTCCCTCTGGGAGATCGCTCCAGTCTGATCTCAGACCAGGGGATCCCCATCCTCTCACACACAAATCTTCTCAGCAGCAACCTGCCAGCCTTAAGGGGTAACAGAGAGAAACAGTCAGTCACTGTTGACATCTTGTGCAGCACGTGGAAACAAAAAGTTTACAGTGAGACTCACCATGGCTGATTTGGCATCCTTAGCAAAAACAAACTGTCCGATTCGGTCTTTCTCCTCCGGTTGAATGCAGCGAGCCGCAAATAGCCAGTCAGACCTGCTCGGTGTCCACGACCCACAGCGGAAAGCCCACCGGACGGAGCCCATATCACCTCACCTCTGCCCGGTCACCTGGACTGGTGCTTCTTAACGTCAGGCTGCTCACAACGCGTTAGTGAGCTAACGTTAGCTTCGTGTATTAGCATGTATGGTTTGACTCACAACAAGTCTGGATATACGACAGCTAAAACGCTCAAGTGTTCACGGTTTGACTGAGGACTGTTTATAAAACTACACACAACTCCTGCTCTCTGTTTACATTACGAAGTGTGACAGCGGTGCACATACCCGGAAGAGCCCGGCGGGCTTCAATGCCGTCATAAGTGGGCGCGGTGGGGGATTGACCAATAAGAGCGACGGAAACAGTGCGCAACTCTCGATACCTTCAAATGCTCTCATCAATTTTGTAAAATACAGAGAAAAGTGTCAGATTTACATTAATACGATTTTTTAGTCAACAGAAATAGTGGATTTTGTAAAAAATCACTAAACCTGGGTCACTAGAAAGACGGTGTGTCTTAAGCTTCCTAATAAAAGGAAAAAATTAGGTAATCGCCATGAAGAATGAAATAATTTTTTCGCACGGCACCAAAATTTGCCAACATTTTGACGTGCGAAAAGTAAAAAATATGCTATCACATAACTATCTTGTTTGAATGTTTAAATTATTCCCTCTCACAGCACCTCTGAAGACACGCATGCAACTTGAGCCTAAGAATTCTTATTTTCCGAGCTGTCTCTAAAAGCAGCATTTAAATTGTACCTCTCTGATGTTGTTTTGATTGCGGTGCATCTGCGTGCGTAAGGTGGGTTTTCTTTGCAGTTTATTACAGTAAATGTTCAATTTGAAACGGCGGGGAGACTAACAACAGATAAGACTACATTAAATCTCTGATTGTGCTCATATAATTCTGTTACTCTCGTCTGAAAAATACTATTTCGCAGGAAGAGTTTCCCGGGGAAAAATCGTTATTATAGTAATATGTAAGACATATGCCAGAGATTGGCCGACAGGTGGGCATGGCCAGGAATTTTGTCCATATGTAGACTTACAAAATAGAAGCATATATAAACCTCTCTTTATCCACGTATGTTTAACACTTCTGTTTTTCGCGTAGGTTAATTTTTACATATTCGAGTGTTGTCTGCTCATAGCAACAAAATAGGGGAGATGATGTCCATCGCGTCACGTCTCCATATGCACAAAAAAATTAAACCATCACCAGTGTTTTACCGGTGAAAACTCTCAGTATATTTACTCATGCTTAATCAAAACCTAAGAATCTGCGTTTCTTTACAAATTTAACAGTGAGTAATCACTTGCTCAAACAACATGACATGAAGAAATGTCGACTTAATGGCCTTTTCAAACGAGAAGTGTCTGTCATCATTTTTAATAGAAAAAGAAAGTAACATACTTACTTATTGCACCGAATATTCACGAAATAAACTTGTGTGCACATACGTGCACATACATTTATTTACATTGGAATTTTGATTCTATATATTGTAATGAAAATTCCCAGAACCTATATATTCTTACTACACTGACAACATAAATCAAATCTCTATGTACCTCTTTAATCTGTCAACAATGACCAAGCTGAAAATGTGAGGGAAATTGTACATTTTACTTCTCTGCAAACACATCTTAATCCTCTGACAACATAAGCTGCTGGTTCTTTACTCAGTGTCCAAGGACTTGAAAAGACAAGACTGCCTGAATTACTCTGTTGTCTAAAGAAGATACTGTTTCTCTACTGGTTCAAGATAAAAAGTAACTCACCCCTCTTCTGACCTTGTAGATTGTCAGTGTGTATAAAACACTGACATTCCCTGTGTTCATTGCTCATTTGTGCAGCTCATCCACTTGAGTGATGCTGATATAAACTTACAGAAAGACAGTTTTTGACTTTGTGCTTTATTTAATAGAAATAGCCACCACAAAATCTAGCTCTGTTTTGTATGTAACTTCTAAACAGGTGGACTGCAAAGCCAACTGCATGTAAGTCTCTCTTTTTTGTATTTTTATAGAGAAACCTAACTTAAAACATTCCATTTCAATCAAGGTTATATTCCAATAACTTGGACATCTCTGTTACAGAAAGACTTCAGCTTGTGATGCACCTCTGCCTGTGTAAGCCCACCTGCAGTCCAGTCCAGGAAATTAAGATAGAAATTAAGGTAGAAAACATCAAACCAGGGCCTCATTAAGACAAACTGTAGAGTCTCTACTCAAGCTGGGAAAAAAAGAATGCCTCAAGCCAACCAGCTGTGACCTCTGCAACAACTCGCAGCTCGTCTGCGTCCTGAACACAGAGCCAGCATCTAGTGTAGCAGCTCCGTCTCCCAGGTGGAAAACTTCACAGGGACTGCTGAAGTCGTGGAGGGATTTCTCCCTGATGAAAACTGCTGTGCTTTTGAGGGAAAGCAACACTGGACTAACCTTTAGAACAAATATCAACTCCCCTTCTTCATCTGAAGACTGAGTCCCATCTTTACTCTGACCTGTGATCTATCTCTTCTTGTACCACAGTTTCCTCCGTCCCAATCTCCCCTCATACCTTTATATTTTTATCACCTCACTTCTTTTCTCTCCTTGTGTCAATTTTGTTTGGGTGGGTTCTGGGGGTTTCTGTCCCCTGCTTGTTGCCAAGCTGGATTTCCTGCAGGTGAAGCATCTGAAGAGAAAGAGGAAGAGCAACTACAGTGTGAAAGAAACACAGATTCTCATCAGAGAGATCCACAAGAGGAAAGACGTGTTATTCTCCAGACAGCAGGTTTACGTTTCCTCTTCTTCATCTGTAAACTAATAGAGTTAAACGTCTATGTTCCTTATAAACTAATAATCTATTGTGCTGATAATGATGTCCCAGAATAGTGCCATGACGTCATGCTGTCAGCAATTATACAACCCATAGCACAGTGCAGGATTTTCTACATATATATGCAATACGGCCAATCTTTTTGATGCAAACACCTGCTCCTCATTTACACATGTATTAATTCTAAAAAAGTGTCAAAAACACTCCTATTTTCTGTCATCTCTGTCTTCTGAAGTGTGAGCCTAGTCGGACAAATCAACTGCAGCGAAAACAGCAGCACAAAGCACTTAGCAAACTCTCCTGTCTTATCCAATTAGCAGCCCTCTCTGAGTCTTTTGTAAGCTCTTGTTAAATGTGTGAAACTGTTTTTTAAGCTGTTTTATAGATATGATGTAGTCAGGTTTGTCTCTGCAGGCTTTGGCACAATTAACTGACATGCTCATCCAAAGAACAAGTCAGGACCTCATATATTAGCAGACACAGAACAATTTACAGAACAACGGTTTAATCATACTGTGAAGTTTGGTTGTAACTAAAAAAAGAGCTTAATTCCAAAAATATGTTTGCAAATACTTTAGAAGTAGTTTCAGCACTGTCCACAAGAGAGCACTGATACAGTTTGCTCCTCAACTGCGAGATAAGCAACTTGACACCATCACAGTTCTTGAGAAATGAAAAGAAATAAAAGATCCTTATCAAATGTTGGATTATGTTGACTGGATAACAAGGAAAAAATGTTGAAATAAATGCCATCAGATGATGTATTAGATTTTTAAGCTCCCACATATTTATCGATTTTTGCCTCACAAACTATCTTACAGACACAGCAGATTTAGAAGTTTTGATGTATTTTATGGATTCCCAGAATTTTTACAGACCTTTACGAACATATTTGCTCCCACTGCACTGTTATCACAGATGTCACGTTAGGATTGTTGGAAAAAACAATCTATTTGCTTCTTCTTGTTCTCTTCTTTTTGTTTGTGAACAGAACACAGCCATTAATGAGCTGAAGAGACAGGCATGGGAGGAAGTGGCACGAGGTGTCAATTCACTGGGGGAGGGAGAGCTCCGTACTGCTACTGAGGTGACTTTACTCTTACAGTCAAATGATACTTTTAGAATTTTTTTTTGCAGGTTTTACAGGTTTGAGACACTAATTTCTCTCCTCCCTGCTCTCCTGCACAGGTGAAGCGTCGTTACCTGGACTGGCGAGCACTGATGAAGAGAAAACAGCTCAAGGCTGAGCTCTCTCTCTCCCCCTCATCCTCCTCTGTGGCCCTGAAGACTGAGTATGATCCATCTTCTCCTGAGCATGAGGCAGCTTCTCTGGGATCTGCATGTGACCAGCTGCTCGACCTGTCAGGCTTCCCAAAGGACTGTCACTGCGACTGGCCGGAGCTGGCCGCCCTCAGTGAGCCGAGCGGGCAGGCTGTGATGGCACCACCCGGTGTGAAGATGGAGGATGACGTCAGTGAATACAGAGTAAGAAACATCATCATGGTGATATTGACAGTATGTGCAAAACACCACAGGTTCCCACTTTAGATCAGGTCTTCTGATTACACCTTGGACTCTACTAATTAAATTAACATAAAAACGAGGACAAAATGATTTCCTCAAACATCTTCATGCTATTTGATACAGAGGCCATTAACACTGTTCATGGCATGAGAAGACAAGTAGTCTATCTTGCCATGCAAGTATTTGCTAAAGTGTTAATTAGCTCCATTCATGCCCTCATCATCAGACGTAGTCATGTTTAACATATCTCAGTGATTATATTGGCACATAATGTAGCTCAAGTGGCTTGTGTTAATCTGGCCTTTTGATTGGGCTTTGTAGGTTCAAACAGAAAAAATGAAATGAAATTAAGAGTGTGTGAAGTAATTAGGGTTTCATTTGACCATTTTTTTACTTGTTCTGATTGTGTAAAGATCTGTTTTCAGATCAAATCATGTTCACACTGTTGTTTGTGCCCATTTATCACAATCTTACACATTAATTACCTCATCTAATCTTTCACCCTTTTTTCTTAAAAGTGTTGCTTTAATCACTCTCCAGTTGATTAAAATGATTTATTTTATTAAGCAGACAATCTGCAGTGGGAAGAGAGATAATTGTTGTGTGTGTCCAACCACAACATGATCATATTAGAGCCAGTTGCAGTCTTGTGTATTTAGGAAAGAAACGTCTATAAAAGCCAGGCTAAGATACAAAATACCACCTTAAAGTGACTTAAAAACAGTGAACGTTACTAGAAAGAACTCAAAATTGTGTTCAGGAACATGAGTACAAAAACTTCACAACATGCCTTATATAGATAAAAATAACAGAGGCTGAAAATACATTTCTATCTTAATTTTTTAACTATGATATAGCTCAAGATCCCCAAAACATTCACTTTTTCCAGAACTTGATTTCCTCTTTTCAGCTTTAATAAGGCTCCTTTTTCTCCTTAGCAGCTTCACACAGCTGTTTTCACATTAGCACCTCTCACGACAAGTGAATTTAGTGAATTTAGTGGAGTTCCCCTTCAATGATTTCACTCTCTCCCTCCAGCTGGATGGAGATAATGATGGAGAAATAGATGAAGATGATATTCCCTCCCTCCTCAGTGACATTGAGTCACGTGGTGAGGTGGGGCATATTGGTGACGTTTACTCCCACGATGACTTGGGCATCCTCAGTTCGTCCAAGGCTCCGACCTCCACCTTCACCAGGGACCTGACTGGGATGCCAGCACATGCTCTGGGTGGACTAACCAATCATGAGAGCATGGGAGCAGGGTTTCTGGTCGCCATTGAGAAACAGCGACTGGAGCTGGAAAAACAGCGTCTGGCTGTGGAAACTGAGCGCCTGGCGGTGGAGAAAGAGCGACTGGTGGTGGAGAAGGAGCGGCTCTGTCATATGGAGGTGGAGAGGGAAAGGCTGCAGCTGGACAGAGAGAGGTTACAGGTGGAGAAGGAGAGGCTGAGGCTTCTGCTCCTCAGCAGGTCAGAACACATCGACTCCTCCTTTAACCTGCCGCCACAGCAAGGCCCGCCCTCGTCCTCCACGTCCTCTTTATCCTCCACTCATGATGGACAGAGAGACAGAGAGAAAGACGGTAAAGGGTGGATGTCAGTGGTTGATCTGGAGACAGAAAGGCTGAAACTAGAGAAAGAGAGGCTGCAGCTGGAGAAAGAGAGACTGCAGTTCTTTAAATTTGAGGCCAGCAGACTGCAGATTGAGAGGGAACGCCTCCAAGTGGAGAAAGAGAGAATGCAGCTGTACAAAGATCATCAGGGTCACTGAGGACAAAAAGCCTCATAAAAACAAAGAGGACACCTGAAAATGACAAATGCATTAAATTTTCACCAGCTTCTTCTTCTACCAGCAGCTGCTCACTTATTGAGTTTCCACGCCATCAGGAAGGTGTGAGGTGCTTTAATGATCACTGGGATTCGGCCAAGATGAAGACTGAGATGGAGGCATATTTATGACCATCATGATAAAGCAGTGCCTTATGATGTCTTCATAAAATGGGCGACAGGACAGAAAAGATGTAGTGATAATAAAATCTAGGACTTGTTTGGCAAACACAGCTGGTTAGCCCTGAATATATCTGATTTATAAAATGTGACAAGTTTTAACAGCTGTTCAGTGCCCCATCCAGATACACTAATGCACAAAATATGTAGTGTAAAAACATGAAATGCTGGAGGATCAATGCAACATGTTCATAGCAGTGTAGAAATGTGTAAAGACTGGAGTTATGGTGTCTTATTCTGTATATATGTACCGAATCAGTGCTAATTAATCTAATGCATGTATGCCCATGGATGTAATTTAGATTTAACACTAAAAAAAAAAACAAGTTACTGTTACGTGTACAGAAATATTTTTATGTTATTTAAGTTTTGCTCGTGTCAAGCTGGAAATCTTAACATTTATCCACCAGACTTAAACAGATAATTCATATTGTGGACTTTTTTATGACTTATCATAGCAGGAGAAGCAGAGGTGTGTTATCCATATCATCTAGATGGTTTCTTTTTTAAAATAATGACAGTTGGACAGAAAGCCAACATGCACAATACTAGGAGCCTTTTGCAGCTTCACTGAATTCAGTCATCTATATTTTCATTAGGGTTAGGGTTTCCTTTTATGACAAGTCAAAATGTCACAGGTCCAAAAGGTAAAAAATAGTTGAAATTGCCACACAAATGTACAAAATAATTAAAGCAATATAATGCAACATAGCAAAATTTCCTGTGTGTGAAAATGGCTTTTTAAGGTTTCTTATTTTTGCCATTAAGATCCTGAACATCTTTAGTCTGAATCACCAGATGTTGACTGTGGATATTAGCCTCAGTTTGTAATCTTCTCCCCTTCTGCTATCTGTATATTACCACTTTGCAGGGACACTGACACTGGATCACTGCTTATCACCATCAAAATGATTGCAATTAATTTAAAGAAATACAAACAAGCCAGAGAGTTTTTTTTTTTACCCTCCAGCAGAATGATAATGGGTGCAGGCAGACCTCTCTTCAGCTCTGATAACAGTGCTGTGGAGATAAGGCTGACTATGCAGGACAAGACCATCTGTGATAATCAGCTGCTGGAGGTGTGGTGTGCATGCTGGAAAATGACTGTAAAATTTTCTTTTAATGTTTCCTCAGCTTTTGTTTAAAGTTCTTCTGAGCCAGAAATATACATTAAAGAGTTACTCATGACTATATTCTGATTCTATGTATTGAATGTTATGTCTGTAATACAATTAAACATATCAAACAACAGTACATTACCATATTCCTTTTGTCTATGTTGTAAGATGTTTGTTTTCAGAAAACATCAGTTTGTCTCTTTGAACAACTTAAACAACATTTTTATTAGGTCACATGACCAACAGCCCTATTTTATCATTTTTGTATATTCTAATTCTACCCTGAAATATAGGTTTTTATAGGCCTACATATGGTTTCTGCTCTTTTATTCAGTCCCTGTACCTCCGTGGTAAAAGGTCCGTAGATAACATTTGTGGTGGAACAAAAATGTGACTTCCAGACAAATTCTGAAATGATCAGAGTCCAATAAAATCTATGTTACAACATTTAAGCCCCTAAGTGCCACATTTGACGAGCAGCGTCTGACGTCTCTCTCATGCCTTTGTGTTCTCAGCGTTGCCTTTGAAGAAAAAATGGTAAAAGAAAATAAGAAGATGATTCAATATATATATTTTTTATCTCCTTGGTATTGATGCTCCTCTGGAAGCCCGTCAGGGGTTCCCTGAATCAATGCAAGCTAATAAGAGGAGACAAGCGTAAAAAACATAACTTTGAGAGCATAATGCTGCATCTAAAAGAGTCCATTTTTGAGGGTTTCAGTGAAGCTGATGTAACTCTGTGACACACTGGTGACATTTTCATTCCACAATTAAATTGTTTATTTGTCATAGAGGCATAAAAGCATGAACAAAGTTTTTACTGCAAAACTTGAGCACAAAAAAACCTTATAACTGCACAAAGACAATGAAGCTAGCCAGTTTGAGATGTCTCCACTGCCATAAATGAGACTCAAAATCTAAAATCACCTGAGCTCCTTCATATCATTGCAAACACACACACACACACACACACATACACACAGGAATTCAAAGCAGGCAAATCGAATCACAAAGACCAGTCTATTATTCTGTCTAATGGTTTTTTGTCTGCTTGTGAGATAAAAGCTATATATACCCTTCTTTAGCTCTATTTGGAATTTGAACCAGTGTGAAAATCCACTGCATTGTTATTAAAAGAGTCCTGTAGCATTGGAGACTTGCAGTGACTGTGTCTTACTTTCTCATACTGTCAGTTTTAATGGTCTAAAATTGAATTTTTCTTTTATTTTAACTCGTTTTACTTTTAACAGCATTGCAGGCAAATACAAACAATGGAATCAAGCTGTGGAACATTCTAGTTTACAGTGTAAAAGGAAGAATGGATCTTTAGAGACTCATTAGACTAGAAAAGGTGTCAAAAATATGTTGAAACACGGTCCACAGATGGAGATGCCCTCAGGTCCTCTTGCAGACTTTTCCACAGGTGTGGATGGTAAAAACTAAAAGCTGCCTGCCCAAAGGTCACAGAGCTCACTCCTGGTACAGGCAAAAAGTCTCTGTTCTTGGTTATCAAGAGTCTAATAGCTTAAAGGTAAGATGGACATTCAGGTGTTTTAAGCTCAGGCAAACAGTGGGCAGACTTTTGGGATGATCTTGGATCTTTTTGAACTTCCTTGCTGCAGACTTTTTAATTTTAATGAGGGTTTTCTTTAGTAGTTTATACAGGTTAGAAAAATCGTCCAAAATTCACCAGAAATTGATGTTAGCTTCCTCTCTCGACTTCTCTGCAAACCAAGGATATGCAGAATTTGTACTTTTCATACTCATCATATCAACTGTTTAATATTACAATAACACTTACTAACTTTATGTTGATTTAGGAGGCTGAAGTTTGTGGTGCTGTTAAAACTAAATTGCATTTTACAGAGATGTATTTCTAATTAGTCTGCCTTCATTTGAGGGGTCTCGTCAAGATACTGTGGATACTGCGTACCGTAGGGAAACATGCTTTTTTTAAGAAAAGCATTATAAACCAACACGCTTCACAATTTTCAAGAGTTTTTGAGATGCTATTTGAATCCATATCCACATCCATCATGCATGTATGAGTTCCATCAGAGCACTTTAATGTAAGTTTCTCTGTATTTTCTGTGAGAACGAGCAGGAGATATTAACGATTTTCAGATTAATATACCATCTTAATGTTTTTTTTTATGTCTTTGAAATACTCAGTAAACTCGTCACATTTCTGAGAGAATGTGATATTGTTGTGGCCACTGGGCGTTGGATTTAAGTAGTTTTTAAAAGCACTCTAGGGATTTGCTGCTTTTTGTGCACCCAGCTTCAAAAAAAGTGAACTGATGTGCAATTCAATCGCTGAAGTTCAGTTCCTCTACAATTTACTCTGAGATTTGCAAATGAAGAAAAAGGGGACATGCATTTGTATGTAATTTGTATTTGAGTGTCAGTGGTCACGCTGGCTCCTAGTTTATATTTAAAAATGTCAAATATATTTATCACAGGATGAGGGAGAACTTGGAGACAAAGCAGCAAATGTTTATATTTCTCTGTGCAAAATAAAAGATCTCAAAGAAATCATTTTCTTTTCAATAAACTTGAAATCAGTTCTGGTGGATTCAATCTTTAATCTAAAGCTTAAATATTTTAGTCACACTTATCTGATTGTGTGAAAATGAATAGAAATTGGATTTCTTCCTCATTCAGTTAGAAAATGATATTAGTATCACATCAAAACCTGCAGAATCACAGCTTTGTGTGCTCGTTTTTGTCACCTCATTATTTGTCTTTATGACAGTAAATCTGTAGACATTAATATAAGTAACACAAGCTTAAAAATAAAATAGCTCAGAGACAATCTGTGTGCTGAGAATGTTGGTGGAATTCAATTTCCTATCCGATCATGAGAGAGAAAGAGAGAGCAGAGGGGGTGGTCATGACAAGAGAGGAATTGCGGATGGGAAATCAAGGTTTGAGATGGATTCCTCTGAGAGAGGGATGCCATAAATGTAGAAATGAAGTATGACAGGGAGAGGGAGGATAAAGAGAACGAGCAGAGGATTATAGAGTGGGAGCAGAGGAGAAATGAGGAGGGGCCGGACAGGATGGGGGATAATGTGAAGCTGAGACAGGGGGAGACAGAGACTGAAGAAGGGGGGAGATGAAATGAGCCAATGAAAATAAAAAGGTGAAAAGGCTGCTGTCTCTCCGCTGTGACCATAAAAGAGGCAGATTGAAGGTCTCTCCGTGTGTGTGTGTGCATGAATGACATGTGTGCATTTGCACGTAAAGGTGCAAGGTTAAAAGGGTGGCAGAACCGCCTCAAAATTGTTATTTTGCTTCATCTTCGGGCAAATGGGAAATACTTGTCAGTAATAACCCAGCATGGTATCTGAATGTGTCTGTGAGAGACTGTGAGAGAGACGGGAAATAATGGGAAATGCTTGTCACTGATGGCTCTGCATTAGGAGTGTTAGGTCCCCATGGACTGAAAAAAGAGCCCAAATGACAAAATAGCAGCAGGGAATTTAACCTCATGACTGCTGGTCTACAACAGAGAAGGTTCAGTGTGAGGCTTCACACACACACAGAATAGAAACACATAAAAACTTTAAATTTCAGCTGACAAACATCTCAAAGTGACAAATAATTGATTTGACCTTTGGGTGTGATAAGGTGCTGCCCTTACAAATCCTCAACATAGCTGTACTGTAATTTCAAGGCCGTGTTGGGTACAATGGCAATAGCAAATTAAACTTATATAATTTCCTTGCACATGTAATTTTTCTGCCATGCCAGTGAAGTAGCTCTCAGGATATCAGTGTCCAACAGCTGTTCCACATCTTTTTTCCAGATTTAATTATCTCAATAGCTATTGGACATACTGGCACAAAACACTGCCACAACATTCATGGTCCCCAGGCAATGAGTCCTACCGACTCTAAGCTGACTTTTCCTCTAGTGCCAACATGGGGTGTGACAACTATGTGATTGATCTCCCAGAACCCCTTTGGATTATATCACTTTGGTGAGAACCTGAATTTTTTATCTGGAACAATCATCAGGAAAAAATGTATTCTTGCTTAGCATTTAAGTCTCTGGCCAGATTTGTGCAAAACTAATGAGAAACTCCAGTCAGCCTCAGCTAGACTGTGCAATTTTGTGCTAATAATCAAATATTAGCATGCTAACATGCTAGGCTATTGTAAGTAAACATTGCTGATAAACATGGGCATTTGACATTATGAGTGAGAGCATTTAGTTCAAAGTGACAGTGACATTGGGCCTGGCAGAGCTGCTAGCATGGCTGTAGACTCTTAGACTGGTTTATTACTTTAAATAATTATTTAAATCAGACATTTTGATGTGTTGTAGTGTTATATTGTACAAACACCAATTCATCAAATTTGCAATGGTTTTGTAGATGCTTGTGATTAACACTGCACACTTTTTAGCCTTTTAGCCTGTTAAGA
The DNA here is from genome assembly GCA_029814665.1 of Acanthurus lineatus. NCBI lineage: Eukaryota > Metazoa > Chordata > Actinopteri > Acanthuriformes > Acanthuridae > Acanthurus > Acanthurus lineatus. The sequence continues at coordinate 11,742,611 of JAPZDV010000024.1, read as the reverse complement.
TTCCCTCGATCCACGTAAGTAATTTAAAAAAGGCTGAGCACAACTTATAAAGATTAAAATGTTCAAATTTGTATATTTTTGACATGCTGTATATCTATTGATTTGTTAGCTACCAAAAAATACACTAATGTATAAATACATGCTGGCCCTACAGTTTTCTGTTGTAAGCTTTTTCATTTGGGAAACCAAACAAGCAAAACATAGGTAAGAGTTGAAAGGCAAGACGTAAATTTCACAATGATTTGTAGGTTAGCTGGTGCTGCCAGAGGTACAGTTACTTTTAATAGCATTTGGGGGTTATATGGTGAGTGATGTTAATGCAGTAACTCAATATGATCTGTTTTCGTCTTATGTCAAGGTCACACAGTGAATGACCAGCATGGTTCTCCAACAAAATGAAACAAGAAAATAAGTGTTATCTCAACTTACCATTTATAAATTTGTTTTCCAACGAATGCCCAGTTGTCAGATTAGTCAACATAGACACCTGTAATCAAGCTTCCATTTTACACTCATACTTATGCTAATTTGCCTTAACATGTATTTGAGCTACCAAATAGCTTCACATCTGAGAGACCAAACTTTGACTGCCTTTCTGTGTGATTTAACAGGTTATAATTGTGTTTACTTTTTCATGAACTGAAAAAAAACTCTTTGTGTTTCCACTCCATTTGACATAATATTCAAGTATACATTTTGCATAGCTATAATAAATAAAGCAACAGATGAAATCAATCCAAAATAATGAATAATATCCCTGTGATCGGGCTGTAAATGAGAGGTGCAGGCTGGAACAGGATCAGTGGATAAATAACCACACGGAAAGAGAGCAGGTTCAGCATTGATGTTTTACTAGAAAAAGAAAACAAATGGAAAGACAGAAACAAAGGAAGAAAGAGACCATGTTAAAGCCAGAGTGTTGACAGCCCAGCAGTCAGCTTTTTTTCTGTGTATGAAGTTTTATGTGCTGGAGGTGGGCAAAGAAATAAACACAACAGTATAATGTATATTTTAACTGCCTGGGGTGCCTGGTGTGTTGAAAGCTTGATGGGTGTTAACTGTCTCTTTGCAAATGCATCCACCCACTTTTTCCACTCTTCCTCTCATGCTGATTTGCTGCAGTACTGATTGGAAACTATCTACCTTGTTGTTTCAGTTATAAAGAGGGTTGCTGTTTGATATGCTTGTCTTAAGATGTTATTTATACATATGTTATTTGAAAACTTTAATGCTGCACTGATGCATAATGAGGTACATATCTGTTCCACAAAGAAGTGGAAGATTTTATGGTATTAATATCTATGTATATATATGCTTTATTTTTGCAAATTGTGAACAGTTACTCTGTAAAAGGTATGAAATGTTCTGAGCAAAAGGGCCAGAAGAAACTCAGACTGTCAACTGGTGTCTTGAGGTCTCAATTCCTCTCTATACTATTATTTTGCAGTGTACCAGGGCTGAAAATAAGGTCATTTGTCATTGCTGAGATGCAGTTTGTACAGAGAGTTCCGTCTTACTGTGGGACAGGAGGAGAAATGAAAGAAGAAAGGGACAAGGAAAAATGGAAAATCAAAACAAGAGAAACAACAAGAGGAAGAAGACAGAAAAAAAAACTATAATGAAAGACGAAGAAGAATAGAAGATTTGAGCAGGGCAGAAAACACAATATTTCATCCCCCACATACAGTATCACTGTATGAGAACACAATCTCTATGCATCACCCACCGTGCTAAGTTGTATTAGTATGTAGAGGAAGAACTGCACTTATGCAAATCCATAAAAATATATTTTGTTCTTTCCCTCATTGTTCCACAGATAATAATGTAATCTATATTTTGTTCTCCCCAGGGCTGGCAGTAGATGGATGTGCCAAAACAGGCTGCCACACAACAGATTTTTAAACATTTTGAAGGGTTGGTTGCTCTTGTGTAGCGTGACGGATCCAGTCTTGTCCCCTAAAAGTGCAAACCCCTGCTCAGTCTGAACTCGTGTTTGATTTCGATCTGTAGCTGACTCACATCTGGTGAAAAGGCAAAAAACAAAGAGTGCTGGGGCGATATGAAATGCAACACAAATGCTACACTCTCCAAATGTCAGGCAGCTTTGTTTCCCTACAGTTCATCACAGTGGCCCATCCTCTCTAGAGGCCTGCCTAAAAGTGTTCTCATTGTATGGGCTTCAGTGTTGAATACTGGCAACTACATGTTGTTTCAGGGGCCTCTGTGGCCCCCAAACATCAGATTTTTAGGTAAAAAACACTGAGTGACATTGAGAAACTAAATTAAACAAAGGACTACTTATGAAACAGACCAAAAAAGCTGGAATTAAACCGTCCGAAACCTCTCACCGTGCTGGAGTGATCACTCTGAGCTGTCCCTGTGTGTGTAACAGTGTGTATGCGTGCGTTTCTACGTGTGTGTGTGTGTGTGTGTGTCCATGTGAGTGCCAGATGGACATTCAGTGTTTTGTGGGACACACAAAGACTGTGGCATATTAATACTCTCAAGTTATCAAAAAACAGCCATATAACAGAATGTATGCCATGGCCTCTGACAATCTGTGATCAATGTTCTCTATAGCTCTCTATAGACGTATAGATATATATTTATTTGTATTATATATAATATGTAGATTTATAAAAAAGATTTGATCTTAATTACAGGTAGTGGCATTTTCTTTTATATTCATTATTGCAATGAATTGTTATCTAAGATGATTAAAAAAGACAAGTGAGTTTTGTTTTGCTACGCAGTTATTTACAACAAGTTTTTAAAAAGCAAACTTTCGGATATGGTACCTTTTTCTCGACCACTGGAAAAAGACTGAGGATCTCAAATGACGACCAAACTGCCTAATAGAGTCACAGGTCTTTATAGTTCAAGTCAAATGAAGCGCACACGGCATCGACCAGTAATTTTCAACCTTGTTACGGCTCTTTAAACCAATGGTTCACTGCTTTAGTCATCCCACTGTGGAGAACAGGTAAAGAAACGTCTGTAAGGTCCCAGTGTTCAGGTTGAGAAGCACTTTGTTAGGTAGCCATATGAGATCTGCCCATGTGTTTTTTTTTTTTTCTTCGGTCACTGAATATACAGTTTAAACCTCGCCTTTGCCACAAGCGATCATCCATTTGCTTTTTTTGGCATTTCTACTATCATGATGATTTTATAGATGGAGGAATTTGTTAATCACTACTGTTTATTTTTTTCTTTTACAAACCCCTGTGAATTCAGCGACTGAGGATCAGCCACACGTTTGTGTTTGGAGGTTATTTCTGTTCTACATCAGCTGATTATCTCACTGTTCTGGGGGCAAGAAATCACTCTTTATGCGTAGTAAGAAAAGCATTGTCATTCAGTTTTGAACAGTCCATGGCAAAGTAGCGGGTTTGCACAGTCCGAACGTTCAAGTTACAGTTTTCTGGTCTTCTAAGGGTGATAATACCTGGCACTCAGTCTTTGCAGGCAAGTTAAGATGACGATAATCATGATGATGATGATGATGGTGAAAATAATGTTTGTAGTCTTAGTAAGGCGTTGTCACGGGTTGTGGCTTATTGGCCACATCGTCCAATGACGACAGATCAGAGACTGAGTTGTTGAGTTGTCTTTTTCTTTTTCTTTTCCTTTTTTTTAACTGTAAGCTGTGATATTCTTCTGTATCACTATCATCATCATGATCAGTTTTCATGGTCATGTTCACAGCTCATAGTTCATTTCCTGTAGGTCTGTGCTGGCTTTCCTGGCCGTTTTGTCGATTTTAGGATGGTGTCCTCCCAAAAAACAATAAAATGAATGCTGCAGGCAAGTGTGATAGTCAGAGTTGTTTTTGTTTTGTTTTCCACTGTTGACTCCACGGTTGTGTTTCACTTGTCTCCTGTAAAATAAGTCAATGGCAGGAAAGTGAGATGATGTGCAGTGTGTGTTTGTGTATTCAAGTGTGTAAAAATATGTGTCTGATGTCTCTGTATCTGAGTATTTGCATTGAGTATCTGCAGTTATACGCATGTTCCTGTGTGAGTGCGTTTGTGTTAAGCATGAATATGGTATGTTTGTATGTTTGTGTGTGTGTGTCCTTGTCGAAGTCTGTATGGTTGTGTGTCGTTAAGGCACGGCAGGTGTTTTTGGTTTTCAGGGCAGTCCAGAGGAGACCACTGCAAGGCCGGGGTGTCGGAGGGAGGCGTGGCCAGCATGCACAGCTTTGGGGCAGTCTGGCGTCAAGACGCGGCCATTCTCCCCCACACTTCCTGTGATGGACAGACGGGCCTTGTTTCGCATGGCTTCAGAAAATGACAGCTAATGAGAGGAGAGATGGAGGGGAGGATGCAGAGAGAAGGTGGAGATGAAAAAGTGGAGAATTTGTTTGAAAAAATTTTCTCATAGGCAGAAAAAGTGAACAACAAATGCTGCTGCAACTGCTCGCATAAAGACAGAAATTTCTAGATAAACACATGCACAAAAAACACTCATACATGCATGTGCCTGTACACACACTGTACACATGAATACACTAACAGATAGGTCTGAGGGTGCAATCACACGAATAGGAGAAATAGTGCTGTGTAAGTTTTTGCTTTTTGTGCTCTAGTTTATTTAGTTGTTTTGAGGCTTATGTCATAAACAAACTTACAGCAGCCCTGAGGGGCCAAAATCAGCAACTTAAGGAAGCACATGCAAATCAGTTGAACAATTTGACAACACATGCACAGTTTGCACGGAAAAATGCGACAAATAAACAAAAACCCTCCACAGCCAAATACAGAAATGCTGCAAGTAGCTCAGAGGCGTTAGGAAACTGTTTTGCCGGAGTCACTGAAAAATTATTCACAAGACTTGAAAACACTTGAAATTAGCTAATTAAATTAGCAAAACTGGACTGGTGTGTCCCAGTCACACTCATCATTTTTTAGTGTCCCCTGGAACGAGTTTCCACTGTGGTTTGTGCTACTTGCAGTGTTTCTGTATCTGATCTGTTTTTTTATCCTCGCAGTGTTTTTCACATTGTAGATGTGTTGTCAAATTGGAGAAGATGTTTCCCTAATTTGCTGGCTTTTCCTCAGTTGCACTGCAGTGACCCTTTAGGACCACTGTACAAACTAATTATGAAATAATTAGTCAAAGTTTGTATAGTTATCGTTATATTCAAGTAATAGTTGAAGATTCATCATGAAAAATGTCTTAAGTTGCAATCTTAAAGAAAACTGCTGCCACAATTTGCTTGGAAATGAACTAAGAAGATTTGGCTTTTTCATTTATTTTTGACACACTTATTTTTTTGGCCTCAAAGTTTGAATGGTATCTTTTCCCTTGCTCAACTGTGAACTAAAGGTAGAAATACCCAAGACTTCCTTTAGATTTGAAGATTTACTTCAAACAGTCATGGTGTGAATGCACCCCAAACTATGCAGTCAAATCTCACTCAAAGGCTAAAACACAGTGCGAATGCTACAGAAGTATTACAGTATAACTGAAGGCAAAAGTAAATGTTAAAGCAGGCAACAATCAGCAAACATCAACACAGTAGACGAGAGGATTTGGGTTGTAGACATCTGCATTTCATTGGTGACCATGCATTTCTGGGTTTCACTGATCTGAGACGAGGTTCAGGTGAGGGTTTGAGAGGATAGGATTTGGAAGGTGAGGAGACTTTGAAAAGACAAAAGGAAAACATGAAGGAGTGCCTTTTCTTTCAAGGTTTCAGATTTATAGAGAGGGAGTGACTGACTATACTGCTCGGAGTAGGGCGACACTTCACACAGAACGGCTACTCTGTGATGTTTCAGCACTGTTTGTGCTGCATGAAAACCTCACATCTCTCACAGCTAAAAAGCTGTACTTTCCGACTGACTGCATTTTTTAGTGGTAAATGGGTGTTGCTGGTGATTGGGACACTTCTTAAAGCATGTCTACTTTAACTTAAGTTTGAAGGTTTTCCTTTGAAAATCATCTGCAATATGGAGAGAGTCACCTGTGTAAATGAACCTTGGAAAAAAAATTATGGTGCAGTTTCATCCTCAGTTTCTAAGCAAAAGCAATGTAATGCCTGAGTATAAACTAAAGGCCTTTAGACAGTATCTAGTTGTAAAAGCCACTTTTGGATACATGAATTAAAAAGCAATATTTGAAAACAGGCATTTAGAACAGTTTTCTTTTCAACAGCAAACAGTGTTTGGTAACACATTGCCAGAAACAGACAAAATTTATCCTCTCCTCTTTTAATGAGTTCTGCCATGCTGATGTACAGCTCAATTAAAAAAAAACAAACAATGAGAAAGCATGGAAACTACTCTTAAGGAACCTCAAAAACATCTTAAAGGAGCCTGAAACTTTTTAATAGGTTTTGAATGGTTGGAACTCGTTTGCATGATTGAAGTCAGAAAAATATGGCATATAACATGTTCAAGCTCCAATGATGGAGGGAACACTGTTAGCTGTGCTAAACTTTCTGCTTCATTTACAGCTGGCGCCTTTACCTTTGCACGGACTATAGACAATACTTTGTGTACTGCACTTAGCTGTCTTTATGTTTGCATCCTGGTTATTGATCCTGCTTATTATTTCAAGGTACTCATGAAATAGTGCCTCTGGAAGGTTTGTTGTTTTCTTCCACTTCGGTGAATTGATTTTTTTTTTTGTTTTTATACATTAATTGGCATCTTTGCAGCATCACTCAGTAGCCCGTTCTATATGAAGTGTTTGCTTCATTAATTATTCCTCTGCTTTATCACTGAGTAACTGGGCTGTTTTGAGGTTGTCAGGGCCGGAGTAAGTCTGACTTCCTGTTAGGGCCGTCTACAACAGGGGTGCACAACTCCAGTTTTTGGAAAACATATTAAAGTTGTTTCACGGCAATGTTAGAAACTTTACTTATGCTGTCAAAAGCTGTACTCTAACACTAAATTGGTCTGAATTAGCTTAGTGTGAACATTCATGCCCTGGCTTGCAATGTGCTTCACCCAGACGTCTATGTGACATTGGAGTGGGTGCTCGAGGAATTACTTGTCCAGTTAGGAAAATGATGGTGGACATTCACTGACATAAAAACAACTTAAAAGTGTTTTATTCCTGAGATATCCATCACATTATGGCTGAAAAAGCTTTAGTCAGACCCCAATCAGTGATAATTAGTGTCCACACGTTAGCTAATTAATTTGTAGCTTGAAGCAGTGACAGATTTTAATGAGGAACACCACAGTTTCTGCTGTCAGCACAGTGAAGTACCAATATAGACTACTGCTGAAACCTTATGTTTAACCAAGATAAGTTTTGAATATTAGAGGGAGCACTTAACACATTACTTTCAGGTAATAGTATCAATCAACTTGAAACTTTTGTGTATTTAAGTTATTGTTAGACCTTATATATTAGGTAGTCCTTTTATATGTATTGTTGTTTTGTTGCTGTCAGCAGAAACTTGCCAAAAATCTTTGTGCTTACATAATTTATATATATATATATATATATATCTCATTTTAATTGAAACTTTTTTGATAATGGTTTAAATCTTCAAGTAATTTTTTTAGGCAAAATTTTCAAGGATTTCTTGTTGATTCACCTTCTTAACTCTGAGGATTAACTGTTTTTCTTTGACTTATGTGACTTTTTGTTACTTTTTGACTGTAAGTCAAAAAAAGCAACAAAGATTAATTTTGATGAAAATAGTTCTTAAGTGCAACCACATACAGTACATAAATATATATTTTTTAATACATATATTAAATCCTTTAGAATGGAGTTGTGCATCCCTGCTCCAATATTTTGTCCACTGTAAGCTAAAATTACAATGCAGGTGCCTAGTCAAGTCATCAGCCAAGAGCATCACCATCAACGTCATCATGATCATCACCATCATCATCTGCAGCCAAAGACGATGGAACCAAATCTGTAGTTACACAAATCTAACCCCAAACTAGGCCGGGGTGAAGTGCTAAAGAAAAAAATAACAACCATAACAAAAGTCAAGACAAATTTAAGCCTAAAAATAAAAAATTAAAAGAAAAATATTTGATCAATAAATAAACAAAGCAGGCAAAATGAACTTTCAAGGAACAGAAAAAGCTACATTGGTTCCACAATGCTTGACCGCATCCTCATCACCACATGAAGAACAACACGGTTGCGTGGGGGCTGCTGCGTCAGCCTCTACATCCACAATACAATAATCTACAGCACCACCACCATGATCAACACCACCATTACCCCACCTATATGGGAGCCTCTAAATCCTACCCCTATATCTTGACCCCCTCGGAGCCGTACACGTTGTACCCCTCCCTATAAGTGGCTAGATTCTGGGTGCTGGGGGAGGGGCTGGGGCAGTGGGGGGGGCTAAGGTCCACCTTCATGCGCTTGGCTTCGGCCCTTGACTTGTAGCAGAACTCGACCAGGGCCACCAGCATGGCCAGGCCCAGGCCACCCACAAGGATGTAGAAGACCCCAGCCACATTGGACAGGCTCAGAGCCTGAGACGACTTGTCCTGGAGAGAGGGAGAGGGAGTGGGGCGGCATTTGTGGAAGAGCAAGATATGGGTGTGAAAGTGAAGGAAGCATTAGAGTGGAGTGAAAAGGGAAAAAAAGAAGAAAAAAAGACAAAAACAAAAGGGAGCGAAGAAACACAGTTGGATGATGATACAGATGTGTAATTCAGAAAGGAGAAAGTCAAGCGGGACAAGAGGTGGAGGGAAAATATGAGGAATATGAGGTTAAAAGAAGGATGTGAAAGAGGAGAAAAGACAGGAGGGAGGAGGTGAGAGCATGTGAAAAGAGGTGGGAAAAAGCAGAAAAAGAAAAAAGGAAACAGTGGGTTAGACACAAAAATGGAGATTGTCAGAAAAAAAAAGATCATTTAGCGACATATTTTGGTTTTTACATTATGAATTATCATACAACTACACTATTTCTACTACTCCAATTAATGCCACTATCACCACAACAGCTAGTACATACAGTAATACACATGTATAAAAATCTACAAGACTACAGCACATACTACATATTTACATAGTAACATCATAGCAGCTTAAATCAGCATTTACTAGAAGTCATGAAAATTTAAACACAATCACAGAGCAGGCTGTAATCTGAGCGTTGATGACATTTTACTGCAGTTTGAATCAAATTTAAGGGTTCCAGTGGACTAAACATCTACAGTGTAAAACTTACTCTGTTTTATTAATATAAAAATGTTCCTATTCAAAAACTCGATTTTCACTGCAAAATAACAGGATTAAATGGTTGAACTGTTGCAACATATAAGATGGGCTCTAGCACTTTAAAAAAGGTTAATAAGAAATGGTAACACTTTATCTCACAGGTCCATAATTTTTTGCTAATTTAAAAAGATATTTCACAAATTGGATCTAAATAGAAGAAGTGAGTTCTGAGCTAATATGGATTTGTTGATTTCCAGAGGAAAGAACTGCTCCACTTAAGCCCAAGTAGGTCAAATTATTAATTTAGTGTTTATTTGTTATTTAGAACTTTATTCTACATTTTTGAATGCTCAGCTGACCTGCTGTGCACTGAACACTTCATAACCTAGAAATTAATTAGCATTAGCTTAAATATTTAATTTCAAGTGTACAAATTGAACTTTCTTTGACCTGAAATTAGTAAAAAAAAAAAAAAAACAACCAAGTTCTTTCAGTTAAACACAGAGGTTGTTATTTTTAAAAATATGCACCTGCAAAATAAAGCGTTTCCACATGTTACTTTAAATTATGAGAATGAACAGCTAGCATAGCCAGTTTAAATCTTTAGTCAATAGTTGTTTATAAGTTGCTAAATCCAAAGCTAAAAAGAGTGGTATTTTCATCTTTTTGATGAGTTTCAAGCTCGCAAAAGTAGGCTAATGCATGAAACCAAAACATAGACATGAAAGTGAAAAATGGCTGATAAAAGTCAGAGTTTAGCTCACACTTCTAATTGCTAACTACAGTGAGAATAATATTGTAACAGTTTGTTGCAGCACATAAATATCTGAGTTAATCTGATGCATATTTAGGTAAATGTGGTCCATCATCAAAGTCGAACAGAGAAAAATGTGAGCAAAATAACTAAATGCATAGTTAAGTCTGGACAGACTAAACTATGCATTTAGTTAGTCATGGTATGTTTACGGCTAACAATAGTTGCAGTAATCTGGATGAGTATTCAGGATGAGTTTCAGGCTAGCGTTTTGTGGGCCGCAGCAGGGTGAGACTGACCTTACTTCCAGAGTCCTTGGGTCCACACTCTCCCTTGTCATACCACCATTTGTTTTTCAGTTTGTCTAAGACGCCTGCTTCGCTCAGTTTCAAAACTGCAAGGTTTACCGGGGTTCTTCGCGTGTAAAAATAACATAAATAACATCATAGGTCATGTTATTTTATGTTATTAGGGTATTTCACATTTGCATTGCACAGCTCAGTCACATAGAAAGGTACTTTTGCTTACACCGAGTGACCTAGCATGGATCCCACTGAGTACATGTGTGTATGCTCGTTGAGGAGGGGCTGGGGGGGAGCGAGGAGCTAAGGCGAGCTACAGACATATGAGTGGGACCCACCTTTGTCACTTCAGGTAACACACCCATACTGCCCCAGTTGGTCCCACACTGAACACTGAGGAGGCAAGCGCTGTTAAGACAGGACTATTGGCATCAGGCTAGCTCTGGATTACAGCCGGGGAGCTACAGTGAGACTGACTAACATAGTACTTCAAAGAACTACTTTGAGATGTAATCTTTTCTTGTTGTACTTCTAAATACTAAATACTTTTACTGTGAGGCAGCTTTTAGAATGGGCATCCTGTTGTTTGGTTCAGTACGGTAAGTTAGTTGGTAGCTAGCTAGCTTCCCTAAAACTAAACAATTTGACTGGAGCTCACAAGCCAATATCTATGCTATAAGGAGGGCATGCTAATGTTAACTAGTTAATCTCTCCGTCACTCATCTTGTTCCTTTAATTGGTGGTAGGTTTATAAAATTATAGAAATGATGAAATTACGTCCAAATGCATTTTGGTCTGTTTGAACTTTGGAAACTGCCAATAATATGAAAAGGGCAATGCTGAACTAAAAACCCACTGAAACAATGATTTGAATATTTAAAGCCTTGACTTAAAAGATGGTGAGTGCTTCTGTTAGTCTGTCCACCACTTTGGTTTGGATGAAAACCCATCCAACTATTGGACTAATTGTACTGACATTCATCTTCCCTTACAGACTTATTCCCCAATTGACTTTTGATCCCCATTTTTTTCCCTTGGAGCTATCATCACATCCAATTTATGATCTATTTAAAACTTAACACCAAACTCCTAAACTAAGCTAGTGGCATTTTGCATCAACTTCAGCTGTCTTTTCTTTGAGGTGCTAATTGGCATGTGCCCAGAAAATTTGTAAAAAAAATATACGAAAATCCAGAACTATGATACAATAACACATTTTTGTATTAATTGGAAAAGTGACTCCAATACTTCATAACTAAGCCTTTAAACTGGACCACAAAAGTAATGACAGCCCGAGAAATTGCTTGGAGTGTTCATTAGTGAGTTTTCTGTGGTATAAATTTCTCTCTGTATTTAGGTATCAGATTTTGCTGACACATACTGAAAAAAAATAAAATTCAGGACTTGAAAGTAACAAAAGAGTCTTATAAACATAGGAATCTTCACCACAATAGAGTAAACAGAACTTTAATTGAAATTAATGGTTAAAATCCAACAAAATTAACAAAAGATGTGTGAAACTTTGTGCTGTAATTGCATTCTGCTGCTATCAATTATTCATCTTCCCCTCTGCTGCATTTCAACCTGAGCCTCAAAGAAACTGAGAGCTACAATTACACATGGGTCTCCTTTTTCTGTAAACCCATTTCATCTGCCATTTTTGTCGGCAAAAGACTCTCGGCTGAAGGAGCGATGAGGTTTAGTTTGGTGTTTCTTTCTCTTTCTTGCAACTTGACTCTCTCTCAGGTCTCTTTTTCTTCTCTTTCCTCTCCTCAGAGCTGCCACAGTGGGGCCAATATTCCTGTCTTCACAGTAATTGCTCTCTTAATTTTTCCACCTAACCATAACTGAACTCTCCTCCCATTACCTTAGACTCAGTCCTTTCAGAAGTGCATTACCAGATTAGTGCCAAAACCGTTATCATTATAAAGTGTGATTTATCTTTGCAGGCACTCACCTGCAGAAAAGGACAAATTTCCCTGCGTGATATTGAAATTGAGCAATTTTCGGATGATTCAACATAAAATGATAACACATATTGATCTTTTAAAGAGGCCTTTTTGTTCTCTTTTGGGTCTTGAAATGGTTCAGCCAACTGATTTCTCTCTTAAGTGCTTTCTTTTAGGGGTTTTTCTTTACGAGGAGAGCAATATTCTCTTTTTCTGTGTCTCGGCAAGCTCAATTGTTGCACCTTTGTAACTGTGTCTGAGCCTTTTATATAAAAAGGCACACACCACTGACAACAGATGCAACATTGTGCCTATTTTTTGTGGCTGCAGAGTGTCTCAGAAGCTTTTATGTTGACACTTTTCCTGCTTGCTGCTTGACTCTTTGCCAGGGCAGATGCATGTGTTACACTCCCAGGACGGGGGCTGTCGCGGGCTGCCTAGCCGGTGAACATCCCCCGTCCCCCTAGTGGTGGGGTGGGCAGACAGAGAGGGCTAACCTTGGAATCCCCTCCCCCGCTGCCACATTCTCCTTTGTCATACCACCACTTGTTTTTCAATTTGTCCAACAGGCCCTGCTCGTTGAGCTTTAGAACGGCCAGGTTGACCGAGTTTCTTTAAGTAAAAAAGGAGGGACAGATAAGATAGTTTGGTCAGAGCAGAGGATGGAGGGACAGACAGACAAGATGGACGTGGACCACAGCCAGGAGGGAGACAAGGAGGAGAGGGAGCAAAGGGTGGGGTGAAATCAAAGGGGTCGAAGGGGGACGACAGTGGGTTAGTGAGGTAGGGTGCACCCTAGAAAACGCTCTCTCTCAATCTTTATTTTTCAGATTCAAAAACTTTCCCAAAATTCATTTTTATTTGTATGTTTTTCTGCTTTTCTAATTTTTTTTGTGTCACTCTCTCTCCTCAGTCACTCTCCTGTATCACGCTGCACTAACAGAGGATGCTCCACAGTGAGTGTCAGATTGCTGGTATAAAGTGTGTTAACCAGGTCTTTGCCACCTGCTGATGGTGCTGTTGCCTTCTCCTGCTGCTTTCTTACCTTTCTCCATCTCTGCATATGTGTGTATGTGTGTATGGCATTAGTTTCATGGAGCACTCCTGCTCACACCCCTGAAGGGATTGACCTCCAAACAAAATTCAGGGACACAGTGCTAAATATTTGGCATCCATGCTGGTTGTGCACATGTACTCTGTTAAACTTTTTGGCAGAAAAGAGCTACAACTCATGATTTTAGTTTATTACCATGATCAAGTTGCTGATATCTGAAAGCCATTTGAATTGGTGATTTAATTTTCTCCTTAACAGTTAATATCTTTTCCATGCAGTGCAGTTGAAAGCACTGAAAGCAGTATCTTTGAAGGTGTGAAAGGTTAACGGCTGTCTCCACAGCGCTGTGTCAGCACTGGAGAAAGGTCTGGCTGCACACATGATGATTCTGTTATAGGGAGAAAAATGCTCTGGCTTCTTCTTATTTCTTGAAATCAGTCACGATGATCTTGTACAGTGCAAAGGTCAGGAAGCAGCAATGGGTAAAGGGAAAGCAGTGAAAGAGGAAGATGCTGACTGAAACAGCCACACATTGACAGGTTCGTACCCACATCTACATCCAGTAAGTCTGACTAGCTTTTTAACATAAAAGAAAGCCATCCTTTTCACTACGCGCAAGGTCACTTGGTTGTCTTGATATTAGATGATTTCCCAGCAAAGCACACCATGTGAGTGTTGCACCATTTAGCAGCAAACTCTAGGATCTCATATGTTAGTGCTTCTCACTGGCACTTGAGAACATTACTAAGAAATCTTCAGAGGGACCATTATTTCAACAGCTTTACAGAGCAGCAAAAACATAACTCTGACAGAATAAATTAAATATCTTCAGAAATTTTGCTCTTCAAGTTGATGTTGGTACTGAATTGCCTGCCTGTAAGGTAACACATTCAGTCTAAGCAGCTAGGTTAAGCTTCAGAAACAGGTTTCCAGTGTAATAATATCTATGTAACATTAGACGATACTTTGCTAAATATACAAAAAAACCTCTTTATAGTACAAACAATCTAACAGCAGTCTGATAAGCAAAGAAAAATGGTACAGCAACCATTTATAGTGTTACTATTCCTGCAAATGTCTCCTGAATGCCTCAATATGTGACCTGTTCCCTCACTGTGATGTTCAGAGGTGTGTCGACAAAATGCGGCTAAAGGTGTTGAATGACTTTGTTAATTTATTCCCTGCTTGCCCTTTAAAAATTAATATTGTCCTGTCTCTTCCTCTCTCTTCTTCTTTTCACAGCCACCTGTAAAAGACTTCATTCTTTCCTCCCGCCAACACCCTGTACTGACCACTCTTTTGTTTGTGAGCTGCTGTAATCAGCCGGGCTGATCTCTACAAAACGCGTACTGCAGTCACTGCCTGCTTGTTTGCTAGTCTGCCCCTTTGTCTGTTCACCTGCCAGTCTGGAAGCTGTATCTCATCTCTGGCTTGTGACTGAGTTTATCAGTTCAGGACCAAGTGGAAAAGTAAGAGCAGGCATAAAAGGTTCAGATCTCTAAGTAAAGATTCAGAGAGAGGCTGTGTTCTCTAAGGTGATCTGATTTCCAAGCCATGACTTATCTTATAAACACAAGAGGAATGGATGAAAACAGTTCAACATCATCATGATAAAAAACAGTCACATATTAATAATCATATCAAAAGTGGCTATACTTCAAAAAGCAAATATTCCTAGCATTAATTCTAGTCATCAGGGTTTTCATTCTCCTCAACAAAATCATCAAGTCATGTACGAACTGCGATTACAGTACTGAGAGGGGAGGCAGGCTCAGCTGACGTTCACACTTCCAGCCACACGTGTGCACCTGGTAGATCAGGTTTCCGCTGATTGGGAGAAGCCAGAGACAACCGTGGATAGTCCCAGGAATGCGTTCTAGGTGGGTAGGGGGCTTAAAAAGGGATCTATCCACCCGCTGTCTGTCACTTTTCCCTCATAAACGAAAAAACCTCTGTTTAAATAACAAGGGGATGAAGCACAGTGACTGGGGTTTTCAAGGGACTTGTTTGCACCACACACACAGAGGAAAGTTATAGGACAGGATGTGATGCTGTTTGTGTTTTTCGCTTTTCATCAGGCAAATCTGAAACGCTGACACAGAGAGAGATGGAGGGAGGGAAGAGAGAACAAGTAGTCCGGCTTTTATTATTTTCCCCCGGCAGACAAAGTCTCTGTAGTGCTGTCACAGTCGCTGGAAGATGAATTATCTGCACCGCTGGCACACCTGAGTGAAACCTGGGACTGTTTCTGTAGATTAACAAGACAGATAAACAACATCTACCGTGGGAAAACCAAAACAAAAGGACCAACTTTGAGTCACTTTCTTATTCACTTCCTCCATCTTACACTCTCTTTGAGGACTTTTGCAAGTTCTTTAAAATAAACTACTGATTACTCCCTGATCGTAGTTTAATTTGGTGTTGTCCAATTACCATTAATTTTTATTTTTGAATATATTTTCAATGGAATTGAAGGACTATTACCGTACTTTTCTCTCATTTATGACTCAGTATTTTCGTCATGGGATCCTGTATTATGTTTAGTTTCGAGTCCCCCCATTGACCAGGCCCCTCTACTTCCTGTTTCTCTCTTTCTGGTCTCCTGTTCGTCTATAAATTCCCCCTCGCGGCTCTGGGTGTAGCGACAGCAGTTTGAGGTTCTGCCCCTCCTCGTGGTCACATTCAGTTAATAAATCTGTCCTGTAATAACCATAATCATAGTCATCATCATTACCACCATCATGACTACCGTCTCTGAGGATGAAAGGAACAAAGAGACGAGACGACAGACAGACAGATGGACAGAGTTACCTGTAAGGTGGCCCTGTGGAGAAACAGAGCCATTGAATGAGGACAGAAAGAGAAGATGTGGGCACAGAGGGACGGGCAAATGATAGTGACACAGACTCAGTTATGGAGCTAACGAGCCCTAAATTAACACAGAAATGGCAGAAAAGAGTGAGGAAAAGTACAGCTGAGGGACAGACTGAAAAAAAAGAAGCCAGAATGAGAAAGATAAAGAATGATGAAACACATAATCTGCATATTCAGCATACTCATCTATATCGCTGCTGCTGGGTGAAAACTGCTTCTTTGCTTTGCTTAGAGTCTATAATAATAAATTCATAATTGTACTGGTGCCATAATCTTTACAGTTATTTTGTTCAAAGTTAATTTTTGCGTGGTTTTTCACCTGACAGCAGTGACAGGTTAATTTAAGTGTAGCATAAAAAGGCACAGCAGGGTAGGTGGAATATCGCAGCAATAGTACAGTATCAGCTCTGTTACTGTCTCCTATTGTTACACTATTCCACCCACCTTAACTGTGAGCCTTTCGGTGTAGCAATCCCATATCCTTTGGAGTCCAGGTTCCCCCCGACTTTCATGGTGTCGCAGGGTTTGCGCTGCTCCGTGTA
>JAPZDV010000024.1:11705938-11725884 GCA_029814665.1 Acanthurus lineatus | reverse complement strand
GAGTACAGGTTCCCCACGACTTTCATGGTGTCACAGGGTTTGCGCTGCTCCGTGTATTCGTTCATTGTGGACTCCAGGAGGAAAGCGTATTTCCCCTTGGACTTGCGGACCCTGGCCACGCCCTCCGCTGTGGTTTTGGTGAAGACTGTTGGCTCGGCAGACTTCATATACGACCACATCTTCTCATATACAGCTATTTTGGACCTCTGGGGAGGAGGAGGGGTGAGAGAAGAAAGTAAAGGTTAATTGGGAATGAACTGGCATTTTTGCCAACATGCAGTGACAGATTTTCTCACAAATGATGGGCTTCGAAGTCCAGTGAGAAGAAGACTGCTTAAGGAGGGAGACCATGTAAGCAAGGCTGCTTACAAATATTACACTTAAAGAAAAGAGACAACAGATTGACAGAAGGGAAGACATGTCACTCCTAAGCTAACTAAATCCTTGACAGGTGTTGATAAGGAATAACAGCATGCATGGATAAGCTCTCACATTAAAAAAAAAACATAGAGTGACATTTCAGGCTATTTGTGCAATTTGACTAAACCTCAGTAGCTACGAGTTGTGAACCTGTGAAACAGGATTCAGGAAACTTCAAAAACTGTCACTGCGTTGGCTCACTAAAGGTATTAAAAGGCTGGTGAAATTCTATGTTCTTGCTTTCGTCTAATTCCATGAAAAGATCAAAACCTACTATAAATTAATTAAACTAACAAGAGTTGGCTATGTAGCCAAGAAGCTTATTCCTCTTTGCCACAGAGCTTCATTGTTGTCTAAAACCTATTAAATACACATCAGCGAGCCACACTGTTGCACCAAGTGACATGTTTCTTCATTACCATGAACATGGCTGCTGTAGTTTAGTTAAATTCACACACAGTCCTGGGCAGTTGTTACTGCAAAAGTCCTAAATAAATATTGTTCCTCATTATCAATGAGAGGGATGTCTGGCTATCTTAGGGAAAAACTGAGCCCTTAGAAAATCCATGTGTATGTGATGAAAAAGCTAGCGAATCTCCAAAATACTGACAGTTTAACTATTACATTTTTGGCTTTTCAGGGGATTTGTTGAAATCTAAGAAAAATACAGAACAAAGTAACATTTAAGAACTTCAAGTTCTTGTAAACACATCAATATTCTGTGTCTTCCTCTGGATGGACCTTTGCATTTCACTGATGCACCCCCTTTGATGATGTTCTTATTTAGACACATAAGGATTAATCAGAGATGTAAGTAGGAGAGCAGGGGAGGTGAAAACTATGCAATAAATGAACAATAAAAACTGCAACAAAGCACTGAGATTGGACTGAAAAGTGCATTTGGACAATTTTTACTGCATTTCACTTATTGCTCTGGTTTCTCATGATGTAGAACAAACTGCTGAAGCTGATTCTCACTCTTATAGTCCTTGAATGAAATTATACCGCTGATGGAATGCTCTGTCTTCCATCTTCCATTTTTATCCTCTGGCATATAATGACATTTATAACCATATTTAAAATGTAACGCTACATCTCCCTTGACAAGTCAAACATCAATCTTACTTCAAATGAGTTTATGACTGGAATAGTGGCATACTGATTTGGTTATGCCATTCTGAATTCAGTCACCTGCTGTAACAAAAGAGCTTTTCAGAGGACATCCGTAGAGCAAGATACAATAGATTGTTTTATATTGTGTATATATCATGCATCTGTGCCTGTGTGTGTGTGTGTGTGTGCGCGCAGTTCTGTGTACTGGTATATATGAGCTTGTGTGAATTTTTGTGTTTTTTTCTTGATGTGTGTTTGTGTGTGTCTGTATTCAAGGGTGAAAATAACAAGCAGAAGAGTCAAAATGTCATCCTCCACCAGCGTCCTGTTTCTTTATTTCTTTTCTCTCCTGGTGATAAAGAGTTATTCTGTCACTCTGCAAGCGACCAGCCACGGCCTCAGCCAACGTAACCAGCGCCCGGGGAGATGGTACGTAGTGTGTGTGTGTGTGTGTGTGTGTGTGTGAGTGTGTTACCAGTGCGTGACGGACACCTATCCCATAATAATGTCACTCACATCCAAGAGGACCAGCAGGGCTCACTTCTCTTTCTTCACTCTACCCTTTTACTCTGCCTTCATTCTTTTTCTCCATCATAAATAAAAAGAAAATCCCTTCAACATTCACTCCTACACAGGTCCAGGCTCTATCTTCAGGTCCAATCCATCCCTTTAACCATTTTCTAACTTGTTTGCCACATCTTTGTATCCACCAATTTCTGTCATACTTCAGCTGAAGTTATATATGAGCTGCTTTTGTGCAGTGTGTATATGTATTTGTAACAGCCACCGCGTGTGTGTCAGAGAATGAGAGGGGGAGACATAGTGTTAATGATGGCTGTTCTTGTATAAAGCAGGATCTGGCCTTGGAGTGATGTATGTGTGACAACACCATGTGACTCTTTCCAGATTCTTTAACAATGAGTGAGTCTCTGCAGGAGGAAATTGATGCTGCAAGTCACCTTCAGGCATCCACACTATGGAAAACACACAAATCTGTTCTGCAGGAGAAGCCGCGCACACACTCACCTGCTCATACACACACCTACATATGTGTTTTAATATGCATACATGCATGCTTACACACATGGAAAAATGTGCAAACACACATACTCTTACAAACACACATACACACACATGCAGATAATTAATGGTGGTGGCGAATCCCCCTCAGAGTAAATTGCTTTTTCACCCTCCACAGATTTCAGCCCGCTCGTTATGTTGATGATGCCAGAGCCGCTCACAGAAGCACAAACTGTCTGCTACGACCTCCACCTCCCCCTCCTCCACACCCTCAAATACACAGGCTGGTGCACACATCTTTACAAGGGATAACTGTAAATTGGTAAATATACACGCACACAATGCATGAGCTCCCAAACAATTCTGAAAATCCCTGCAGAGCATGACGATGTGACAGGGCAGATTTGTTTCTGTGCGTGTGATGACACTGGTGTTTTGCTCGTGTCTGCAAAAACATTCTGTCTTCATCAGCAATGTGTGCATTTTTGTGTATATAGCTGTATGAGTACTTACATAACTGCAACCCACTTGGGTGAATAGGTCAATAGGTGAAGCCACTAGAGCTCTCCTTTGGGCCACTCTAACCTGGTCTGCTCTAATTTTCTGCTTACTTTTTTATTGTAACAGCTCCCTGTGGTATATACTGCTGCACTTCTTCTGTCCGTCTCCGCTTTAGTCATCTTCACTATTTATCTTTATGATTATAACTATTATTACTGTGTAATTGGGCAAGGTAGAGGAGTGATTAAAAAAAAGGTTCCATTTATTATATTTAAGAATATTAATCAAAATGAAATAAGTCCCATGATGTTTAATTTTCCTCTGGTATGCAGTGTCTTCCTCCAAAGCTCTGGTATGAACTCTGATGAAGACATCAAGTTTTAACACAAATTAGCTGAAATGTAAAAGCCAGATATTTCAGCTTACTGTCACTTCCAAATTTTAAGCCTCTCTCAATTTAAGAAGAGAAAAAAGTCATCCATTCATTCCTCCCCTCCTACCTGGACTAACGTAAATCACTTAACACTGTCATTAGTCACTCGTCCTTGTCCCACCTACAGTCAGAGCAGATCTCTACTGCTCGGCTTTTGTGTTGCCTCAATAAAGCAGACAACACTTCCCTCATGTTTGCTTCCTCTTACTGACTGCCAGTTTTATTCAGATGTGACTTCAAGATCAATGTTTCCTGTGTATGCATTCAATAGCAATGCAGTGCTACTGCTGAGTGATTAGCACTGTTAAAAGTCTCCCCAAATGTAATAAAATTGGTATTAAAGCAGCCAGAGACATGGACAAAAAAAGATTATTAAAACCCCCAAACACTCCCAGCAACAGTCTGTTATTCCCTGTTTGGAAACACAGCTTACAACAATGAGTTCTTGCTACCTACCTATTACCTATTAAGGATGTAGGGATCAGATGCCTTACACACATTACAGAAGTGGTGACTGCAATAATGTCATATAAATTCACTGTCAACATACTGAATTAGATTTGGAAGGAGGGTCACTAGGCTATTTTATCTCCTGTATGTAAAAATGCAAAAATGTCTAGAAAAAATTATTTATCTTCACTCTTGTAAACTGTTTAATCCAGTACTTAACTTCATGTAGTACAGGTAACAAAGCTTAGAAAGAAATTATGGATAGACAGGTGAGATAAAGGCAGGAGGGAGGAGAAAAGATCAACCACAAGACTTAAGCTGTCTGGGTGGCTTTTAAAACATTTTAATAAACTAAATTCAACCTCTACAGCTGTGAAACAAATGCATGTCTAAATATTAAATTCTAATGCAAAATAAAATTCATTCAAACGGATCCTGAAGAAAACGCTGAATTTTGTGTTTCTTGTTTTAAAAAGTTGTGGTCTTATCGTATCTCCTAAACTGGCACTGCACTTCCTCCTCTCACACCCTGTTTACTTGCCTTTTATATCATGTACCACAAGTGAGCAATAACACAATAATGGATGGAGTGAGGGTGGTGAATGCTGCAAAACATAGTAGAATGGCATTCTTCACCTCCAGGGGACACCATTACATTTATATAATGACCATTTATACACACACACAGCAAAAAAAACTAAAGAAATATAAAAAATTGTCATCCATTTTTTAAAAGTGCCCTGTGGAGTTTCTACAAAGACACAGCGATATGTTTTACTTCAGTGTTTCTCACCAGAGCACACATCCTTGAGGCCTAACAAATATGTTGAATGCATCTGAATTGTTTTTCTCTTTCACAATGTTTGCTACGTTCCTTGACACATTAATACCAGGAACTGTTGACAAAAGGAACAGCGAGAACCACTGCAATAAAAGTGGGATGCATGGTATTCTTTAACTGTATTTGTCCATTGTGTGGAACTCTAGATGTAAACTTCATATTTTTCTGTTCAATTCTGTGCAAATTATCATGACATCCTTGTAAAACTTGATGTTTTGACTTGAACTTTAAAATAGTGCTCTGTATGTTTGAACACAGCTGGTGGAGTTTTTAAATAACATCATTAACAGTGAGACCAGCTGGGTGAAAATCGTCCTCCTCCACGTCGTCTCAGACTTAATGGCTTCTCTGCAGCCTGACCTCTGTGCCAAATTAACTAGAGTTAACATAGTAAAAGCCTGAGTCATCTGAAGGAATTAAGTGAATCAGCACAGCGTGTTGAGTCCATACCCTGAAGAACTCCTTGGTAGAGCCCGAGTCCAGTGTCCCGTAGGCTATCTCTGTCTGTTTGGCCAAGTCCTCTGCGCTCTCTATGGGCGACACCATCCTCTCCACAGTGAGGAAAGCAGCCAGGTTGGCTGTGTAAGAGGAGATGATGATAAGGGTGAAGAACCACCACACACCCCCAACAATACGTCCAGACAGAGACCTAGAGAGAAGACAGATGAAGGGCAGGAAGTGAGAGGAGTGATGAGTAAGAAGTGGAAGTGGATTTGTGAAAAGCAGGAGAAATGGCAAAATGGAGAATATAAAAGAATTATAGATGATAAATTAGCAAAGGGAAGAGTAGGAAATGATGAAGAACATGACGAGAAAGAGGGTTGAAGGAATAAAAGAAACATAGAACAAAGACAGAGGGAAAAAGCAGACACATAATTAAGGTTAGCACCACAGAGATATGCTAAACAACACACTGCTGCTTTTTTAAAACCACTGCGTGCATGACTGTGAAAATGACAGTATCGCCAAAGTAATTGTCTTTCAATTCACAAACTAATTCAGCACTAACAATAACAAAGGCAACATGAAACTGATTGCAGTCTGGGCGCCTCTCCATCTCTCTCATCCTCGTCTCTCTCTTCTCTCTTTTTCTTGTTTACACTCATGTCTACCAATTGTAAGCAAAAGCATAAGCAAGTGCCAATTTGTTTTGTTTGCATGAACTTCTTTGCACAGAGTAAAGGGGACAAGAGCAAGCAAGCGTTAGAGAAAGAGGAGAGAAAGATAAGAGAAGCGAGCAAAATGTGAGGTTTTCTCACTGAAGTCAGTAAAAGACCTTGAAATTCTAATGAGCAAGAACTGCCACATAAAACATTCTGGCTTTAGAGAGAATGAGAAAAGTACTTATAGATGTTTTTGGACGACACATAAGCTTACAATTTTTGTTTTCTTTACAGCATAAAAATTTAATGAACCTGTTATATTCAAAGAGAGTAAGGAGGAACATGTGCCTTTTATGTCATATCTAATCTATCTTAAAAAACAACATAAAAATATGGAGTTCAAGGAAACTTTCACATTAAGAAAGAAACCAACATGTTCTTTGTGTTCCTCAGTAAATTACTGATTTGAGAATGCTGCAACTTTAGTCACACAGAACTTGTGCTTATATCCATATGGTGGTAATTTTGCATTTTCTCTAATAGGTAGATATAACTTGTATTTTTCAGTAATTAAACTCTCTTCATGTAATTAAAGAATAAACAAACAATAAATTAGTATTGGGCCACTTGAGGCAATCAGAACTAAGCAGTGAACACAACACAAGTAGGCTACATGTATCATCACATTTGGTTTTGTGTTATCAAACAGCTTTTTACTCATTCAACCACAATATTGTTCATTTAGAGCCAAATAGTCTACTCTTGTTTTTAGCTGTGTTTGGTTTGTGCCACCTCCTGAGGGAATTATTTGGCTTCTTAGGTGCTAAATAATCCAGCATGTCATTAACTTTTGTCTGTAATTTGGTGCTGGGCAGGTAGTGTAGAGTACTGTGAATTTTTAAAATCTTTTTCATGAGGAAAATGCAGCCTGCTGCTCCTGGAATTGAAAAATCTAAATGAACAAAAACAATCAAAATGTGAGTTGAAACAAAAAACAATGAGCCAAGAGACGTAAAGGTTGAGGTTTATGTTGAGGTAAACTGCACAATAGGCCCATAACTATCAAATCTTCTCTGCCAGAAACCCCTTTAACATGAAACACAGTCATTTGATCTACTGTTATAATAAAAATACTGATTATAGCTGCTGATTATTGGTCGAGTCTACTGCTACAAGCGTTCAGAAATTAAGACTGTACATTTCCTGGACAGGTAGCTGTTTGGTGAGACTACCATTCTAATGTGAGAGCAGTGATACATGAGTTATTTTTAGAGTGGGATGGGCTTTAAGTGCTGGCAAGAGAGAGAGTGAGAGAGATAGAGAGAGAGAGAGAGAGAGAGAGAGAGAGCTGATAGGTGCAGTGACGCCTGATTCGGCATAAATTTTCACCTTTTGGAGCAACTCCGGAGAACAGCAGTAGAATAAGGATCTGCTGCCGTTCAAAAGACAGCACACCTCACCACACCACAAAACACACACACGCAAACATGAATTGACAGCACGTGTCCTTTTCGCATTGATCTGCGTGCACTTGTATTCAGGAACTTGCCATATATTGTGATGCATTATCCAGACAGAGTTTTGGATTGTTTAAAATTTGTATTTGGGACATTTTTGTTTTAATATAACTTCATTATTAAAACAAGAAGAAACATGACATTTTCTACCAAAAATATTGACTTTCAAAGGCAATGGACAAGGAATTGCTAGAATCCTGCTGCTAAAATGCAGACGAGAGCAATGATTTCACAAGATGATAGTAAAAATTGTTACTGCTGTTTCTGAAAGTGTAGGCCATGTAAATGTTTTTGGGACAACATTATGAAATAATAATTTGCAAGATAATAGCACTGCTGAAGCTGGTGTTCTAGTCCTGAATAATAAGCATGATGACAATGAGTATCGATGAGTACCAGGAGACAGAGGAAGAGGAGTGTTGATGATGATATTTAGAAACTCATTTTCATAGGTTCTTCAGGGTCTCCTACAGAGGCCAACAAGGGCATGTGATCTGATTGGTTAGCTGGTAAATGAGTTGTGTAAGTGTTTTAATCTGAACTGATGGAGCGACCATGTGATTTAAGTAGACATCCTGACAGAGAGAGTAGGTTGGATAGGAGCAAGGCAAAAGAAAAGACAATCACACAGAACGGAGTACAGACAGGAAGATGTTTGTTTGGTTCCTTGTTCAAAAAGCTAAGGTAAAGAAACTAAGGAAGTAAGGTCTCCATGAACAAAGACGGATACTGGAATGGTTTTCTGTCAGATCAATGCAACTGGAGAAATGCATCATGAAACCAAGTTTGTGAGCAAGAAGTGCTTTTGGATCATCTATGTTTCTGTGAATGATAACCTCAAAATTCCACCAGTCACGGCTGTATTGGGTTTCGGCTCTGATATGGCTGCAAGGGCTGGCCGTGGCCACTCAGGACAATGCCTGCTATTTCATTTAATGTGTCATGTAGTGCATTGCAGAAGTATCCCAGAAACACTCTGCTCCTCAGAGGATGTGCAGCAAGTCTATCTTTGATGGAAGCTGTGCAGCTGATTGAGCTGGGCAGGATGTGAGATACAGGCACAGCATGAATGGATGACAGAATGTTTCCAACCTTTGAATTAAAATTTTAAAAATTTGCAGACTTCTGATCACTTCACTAAACAGACACTAAGCAGAAAAACTACATGACAACAAAAAACTCCACTGAACTTTGTTCCCTACTTTTCAACATCTGAAGCACATAATCACACAAAAATGACCAAATTAACAAACTCAACAACTATCATAAAATTTCTGGTGAAATCTCAGGCTATAGGAGCATCTTTACAACTCCTTAATTGGACCCCCACCTATTTACCTGTAAAAAGCAGTATATACATGGTTTATGACACTATATTGTAGCAATTGTAGCTGTTAGAAGTGCTCATTAGTGTATTTTTCAACAAAAATATACTCCTGTAGAGACCTGTAAGTGGTGGCTAGTTATGACAAGTTAGTTAAACAAGTTATGAATAATAATAAAAGTGGTTGTAATTGTTGATAAATACTGTTCATTTATAAAATTTAAAAATATTCTTTTAGATGTGTACTTGAATTATGTAATAAACCATTTATTAAATGTTCATACACTGATTATAACCGCTTAATTGGGGATTTTAAAGTCAAGTGTTTCTAGTTTTCCTAGTGCATAAGTTATGATGTGAGAGGGAACTGAATCACCAAGAGGAATACCCAAACAAACACAACACAACTATACACAGGGTATTTTAATACGCTTTTGGACTGTTGTCATAAGAGGACAGACTCTGTATTGGCAAAGCACATAGAAGTCTGTAAACAGCCAACTGTTCAGCTGTGAAAGTGAACTGATGCAGTGGCCCTAATTTTCTGTTGACAGTGTGAAATCAGATGTTGGACTTGGGTTTAGTGACAGCAAAAAAAAATTTGCGATTTTTTTGTACATAAATGAAAACAACAAACAAACAAACAAACAAAAAAAGCCCTTAAACCCTACACAAATACACAATAATGATAACAAAATGCAAACTAATCTATTCACACTTTTTTACAGATCAATCTCTTAGGGAGGGAATCAGGCTTCTCGTTTTTAGGAGTGTACAGAAACCACAGTCTCACTGCAACCTGGGAATGATCAGCGACTTCTATTTTGTCATCTTTAGTGAAGCTAAAGGTTTTAAAGCAAAAACTGATGCTGAGAATAAAAATCACAGAGTAAACAAAGCCATCAGAAGGCATCATTAGGAGACACATTTTGCATGGAGCTCGTAATCCAAGAAAGAACCTATAAAATGCTTCCGCAACTCAGGGGCCATGATAAAGGTTTTCCTTGATTTATTTGAGTGACTGTGTGTATGATTGTGTGTGTGTCTGTGTGAGTGTGTGTCTATGTGGACAATACAGAGGGCAGTAGTTTGAGTTCACTTGAGTTTGGCCTTGGAACAAAGTTGAAGAACATGTTTATCTCCTGGAGGGAGGTCAATAGTGCATGATCGAATCAGATGTGATCACATGAGGGAGTGTGCATGCATGTATGTGTACAAGAGTGTACATGTTCATATATGTGTTTCTTTGCTGTTACAAGTGTATTTCAGTGTATGTGGGTGAGCTTTGCGAGAGACGTCCTTGATTCTTCATGTGACATGTCAGTGTGAGTGTGGCATGGATGTTTACGGCAGAGTGAATGTTCTTGTCTCCTGTGTGTGTGTGGTTGGATCATTTGTGTTGGTATGCAACAGGCGAGTCATTCTATAGCGGGCCATGTATCATCTATGATAGCCAACAGATTGCCTCCCCAATACTTTGTGTGAAAGATTAATGGCATGCTGTTCCTCTTTCTCTCTTTTGCTCATACACACACACACGCACACACACAAAAACACACTCAGCTCTAAGCCATACAGTTTCCTTTTATTCATGCATCTAAATTTTCTCACCTAACAGAAGAAATGTGTGTGTGCATGCATGTGTATAAGATTTTATATGTTTTTTATTTTTATGCGCAAAAGAACTAATGGAAGAACAAATGTTTTCTGAGGTTAAGTCATCAAGTTATTTCCTTTTTGGATGCTTACAAGCATGACAGGTATCTCAACCATCTTGGCAAAGAAAACAGAACTACTAATGCAATTTCTATAATAGCGGCACACAGACACACACAGATGCATACACAGAAACATATGCCTGAACACAAACACATTAAAGCACTCAAGTTGATTGATGACACACATTGATGCCAGACAAACAAACAACAAACTGAGCCACTTGCTGGGTAGCTATTGTCCATATACAACAATCAGCCACAACATTAAAACCACTGACAGGTGAAGTGAATAACATTTATCCTCTCCAATGTGAAGTTCTGCTGGAAATCTTGGCTCCTGGCATCCATGTGGATGTTGCTTTAGCCTTACATACACTGTCACTGAATGGCTTGCATCATACCATCCGCCCCAATTGTTATTTTTTTTATGTACAAACAATGCACTGGTGGCAGCTTGGCATGTGCTGGCACTTGTGGACTCACTCCCCCACGGTCACTTCAGACCAATGTCAAAAGAAGTTTTTTTTTCATTTTACTCTCCATTTGTTTGTACATAGTTGCTCTTCTTCTCTGATCTTTGGGCAGCAACACTAGCCAAACCCCAAAAAACTGTTTAGGAAAGGCCTGATACCCAATGATGACGTCCCAAAAACTGAGGCTGATTTGCCAATAAATGTTTTCATTGTAAATGTCTTTGTGTACATATACAGTATAATTATGTATTTTAACTTAAAAAAAGATGGTTTGGCAATCTTATTAATATAGTTTTTTGATCAGTCTTAAAGGACAGTTTAACATTTTTTCAAGTCTTTCAACAAAACACAATAGTCAGTTGCCCATATGGACAATGAAACAGTTTCCAGTGGCTGTAATTGCTCCTCCTGTTCATTCTGGCTTCAACAATCAAAATCAATTGGGTATTTTCCAAAGTTATTTTCTTTGAATGTTAAATTCCTCTTTTATGTTTCCACCGACAGGTTTCTGTGCCAAGCTGCTGTGGAGTGTCACTAACACAAAGGAATGAAAGAAATTTAGTGCTTAAAAGACTAAATTTGGAAGATGCCCCCTTTGGGTTTTCTAACAGACTGCAGAAGACTTGGCTTCAGATAAACTTCAGAATATGTTTTTTAGACAGAACAAAGGCTGTGGTTTTTCCTCCATCAACTTTCAACACCTAACTTTCTAAGGGAATTTCTGCCTGTTTGGAATACCCAAATAAAAAAAGCTTATTACAAAGAAAAATGTACAGCTAAGAAAAGATATTTTCAGTGTTCATATACTTTAGTTTTAAGATGAGCTTTTAATTGTGAATTCTCTGATCCTGTCTCAGAAACATCTATTTTTGTTATATAACCCCACAAAGTATCTTTTAAAGTTATAAAAAAATGACACATTAACATAAGACAGTGGTATTTTTTTCCTGTTCAAAAGAAAAAAAGAAAAACATAATAGAAAAACAAATCAGCAAACTACTTTGGACACAGTAGACATCACAGGAGATGTGTGTTCTATTCAATTATGCAAACTGTGAGCTTGTTAAAAACTCATTTCCTTGTTTGTGAAGACATGCAGACAGGGAAAATTAAATAGTTTGTGCTGCTATCTGATTGGGTAGCAAACATGGCATGTTTTATCAAGTGATGGCGACAGACATTTCAAAACATGTTCAGTCTGACAGTTATTAGTGTGTCTGATGATTTGGAAAAGTTAAGCATGCTTGTTTGATTTGTACACAATAAAGACTGGAAAGACAGAGAAAACCGCAGACAGAAATACAGTCAAGTCTTTTTCTTCTTCTTCTTGTCTCTAATCTCTCTCCTACATGGACTACAGGTGTGAAATAAAGTGAATCAACTGACTGATTACAACAGGCAGACAGACTCTACAGGAGATGGAGGCAGAATAAAAGGTGCAAAGGCAAACGGCCACATGTGAAATAAAATCAGATTAATAAAATAGATAACTTGGTGCAGCAGGCAGATAATAAAAAGGATAATGAAATAAAACAATAACAGGAATCATCAGAGTGAAGCAGATAAAAAACCCCAGATTGAGAAAAATAGGGAAACAGTCAATGAGAGCAACTGCCTTCTAAACTGTGACCTTGAGACTTATCATTAGTGAGTGAGTCTCAGTGCCTCACTGTATTTAGTTAGTAAAACCATTAGCTGGATCATGTTGCTCACATTAACTATTCAGCACACCCATGGCCATTTACTCAATACTTACACATGACTCCATGCAAACACACACACAGACAGAGCCAGGGATGCACAAGTGCCCTTACCCAGCAGTAGGCAGACATATACAAACACACAGACATATAGACACACACAGACACACACAAAAACACACAAACACACAAAAAGAGAGCTGTAATTTCAGATGTTTATTGACAGAGACAGATCCAATCCCTCTGAGATGTTCACTGGTGACTACTTTGCCCCTCTTTCTCCTGCATGTGCTCTCTCTCTTTCTCGACATATACCCATGTCACTTTTCTGCAATTTATTCATTTCCACCAAAAAATAAAAAGAGAAAAATATTCAAGCACCATCACTTAGCTGTCCATCACTTTGTTGCCACCTTTTTTTTTTTTTGCGGTGACCAGGCCAATCACTGACATTACAAACCAAAAGAGGCAGGGCAGGAAGATGACAGGTAAGTGGTGCAAATGCAATCTCAAGGTCACTCTGACAACTCGTGTAAGTGTGTGTGTGTGTGAATGTATTTGTGTTTGCAGCCAACCATTACCTTCTGCCTGATTGGAAAGGTGAAAAACACGAGACAATGTGTTTGCAAGGACAGAGAAAAAAAAACTAAAGTGTTTCCTACAATGAGCATTAAGACATGCTAGCACACATGTGATAGCTAGTTTGCTAGCTAGATAAATAAAGAGGTAGTACAATAGATAAAGAAGGAGGAGAAAGAAACTAAGAGATTGAATAGGAGTGTGTGTAATGCTGTGTCTCCCAGACTGCAGAGACGACTGCAGTAGGAAGAGAGAGACCCACACTGAATACCAATGGACCCACTATGGCAGTTCAATGCACAATACACACCAGTCTCACACACACACACACCTGCTTGTCCACTCCTTTTCAAACATGCCGATGCAGAGGAACCCAAACATGCTCAATGGCTGACGTGTCTGTAGAGTCTGCATGCCCTGCAACAACTGTTTATTTCACAGTTAGTGTGTACAGATGTTTGCAACATGGGGATGTGCATCATCATGCTGCAACGTGAGGTGATAGTGTTGCCTCAGGATCTTGTCATGGTATTGCTGTGCATTTAAATTGCCATCAATGAAATGCACCCATGTTTGTTGGCCACAGATAATGCCTGACCAAACCATAACCCCACCTCTACCATTGGGAACTTTGTTCACAACACTGATGTAAGCAGAAATAAGCCTTTTGTGTGCACTAAAAGAGTCTTAAATCATTTTACTTCAACTCGTGAAATAGGAGTGAGGACAAAAATGTATTGTATTTATATATTTTTCATGTGTACACAGTGTTATGTTTCTTTGTAGATGGTGTGATGCAAAACAGCAGCTTAATATCTGTTTTTAATATTGACATCTCTTACAGCAGGTCACCTTAATGGGTCAAATGTTTTAAAAAGAAGCATCTGTAGAAGAGAACTGTGTATTCGTGACCAATGACATTTGCTGCCTGGTATGCAAATGTGAAAGAACTGACGATGTCTAATTCTGATTTTTGTAATAAATACAAAGCAGTTATGTGCTTCTTTGGTGATATATGTGAATTCAAGGCATGGTAAATGTTTGACATCCGAGCATGTCAGCGATCATCATTCCCTGCAGCACAGACACACACATATTGAGATTTGTAAGCTAAAGACAGCTACAAGTAAAAGCTGAGGCAGAGATAAGGATGTAATAAACATTTGCTCATTAATCAGTAATCACTGTAGCGTAATCATTTATTTGGAGTCCTGTTTGTAGCGACCTGGTGAATATTAAGTCTAATATTTACTCACCCTTGCTCTATCTTCGGACTTCATAAATCCCTGAGGAAAATATCTAACTCTTTAGCAGCTGAATCTGTCTGCTGTTTGGTGCAGAGCAGGTCCTCGTATCTCCCCATGTTGTCAATATGCTTGTTAAGAAATATGCATCTCCAAAGCTCTGTTTTGAGCACACAACAAGGTGGCAAACCCTGATCCAAATCAGCAGCATATTTCAATCAATCTGCTCTGGGATCATCCTGGGAGCAGAGCCACAGCACTAAATACAGCTGTCATACCAGTCGTTGCAATATGGTTTATATCAGGAGACTGACACTGTGATACATTAGACATCAGGTTCACTTTCACTGATTATTTTTTAAATGATTTTAAATAATTGGAAAATTACTATACGAGCTGCCTTTGCAAGACATTTACATTGAAAAATATTTCTTGTGTGAGAATTCCAGCAAAAAATCTGTTAGTGACGGATTCCTCACTCTACAAATATAATCTGGCATTCAGGCCTGTACTAATCTGGGCCTATAGAGGTGAAGTGCTGTATTGGAAGTGACAGGGCTGGCTGATTTACATGATGAACACTGGCTTCATGTTAAGTATCACATTATCACAGTGACAGCTGTGGCTTATGCACACACATCTGTAACAAGTCGCTCAAATGATGGAGGGGTCTGCATGTGTGTGTTGGATGTTGTAAAACTGCACACTGGGTGTTTTTTTCATCATGTGTGTGTAAGCAATGTCAGAGTGAGAAGTGTCCGTGTGTTTGTGTATTTGGGTGTTTTACTGTGTCTGTGTGACTGTGTGTGTGTGTGTGTGTTTGTGCGTGTGTGTATATGTGTACAGCTGGTATGAATTTTTTTTCCCATTTTGTGTGTTGGAGCCAGAATTGGCCTGTCACTCACAGTAAAGAGTGCAGGAGTGGGAGACGACAGGTGTCGGGGAGCGGGGGAGAGAGGAGAAGAGAGAGCGAGAAAGAGTTAGATGAAAGAGCAGAAGAGAAGAGCTGAGGGAGCAAAAGAGGAGGAGGAAGAAAGTGAAGTTTGGGCAACGAATGTAGAACTTTTGTCTTTTCTCAACAGTGAAATGCTAATGGGAATGTAGTAGAAACATTTGAAAGATACTCAGTTCTAAAAGTAGGTTTGAAAGCAGAAGAAACTAGATTTGCTGGATTATGGTTGCATGTCTGTGACAACCATTGTAGTTCCATTTTTCATCCATCACACATCTTTTGGATATAATTCTAATCACCTCATAACTTTTTGCTTTTAGACATTTGTATTAAATGTTGTCATAGTGTGCATATAAAAGTCAAAAACATGTTTTGTGAGGTCAAAGTGACCTTGAACTTTTACCAAACTCTAACCAGTTCATGCTTGAGTCCTAGTGGACATTTGTCCTTAATATGCTTTTGAATTATTATTGTGTTAACTACAATAGAATGTATAGACATAAGAACAGATGGATGGACAACCCAAAAACACAAACCCTCTCACTGTATCAAGTGTGGAAACATAAAAAGTCCACAAGATGAAAAGATAAATGCCTGTTAAAGATCCTAAGTATGTCAGTGATATCTTCAAGAGCGTTGATGTGAATTAATGTTAATATTTAGAAAGGACTCTTACACATAAATTTATAACTTTTCTGAATGCCTGTGGGATAATACAGTTTACTGTCCACTTTATCCACACATTTGCAGTAAAGTGGTAAGTGTCCATTCACATACTTTCTACCGTTATAGTTCTTATAAGCATACACATATTTGTTAAATAGTTCACACTTTTTCCATCTTTCAGCTCATTGTCTACTGCTCTTTCCTATCTGCTGCTCCTTCTCTCCTTAGATTTGCTCCCTAAAGGTCCTGAGGATGATGGCCATACATTTTTTACTAAACTGCATTCTCAGGTTATCAATAATAAAATGCCATATTCTTATAAATATTCTAAAAATACAGCCGGACTCTGACTCTTCAGTGGTGCATTAAAAATTCATACACATCTGGCAAACTGCTAAATCTCCTACTACAGAAAACCCATATGGACATGACCGCTGGACTCTGTGCAGGTGTTTTCCTCTCACTTTTGTGTTTCGTGTGCGTGTTCATATTTGTGTTTGTGTCTAGCACATCTAAAGAGTCTGTAACACACTGTCTTGGAGATGCAGTCCAGTTCAGTGAAAGCTAGAAAAAGTGAACAGACTGAATCATCACGGCCAAACACAGCACTCTACCACTACAGAAAGTTATATACAGACCGAATAATCTCTCTCAGTCTGACACACACGCAAACACTAATGCACCTTTTTTTCCTCACAAACACACACACACACATTTCCCCTCACCTTGGCGAGATGTCACATCCCTGTTGCATAAACGCTCCCAGTGAGAACCACAGGGAGTTGAAGATGCCAAACTCATTGGGAGGCTGGTCAGTGGGGCCCAGCTCTGTAGTGCCCTCCTCTGGTTCCTCTGCATGCCACTCATACGGGCTGAAGCGACTCACCTGGGACGGTGAAGAAAAAATGAGAGTCTATGATCATTTAGAGGTCTAACAAGGAAAAGTGAAGGTTCCACAACACAATAAATGAAAAAGAATTTAAACTCTTGTTCAAATACAGAGTAAAGCAAATGAACTTAAGAAAACCATTGAGGATACATTTCTTGCAACTGCTGGAGGAAAGAAAAGGTCTCCTTGAGTATACAGACACTCTGGTGTCAGACAAGTACAGCTGACATGATCTTGACTACATTAGCTTGCATGCCTTAAATATCTCACAGTGTCTGCATACCTTGCATTAGAGCTGTCTTTTGTATGATTTCTAATTGCATGCCTTCATACAGTATTTAAGCATCTGTCTCCACAGAGGCTTTTTCAACCTGTAAAAGTCACATTAAGTCAAGATAGATGAAAATTATTAATTAAATGCATTCTCTTGAGGGTTTTAAACATCTTTAAAAAAATCAACATAGTGTATATCAAGATGCGCAACCATGACATGTTAATTTATCATTAGAAAGGGGCACTCAACAGTAAAACTGCACTGAAAAGAAGTCTCTTCCATTCTGGATATATTATTAAAATTGACCAAACTGACTTCTGATCAGCAGAACAGGACAAGGTCAGACAGGGTGCTGCAGCCCACGAGCTGGGAATATATTTTTAGCCTGATTCTATTCTTTCATCCTTAAACCTCAAGCCTTTAAAAACTCTTCAAACTCTTACAGCCCTGCAATCCAATTCAAGTGCTGACTTCTAGTTTTAAATGACCACTCACCAGAAACAGCACAACACTGACTCCGATGTAAGCGAACACTATGCACATCCAGATCTCGTAGGCCAGTGGATCCAGGAAAGAAAAAACACCTGGTTTCGACTTCTGAGGCTTCTTGATCATGATGGAGATTCCCAGAGACATGAAGGGCTTTGAGAAATCGATCACCTCTTCTCTCACCAGAGTGATGGTCAGTGGGGCCACGGCTATTTCTGCTTTCTGGAGGGGAAAAATGATGTGTTTAGTTTGGCCACTTGGTAACTGCAGTAAATTTTCAGCAACTTCATGTAAATCAGGTAAGTGATGGTGAGCAGGAACTGTGAGTGAACCTCTTTGTCTGCAAAAGAAAAAGTTGGAGAAAAAACATAAAGGAGGGAGAAATAAAATTTAAAACACAAGGGGCTGGAAAAGTAGACAAACAAAGTAAAGCATCAGTGGATTATGAAGCCATAGCAACATAAGAAAGGCAGTGAAGGAAACAAGGAAGGCAAAGAAAGGAAGTGGTACAGCAGGGGAGAGAAAAGGGAGAAGAGAGAAGGATGGAAAAAGACAGCGGAGGTAGAGGTAAAACGAGCAGAAAAACAAAGAAGTAATTCATATGTGAGCATGAAAGTGACACTGCCAGAATATAAATTAGTCTGCAAGGTCTCACACACACTGACACGCACACACACACGCGCGCACAATCTGCAGAGGAGTCAAAAACATCATTCATTCAGCACACTGAGTATCTGTTTCTGAGTAGCCGCGTGTGTCTAAACAACGTCTGCAGTCTTAACTGAAAAGGAGGCTACATTTACAGCATATCAAATAACAAGTGTTCCTCTGCTACAAGGCGCGAGAATGTTACAACGCATAAAGAATAAACAGCAAAAGAAAGACAAAGCAGACAATAGCGATATGGGAAGAAAACAAGGCTGGAGAGGGCAGAGGGATATCAAAAACCCACAATGCACTACAGGAAAAGAGACACAATAAAGTGGACATAGAAAGCCAGAAACAGAAGTATATGATATTATAGAAAAAGAGAAGAAAGTGGTAAAGATAAGAAGACAGAAAAGGACATACAGACATTAAACTGAGCAGGGCCAAGCTGGAATTCTACAAAAGTATTTTCTCTGTGTGACAGAGGAGTCATCAGAGAGGACAGCGAGTGTTCGGAACAAATCAAACTTGATTAGTCAATGCAGTGGTTCTGCTGTGTCACCTTCCACTATACGCATCCTGGAGCCTAATTAATTCTGTCGGTGTTCTGCAGCAACGTCGCCACTTTCACTCTTCTGCAAAGCAACGACTGACATCGTCCTCTGCATGTTGATAAAGTTTGCGTTAAGACAGCGTTGCAAAATCTCAGACCGTGCATGGGCGTCACTAGTATAATTAGCCAGCTTGTCAGCTCTCAAGAAATTAGTGAACCCTCTGAGATGCAGCGTCTCTGCAGGATAGTGACAAGGTAACTGAGGAGATAGGTTTAAGTACTCCATAGGAGTTGTTTTAAGCTTTCTCAGCATTTGTGTGATGGTTGTGGGGTTTTCATAATAACAGCAGCACATTCAGTGTAATGCACTGTAATAAAAATACAATGCATATGCTCTTACTAGGGAAGATTACAATGTTCTAGTAAAGTTAAGGCTTTGCCAGGCAGGTGTTTTCTGCTGCAGTGATTTGTAATGTTATATATTTTAAATCAAACATTACCTTCCTATCCTGTGTAGAGTACACTGAGTATTTGACATTACAGGTGATAGTGCGTACTTTTTTTGACAAAAAATATGGATTTAATTAGTTTTTAATTGGGGTTGTGAGACAACATTTTAAAAATAAGTACTTTTAGCACTCCTGAAAACACTAATGTTTAATGCAGAAAAAATGAGTCAAAAGAATTATATTGAATCATTTACTCAATTAGTCAAATGACAGAAAATTAATTGAAAACCATTCTGGTAAATTAGAAATTGCTTAATTGGATCTAGGTTTAAAATTAATGTTTTGTTTGTTTGTTTTTTTGTGTTCTGGACCCTGCTGCTTTAACTGGCTGATTAAACATTCGGATGATTTCTACTTAAACTACAAGTTACTTTCATTAGTGTTTAAAATTCCTTAACCTCAAGTCTGTTATTGTATTAATATTCCAACCTGTCTGGAATTCTGCCTGTCTAGTTATTATTATTATTATTATTATTATTATTATTAGTAGTAGTAGTAGTAGTAGTAGTAGTAGTAGTAGTAGTAGTAGT
>JAPZDV010000024.1:11663486-11699537 GCA_029814665.1 Acanthurus lineatus | reverse complement strand
AAATGTTAAAAATATATAAAAACTATACATTTTTGTGAGGTCATTTTTCCTGCAGGTTCAGTGTGGTGGCACAGAGAAGTCAGTGGGGACTGTGGTGTCCTCAGAAAGAGTGAAAAGAATCTGAATTAACAGGGCTGTCCAATGGTCCAGTGGTTTTTTGTGGCCAAATGTCAAATCTTGACAGAATCCCTTGCAGAGCTCTTGTCCAACTGTGCAGCTCTTTTCATGAAAGGAGAACTGTAGCACAATGACCAAGGCATCCAAAAACATGATGACTGTGAAGCTTCTTTGTGTTTGTTCAGTTCCTCTTTGTTGGTGTGTTAATGCAGAAAACCACTGCTACACAAAAAAAATAACCTCAAAACAAAAATAAATCACCTTGTAACCAGAATATACACCAAGAAAAAACAGCCAAAAACTTTAAAAAAAGAGCACATAGAGCACACTAAAGAGCTTTAGAGACACTCAGTCTTTCAGTCTGTCTTTTCCAAGGGTTTGCAACTCAGGTGAGTCTGTGTTTCAGTCTGTTGCTCTGTCTGCAGACCCGGCATCAGTGTCGCAGCAGAGGCTTCCTCATCATCAGAGGCTGCAAAGAGGAGGAGGTGGCTGAGCTAACGTTAGCTAAGGCCAGCTGAGGTCACCATCCACAGAGAAATATGCAGGAGGGAGGAGGAATGGAGGTAAAATACAAGGTGCATGGGGGATAAAGAGATGAGTGCAGTCAAAGAAAGACAGTAAGACACAGTGAGAAGGATGGAGAGAGAGACAGAAAGAGTATTGGTGCTAGGGAAAGTCAGATGACAGAGAGAAAGAGAGAGAGAGTGTAGAAACAGAGAAGGAACACACATGGAAGAGACATATGCAGTGATGCCAAAGCCTGTTTTGCATCTCTGTTACAACCACACAACTGAATGTAATAAAAAGAAAACAAGCCAAAGAGCAAACAGACTGTCATATATTCTAACAGTGACTGAATACTTAAGAAAACATACGCATATTCAAAATACAATTTTCTCACAGGAAAAACAGCCTGTCCTTTAATTTATTGGATCATGCTGATGTGTTTGAATTTGCTTGTCTTGGGCCTGACTGTTGGCACCATATCACACACTGCAATGGGGTGTTATACATTGTCAACGAAAGTGTGAATGTCTGGAGGTGGAGCTGTCACTGATGACATTTAGTCCGGATAAATTTTATTTTTTTAGCACTTTCCTGCAACACCTGTGGCTGTTGTCTTCTGTGCAGATCTGACTGGTTACTTCCAATCCCAACCACCGGGGGCACTGTAGACTTCAGCTGTATAATCAAATCTTTATCTTTTAAAAAGTTGTTCATTGATAGGTGTTTTTATGAGTGTTACAGTACTGTTAGTACAACCACAGATATTTTGGTTATTGAAAGAATCAACGGGGATGAAAACAAAGTGCTGAATTGATGAAGCTCAAGCATCTGTGGCTTGTTTTATCTGTGTGCTGAAATTAGTCTTTTGAGTTGCCATCACTTGCATCATTTTGCATGCTCAATTGAATTAGACTGATTGCATTTACAGGAAGGGGATGGCCAGCATAAAAAGGCTGCAGATGGATGAAGTGAAGTAAAAAGTAAGCACAGGATGCACCCAAATCCTCGATTAGCCTCCCTTTATTTGTGTCTGTTGGAGAAATCGAAATAATTACACTAGACTTCAGACTGGTGTCTATGTAAAAGCCATTAGAAGAGACTGGACCCAGGTCACTTCTAAATGGTGATCCGAGGTCAGTTTTAGATTTGCCTACTAATGAGACATTAGTGTAATCTTCCAGCTGGACAAGTGCCACTCCCCCCGCCTGTGCTCTGAGTGCTTGCTGCAACTCATACAGCTTTTTCCAGCTGCAACCTGATTTTTCTTTGACATCAATGAAACGTCACACATCACCCCTGTTGTACATCATTCCTCAGCCCCATGGCTGACACTGAATGTATCCAATAAGGCCACAAATGGAAGTAAATGTTTCAATTCTAAACTTTATCTAGTATTTGCACAGTGACTGTAAAATGTAGTTCCTTTTTAAGGTTGAAACCACTTCAGATTATAACTCCTGAACACTAATTGCAGGTATGTCTGTTGTTTGTGACCGAGTGTAAAAATTTTTACTTGTTTCATGTGAGTAATGTCAAAAAAGCAAAACCTTGAAAAACAAAATAAAAGCAATTTGTGTCTTGTCCTGCAACCTCTTGAGGGAGTCACAAACCTCAGGTTGGGAATTGCTGTATAACAGTAGTAAAGCTGTACCTGTAACACAATGGTCATGAACAAATCTATTCCTGTCTGTTCACCTGAAGGACCAGTTCAAACAAAAGATTTTGAGAGGATAAAAAAGTTGAAGCGGCATGAGCTCTTCTATATCAGCTGGAATAATGCCGGGTGATGGCAGATGTTTGAATCTAAAATAATATTATAGTGTGCATGGATACTAGATGCTCAGTTGCTAACTTTCATGGGAAGTTCAACAGCAGAGTGTTCTTCTCATAAATTTGTAACCACAGTGATAATACAACATATCCTTGGATCTGTGGTACAAACACGCCATGGTGTTATACTTATTCTTTCACCTCAGTCAAGACTGCTGCATTTTTTTCCTTCCTTAAAAACTAAGCTTACACTCAGTCTCTACTTTCCCTGTACATGTCCTTGATTTTGTTTAGAAATAAAGAAAAATAAATCCTCATTATTCAGCATATGTTATGTGGATTATTGCCTGCTTATCACCTCCTGTGCACTGGATTTGTTATTTGTATTTACTCGTTTTGCTTGTTCTTGCTTCCAGTCTATACCTGAGGTAGATGTGAGCTGTAAAATCTGGTTGGTTTTAATTTCTGGTGAAATTTATTAATTAATTAGTCATAAAGACTGATTGTCAGTGTGAGTCAGTTGCAAACAAATCTCCAACAGAAGCAAAACTTTGCAGAAATGAAAGCGGTCTGAAAGTACATTACCATGATTGTTGTCACGACAACTGTCCGGTTCTCCATCGTTGAGCTGTCATTGGACAGAGCGTTTTCATTCTGGACGAGCACAAGCTTGTCAATGTCATTCCAGTAGCCAATCTAAGAAAAGCAGAGGGAACAAATAAAGAAATGTAGTGAAAAAAGAAAAACAAAACATTCAATCAATTAGACTTAAGAGCACATTTCATCAAAAAATAAAATCTAAAGTGTTAAAACTAAATTCTAGGAAAGAAATAACACAAATAAAAAGACATATAACAGATTTTATGTGAGATGAGGAGAAAGGAAGAGAAAGTAAAAAAAAAATGAGTCAACAGAATGAGCTCATTCCAGTAGATTTCCCATTGGAACTGTAGAAGATATTGAGAGATATTGAGTGTGAGCCAAGAACTTTCAATAAACACACATTGCTATCGAAGGAACACTTGAGAAGCAGGTTCATGATGTTATGTCTTGATTATAGGCACTCCATGTGTGCTTTCTTTCCAGTAAAGAAAAAATATAAGTGTTTCTAACCTGAGCCTCACCCTTCTACTTTATCCTATTATGAAGAAGAACTGTGTTCAAACTTTCCCTGTTTATGTCACTTAGGAGTTTTTCATACCCTCTGGTTGTCTTAATACCGCTCTCAAAAAGCTATTAAGACACAAGCTGTGATAGTTCAGCTGGAGTTCTCTGAAGATATTTATAACTGCAGTAAACAGTTATTAATTGAGATTTAGTGAAATAATCATTTGGTAAATTAATAAATTTTTTAACAATGTACCATCATTAAGGATAAAACAAGAAAAACACTGCACACATTAAAATGTACAAGAGTTATCCTTAAATGTAACAGGGAGATGATGCCCTTTTAGTGGTGATTAAAAGTAACTCTGCTGCTGAGGAGTCACATTTTACTGAATGATAAAAAATATAAAATATTGCTTTTCAGAACTGCAGTGCCAGTCACGACTGCCTACCTTGCGTGGTCCATTGCTCTTCAGTTCAAACACATCCATGGTATAGTTGACCCTCCGACCATAGTGATCAAACTGAATGTTCCCAGTCAGGCCCTGAATGCGCACCTGGATACATAGTAACAATGAAAGTAAGAACTGGGGGAAAAAAAAAAACTATTTTTGAAGTTTTAATCTTATATTTTTTAGCCTAGGCTGATTTGGAAACATTCACGATGGCAACTGTGGTTTAAAACTACTACTCTGAGAATTCTTGGGCAGCAAAGACAACTAATGCAGTTTCTAAATCAAAAATACAACTTAAGAGGAACCAGCATATGTGATTATAATGCAGCCAAAGAGCAATATGTATGCATTAACATTAATTTAGTCAATTAGAAAAGTAATTGGTAAAATAAGACATGGCAATAAGATTATATTACAAACTATAATGCTGGATCACATGCACACATCATTTTCTATGCATTCCTTTGGAGTTAGGAACGGTGAAATCACCAGGGATCGATTTTATTAAAATCCTAATGAAATAAATCCTAAATAAAACTAAGCCTGAAAAGATTATAGACAATAATTCCTCTTTTATTAACAATTTAGGTGCCAAATCATCAGCCATAGGTATTTTGGAATTAATACCTAGTTTTAGAATTAAATTTTGAATTGTGATAAGGTTATTAGGTTGGAAATAAAGCATTTTGTGCTTATTGTCATAAAGGTAAGTACCTGAAAAGTAAATAGGAGTCATAACAATGTCCCAACAGTTTACTGTCATCATAATTGTGTTTGTAGACTCTGGTAGGTACTCCATAACAGTCCCAACAAGCCATAAACGTTGACTTGAATTTCTGGAAACCTTTTTATGTGCCAGCTGTTTAACTGACTGTATTTACACATGTATTTCTGTGCATATTTGCAAACATCTGTCTGAGTGTTTCCCAATCTGTTTTTACTAAATTACTGAACATCAAACTTGTGCCGACCTGTTTGAGTGCACGCTCCATATCTATTCCTTGGTTCCAGGGAGCAGCTGGATTAGCCAGGCAGTCACCAGCATTGCCACGGCGACTGATATCAATCTTTTGACGGCGAAGGGTACGGAAGGCCTCAGCCATCACAAGGACACCATCGTATGTTAGAGATGAGGTATACTGAAGAATGGGGAACAGAAAAAAGAAGCATTATCATAAAAAAAAGTTTGACTTTTATTAGCTTTTATATTTGTGCGTTGGTGAATCTGTGCAATCTGTAATGACACCACCAAAACGCTACTTGGCGTGTGACATGTTCCCCTAATAACTGATACTAAGCAGATGATGTTGGAGTTGGAGCTTAAAAATGTTAAACATAGTTAATGTTACTTAATAAAGGTTTGAGTATTATTTGTTTTTTATTTTTAAAATTATTTGAGTAATTGGTCCAACCCAACTAAAGTGTAACTCAGTTTGAAAAATGGTGAGTAACAGTTGCTGCTGTTTGCACTGCCGTGATGAGTTGTCACATTTCTGTGGGGGTGCATGTCAGGCTACAGGGTAGCTTTGATATGTAGTTTTATGTCTGTGAATTAACAATCAACTTCATACTGTGTCCAGTTATGTAATCTAAATTTGGTAACAGTTGATTAGTTGTGCCCTTGAAAACAATATTTCCACTTTTGTATTCCACTAAGTCATGTCAATGCTGGGAACACAAGAGACATAAAAGCAAAATCCCCTCTGAATTTTTCTGATGTGTATTTCACTCTGTGTAAAATAGTAAATGTAACTTGCTTTACCAGACCTCATGAGTTTGGAAACACAGTGTTTGAAAAGAGGTTTCCTGTGATTTATAAAGCCACAGAATAAATGAATACTGCAGAGAAATTCGTATACTTAAAATAGCTAATTAATCTGAACAACTTTATTCCTGCGTTAGACCGCAGCCATCTCAAACTCATACAAAGTAAACTCACCAGTATGCAAACATGCTGACCTGTGCCTTAATTTATCGTTATTCTCTGACTTTTATTTGACTTCCACAGTTAACACCAATGAACATCAATCATCACCACTGTAAACGTAACATCACTGTAAATGTGCTGGGTTTAGACAGGTCTTTTTAAAATACAGTCACTGGGCAATAAAATTAAATTAGAAAGTTTTTTTTAATATACTGTAAAATTAGTTATTAATTCTTTGTTAGACAAATAACCTTACTGCTGAAATTGAAATTCCCAAGATTTCTGAAAGTGGTTTATTGGGTTTAATTCTAAAATAGGATATAGCACCTAAACAGTGAGTTGTTTATGTTGTAACATGACAGTGAAGGTAATACATTATTGGTATTTACTATATAATCAAACTTTTAAAAGTGGTTTCGAAAGATGGCTTGACAGGTTCATTAGGTGAGACACAGTACAGCGGGGAACAACATCACGCGCCGTGCTGCCACAAACCCACCCCGCCCACACGCAGACACACGCAGCGCCACACAGACAGAGGCAGTCAAACACACAGCAGGCTGCCTTCGCATCACGGTGGAGACAAGTGGTGAGGAAAAGAGGGTAGTCGGCTCAGAGACTCTGCTGATGCTCTCCACGCCTCTTCAGGTAGTTTTCTCTCTTACTGACATCCCTTGATTTATATCCCAAAAGGCGTGTTTTGGAAGGCTGCACAACCATGTCATCCTCCTTTCATCTCTCCCCTTTGAAACTAAAGAAGCCTTTAGGCGTGCGACTGACAGATGACGACTATAGAATCCAAATCAAGGAGAAAACAACAACAAAACTGAGCCAACTAGCATACTGTTTTCTGTTTCTGTCAGGGCTAGGACAGAAACACCTCCGGGACACATATGAAATAGTATCGGCTTTTAAAACACCTAATTCTGTATTTCTAGGATGAGTCTAAATCTTCAGGTTCAGCTAAAATCCACCAAGTGAAAACAGATTTTCTCTGTAAATG
Source organism: Acanthurus lineatus (assembly GCA_029814665.1). Lineage (NCBI taxonomy): Eukaryota > Metazoa > Chordata > Actinopteri > Acanthuriformes > Acanthuridae > Acanthurus > Acanthurus lineatus. The sequence continues at coordinate 11,692,651 of JAPZDV010000024.1, read as the reverse complement.
TGGAAAAATAGGTTAAAGCATAATACAAGCTTACCCTACAGCTCCACATTAGACCAAGGACCAGATTTATAAATGATGTATGAAATGACAGAAAGCATGTGCCACTTTTCACACAGAAACTAATGTTTATAAAACATTAATGCAGTGAATTTTGAATGTACATATCTGCATTCATGCTTTACACAATGACTTTTATGAGTGAACATACAGATGTGAGATTATGTAATGTTGCAAGAATGAGAAGTTTTAGCCCTTTTCAATTATTCATTCATTCATTTAACCACTTACGTGTTTTTGGCCGTAATTTGCATATGACTGTATACCTGAAATACTTACGACATTCACATCAGCCGGCTGTTTTTTGTGTTTGGGCTGATTAGCAAATGTTAGCAAGCTATTGTTCGAAAATAAGAACTATTATATCTGTAAAACATCACCATGTTAGCATTGTCATTTTGAGCTTGTTAGCATGGTGATATTAGCATTTAGCTTTAAGCACTGCTGAGCCAAAGTAGGCTGCAGCCTGAAGGAGAAGCTTGCTACAGACACTTTATCTTATTATTCAATTAGGCTGCTGTGGTGCTCTGTTTAACAGCAACAAGGAACACTTTTATAGGATATTGTCAGCTACATCACAAAGTTATATTTATATGAAGAAAATGCAAACAGATCACAGATCTGAAATTAATTATCAGGCCAATACGACTTGTAACATCAGCATAAAGTTACAAAAGTTGATGATATTGTCACAATATCAAGTTAAGAACAACACGTCTAATTTATTTGTAGCACAGAGACATGTCACAATGGCTGAACTCATAATGTCACCTGCTGTAGTAACTGAATAAAGTACAGAAATATAACTGAGGATGAAAGGGTGAGGAGGCATTGCTAGCTAAGCCAAAAATTCAACACAAACTTTTACAAAACTTATGACATGGTAAGAAATTTTTATTTAGTTTGTGTATCCCAAACAGTCTGGCCCGTTAAATAGGTTCAAATCCAGGATATCATTTTTTCATATTATTTGAGTGATTTTCAGTCTAATCAGTTCTAAAAAATAAGTGCAAATATGTTCTCTATTTTTTATCTAGCAATAAAATTATGAGTTGTGGCAAAACAGAATTTGTTTGGCCCCAGGCAGCAGTCTGGGTTTCACATGTGGCCCCCCAGGAAATATAATAGTCCATCCCTACAAGAGACCGTACTACTGGGAGCATAATAAAGCAAAGGCGGGGGTAATGACACACTGAAAAACACAAAGCTCTTTCATTAATTTTTCTTGTCAAATGAGATGAGAAATGGAAATGAAAAATTAAGACAGTAGCTTTAAACCCATTTGAACACACATATTTAATTTATGAAACGAGCTGTGCACCGGTGTCTGGCAAACTCTAAATGCTTAACACATTGGCAAATATTGATAAAGGCAGCCCCATTATCTGTTAAATATGCTTACACAGATGTTGCAAACCTATTCACATCCTTAACAAGCAATTAGGGAAAGTGTGTGAAAAACATTCAATGGAAAAGGCCCCCAAAAAAAGCCTGTAGCTTGGACAAGATATGTGTGATCATAAGCACTGTGGCTGACTTTAATGACATTAATATATTACTTTGTCAGGTCGCTGATAATTTTCGTCACATTTCAACTAAATCTCCAGGAACACTGGCTGAGAATCATTGTGTAGAGAGATTTTGATTAATGGCTATAGCAGCTACCTCAAAATTATGTCTCCGGTGCAAAAGGTCCCAATAGTGATTTTCACACTGCACATTATTAGATATGTGTTCTGCTTAGCCTGAGGCCACGAGTTGGCCCAAGGCTAACTGAGCTCAGTTTTTGCACAGCACCAATAAGCCAAGAGCAATTTGGAGGCATCTGTTGCCTCTAGAGATATCTGGATTTGTGTTTTTGTGTTAAATCATTAAAATCTTGTTCCCTTGTTTGCAAAAGGCAGAGGTAAGAACATCACTTCTGTGGCTGAAATTGAAAGAGAACCTTTGAATGCACTTCTTCAGAGATGTTCAGAAAGTTTAGAAAGTTAAAAACACCTGCAGCTGGATTTAACTTTATTTGTGTAAATATGCATTTTTACTGAGCCTCCATGTTAAAAACATGCATAAAAAGTTATTGTGAGTTTTGTGAGCAGTAAAAGCCAGTCGACACTATTGACATCCACTAATGATAATTCATCAGCTCAATCTTATAATGGTAATTCACCAAGTAATATGGTCTTTGGATGAAAAATGACCATCAATTTACATTTGCAGTGTTTGAGGACACATACACAGCATGACCACATTGTGTGTTTACGTGTCGTTCTGAGAGTGTGAGAGCCACAGAACAAGGCTCAGAAAGCTGCAGTATGATGTATTTTTAATAGGTAGGTGGACATATTTCCAGTTAATGTATGCACAAATCAAACACAATTGGCTGCAGGTCAGTAGCCAGTCAATAGAGGTGTGCTGGGGGAGGAGAGATGGACACAGACAGAGACAGATAAGAAAGAGGGAGTGGTAGAGACTAAATAGAGGCATGATAATCTGACAGAGTAAAGGACATAGGAAGTAAGAGAAAATGGCTACTGAGAGTGGTAGATGAGGAGAAAAGTGGGGAAACACAGTCAGAGAAGCAATGAGACACAAATGCAACGGTGCATTTGGATACGGAAACAAAAAAGTGAGAGGTAAAAGGTGAGATATCATGGAGAAATATATTGCCCGACAGACATCGCAAAGAGGTTTACGGTCTGAAAAATCTGCAGGCATCACGTTAACCTTGACACTAAATCACTGAGTCAAAGAGAAATTTATGTATTCAATCATAGTAGAATCAGGCGATTCACCTCTCCGACATCCTGAGGTCACAGTCTGGCTGGCTAAGAAGCTGAACCAAATGTACCACATTACAGTTTGAATGCAGCATATTATCCTGTGACTGGTAACAGTCCCTGCTTGAAGAGGCTGTATGTCTGACATCTGTGGTGAATTTAAGGGACAAAGAACAATTTGAAAACCAGTGCCACTGCCTTTACAAGTGTTCATGTATGTGTGTATCTGTGCACAATTTTCTGGTTTATATGTGGGTATACTGACAGCATGTTTTAGGGAAAAGAGCTAAAGCAAAGTTCCTAGGTGTGTGTAAAGTTGCATATACCTGTTTCCTGAATAAAGTAGGTAAGTTAGAACAAGAGCTGCTGAAGAGAAACAAGGCTGCAAACCACTGCAACTGTTTCGAAAGACATTTGTTCAGGTATTGGCATCTCTTTGAGACACAGCCTTGCAGTCTGTTTATTAAAGGATGAGGCAGCATATTTTTGTCACCTTAGGCGGACTTTCAGATCCAGGGTACTCTCTTTGATCCAGTTTGTTCCAGCGCTGCATCAGTTTAATAACGATAGGTCTGCTGAAGTCCACCAGCTGGAAACCAGTGACATTGGCCCCGCCGTGCATGAACCTCTCAAGAGATATGTCCTTAAAACCCTGAGAAGGAGAGAGAGTAAAAAAGAAAAAGACAGAAGGTTGAAAAGATGATGCAAGCGCAGAAAACATCCCAGACTAGTTAAAGAAGAGTGGAAGTGGACTACAAAACCCTATGACAGAATGTTTGCACCTTTGCTGACGTATCTTACTCCACATAGTCCCACAGATTAGCTGATTATTTATACCCCTACTTAATATGGAGTAGACTCCACAGCTGCGAGTGTGACTTCAGGCAAAGTGACACTTTTCAGTGAAGTGGCTGTGGAGAGGGATCCATTTGGGGATGGGCATAGACAGAGGCAGAGAGTAAAGTCATGCGAGAGTTACACTGGGTTGATGGATGCTAATTGCTAAAAGCTCTGAGAACTGATCTAGCCTGACCCAAGTTCATGGGGCCCTTTTTTCGTCATCCCGGAGAGAAATGTTGTGGAACAGATTTTAGGGATTTAGGTTGAAGCAATCCTTCATTTAACTGATGTGAGTTCCCGCAGTGACCTGCAGCTCTGACTTTGTTGAGGAGAGTAAAACCATAATATACTAATTCTGAAGTAGAAGGAAAATGGTCCCTTAGTGGGAATATTACAAGCAGAATAATTTCAATATGGAACCGACAAACATAGATTGTTTTTTTCTTCTAATAACTGCAGAACAAATAAAAACCTAGGGAAAAGCTGGATGTCCAAATAAGATAAACAAGTCTCATACTGCTGGCTCAATACATACTGGCTCACTCTATCTTATAAGAACATCTTGATCATTTTTTATGTCAGTTTGCCAGACAAGCCTCTATCTTGTCTCTTTGACATATTAAAAATATACATAGGGCATTGAAACACCGACAGCCTAATAAACATGTCTGAAAATAACAAGCAATAGCAATGTTGTTAAGAGTTCTTACCAGGTTTGCTATGATGTAATGATAACCTTTTACGTGTTTCCCCACACTGACAGCCTAGGAAGAAAGAAAAAGAGAGAAAAAACATTATTTCTTAGCTATCTACCGACAATGTTTGTGTTGTGTAACAAATCAATACGAACCATTGAGTTAATTGTCAAGTGAACATAAAGTTGTTTTAATTTAGTTTTGGGGTGCAGGGGATGATAATCAAATCACAGGTAAGAGACTCTTCCGCGTTTCTTGCCTCAACCAATTATGGCAGTGGCTACTTTCTAATGCTGATTAAAAGCAGACGGACTGATGAGCCTGCGAGGACACCACTTGTCCTCTGCCCCACGCTGGCTCAGACTCTGCAGCTTCTTGGAATATTCAGACAGCTAAAGCAACGTCAGTGTTGAGGCTCTGTTAACCTGTGTGGTCCAACTTGAATTAAAAAACTCTGCTTCTTGTAAGAGAGATGATTTAACTTGTTTTGCTAATAACCCTAATGAAGTGCAGAGATCCAATATTGTCAGGTTGCCAAGCTTGCCTTGCTAGAGCTACATTCTCATTTTTTATTAGCTCAATACATTCTGTGGAAATCTAAAATCTATGTGGCTTACTTAAAAAATCTAATTAAAACATATTTACAGAAATATTGTAGATGCAAGCTTACAAAAAAAACATTTTCTCAATGTGGTGTGTTTTTTTTAGTTTTTCCTTTAACTTAATTTTTTTTCTACTGCTATTTGGCTGCACTTAAATATGGTTAAGTTCAGAAAACTAAAGCCACAAACCCACAAAGCCCTGCACACCACCATGACTTCTACACCCTTTCTTCTCCACATCATACACTGTCAATACAATAACCTGCAACCAGAAATTACAACTGACTGTCAGGTGTGTTGGTATGAGATCTTATTGCTGCAAAAATAAAACACAGTGAAGTTTAAAGCTGAATTTGTGCAGTGAAATATGGCACATTATGATCTTTTTGGATAAAGGAGGAATAATCCTCTTCATAGGAATGAACCTAATTATTAAATTGCTCACATATTTTCTTTCTGACTCTTGCCAACACATATCAACAGCTATATACTGAAGCAGACAGATGCACACATTTACACACTTAGACACACACACACACACACACGCGCACACAAGTACACACGCAGATCGCAGCTGGCGGGGGCAGACAAACAGAGCAGTCTCTGTCTCAGAGCAGGGATGCTAGCCAACGCCAGCACTGCAGAGCCCACTGTGATGGGAGTGTGTGCTTGTGTCTGTACGCCTGTCTCAGTATACACTAGAGTGGGTGTGTGTGTGTGTATGTGTGTGTAAGTCTTCGTCTGTCTGTTCACCCACCACAGAAGCCAATTAAGAAACAGTCTGTCTGTCTATCTGTCTGGGATGCTGTTACTGGTATATGTTTGTGTGTGTGAAGCTGTGTATGTATGTGCATTTAAAAGCTGGTGTGTAGGCTTGTTTTTCTTCGATTTTCATTATCTACTTATATTAAGTTTACAGAAATGAATGCAAGTGTATTGAGGGATGCATGTATGTGTGTGTGGATGAGTGTTTAGCTGCTCCTGTCATTGATTTTGTCAGATTTGCTGTATGAGGATCAGTTGTGATGAGAGGTGGCAGAACCAATGGGATGTTACACTGAAACCTGAGTCAAAGGTCACACACACACACACACACACACACACACACACACACACAACACATATCCGCACCACCTGTCAGAACTCCACCATCAGGCAAGACAGATAATGTAATAAGCTTGGACAAGCGTGAGGTGTCAAAGTGTAGGCCTTTATATACTGTATGTGTGTATGTGTTTGTGTGTGTGATGGAAATATGTATCTGAATGGACAGTATGGTGCATTTACTGCAATTACACACTGGTGTAGCTGTTGGGGAAATCACATTTTTTTCTCATCATAATGAACTCCAGGGAAAAGCTAAAACCTTGTTTTCTTTCCAGATGTCAGAAAGCGTAAGGAGTGCTACTGCAACTGGCTGAGTGAAGCAGACAGCAGGCAGACATACACCAATAACACAGTGAACCAATAAACAATGTGGGGTCCTCTAATTGGTAATGTTTAACCTCTTTGTCTCTTGTTTTTAATCACTTAAAACAAGCTAACTCTGTACTCTACTGACTGGAGTTTATGCTTGTAAAAATGTTTCACTGTGGTGTGGTTGTACCTCATTATTAAGCCTTAAGTGCTGTTAAGTCCAGGTCAGTAAAGTAATCTCTGCTCTGTCTGTAATAATCAGAAACACTGCCACATAAAACTGTAGCATGGCCTCCATTAAACCATGATCTAAAATGCTGCAGGGTCCTTTAAGTTCCACATCAGCATCAAATATCATCTGTGCCTGCAATAAGCTATTGGTGATTTACTTAAATATCTTGTGATATTCTGTAGTTGAGGACTACAGTGTTTAGAAATGTACCATGTGATGTCAAAGCAACCTTATGTTGCAATTTAACTTAAAAATGATAGCTTCAGAATTATTTTGATGGTCCATTGATTTGTAATCCAATAAATGTTGTCTCTGTCTCTTTGCTAAGCTAGCTTACTTAGCTATAAATCTTATGTAATTGTATTTGCTTGATCTTTGGCTGTTTTAGCAAAGTTGTCAACTCACCTGTCAACACATTTAAGAGGTTTAGCTGGTTGCATGCTACAGCTAGGTGTTAGCAGTATTTTTGCTCCGATCCAGGATATGTTAGCTTGACATGCTGATGTTCTGAGTCTTGGGCAATGCTTGTGCAACTGATGTTATAGTTAATAAAACCACCAAAAATAGTTTTTTCCTACATCAAGTAGCTTTAACTACCATCAATGAAAAAAAATATCAATATTATTTTGGCTAACAAATGGTACCATATGGATTTTTAGTGGATTTACATGCTTGATTACTTTGCTGACTAGGCTCTTATAAAGTTGTGTATTCTAGCATTATTGTTACCATCATGTGCTAAGAAACTTTGATCAGTCGTCTTATAATATTACCTGTTCTAGGATGCTCTGTAGTCTCTCAGGCTCCAGGTCAATAACATATTTCCTCTCTTGACGTCGGTCCAGGTCCTCTAAGAGTCGGCGGTATGCAGGCTCATTGAAACTCTCCACACAGATAGCGCTCACCTGAGTTAACATACATGCATGTAACAACAGGAAACATGTATATGCACACAAACACAAATAGCATGTAGGAGTAAGGTTGTCCAATCTAACCACAATTCTTTTTAATTAATTTATTAAAAAAATCAAGAATGTTTGCATGTCTATGCACTATGTGAGTGAGTGTGTGTATGTGTTTTGTGTGAGTGGGTTTTTTGGCCTATTTCCAGGAACGTGTATGTTTGTGTTTGTGCTGACCTTCCAACTGTTCTGCCCTGCTCTCTCCATAATTGCCTGCAGTATTGCATAACCTAGACAACAGAGAGAAAGGGAAGTAGACAGAATTAATGCTTTACTAGGTAGGAGCCATACTTGGTAAATAAGGTAATTACTTTTTTTCCCAACTTTTGTAGATAAAGCCCAAAAAGCACACACATAAAGTATTTTCAAAATCTTTATTTTAAATCTCAGTTATGACAATGTCTGGCACAAAATGCTCATGTCTTCAGTTGTGGGGATGAAACTCTCTGTACCTCAAACAACAGTCCTCTCTTGAATGTCATTTTATCAAAGAAACCCACAAAGCTTATCAGGACAAAATGTTATGTGCCAAAACAAAAGAGACTCTCAGTTCGACTGATAGAGGTGTTACATTGAAATTAAACCTCTCACTGCTTCTTGTTCAGTAGTTAACTTTAAATCAAAATGCATCTCATCTGAGAACATGCTGCAGTCTTTTTCTACAAAATTGTTGAGTGCAGTTTTGAATAGGATGAGTATGCCTCTTGGCGTGATATTAGATGAGTTTCAGAGTTAATATGATCCTATGAGCAGCAGGTGGCAACATCAGCGACAATGAATTAGAGTATATTACATTGAATATCTGTCAAGATGGGTCAAAACAAGTGCGGAAAAGTAACAATATAATGACTGCAATTAAATATCTCTTTACCAGTCTTTTGGACCGCTCAAAGTGCTTTAATACATGTCAGCTTTTACACATTATTAGCAAAGGCGTCCATACTAACTGCCAACCCACTGATCAGACACAGACACTCTCACACACACCAATGGTGCAACTATAGAAGGCAATTTGAAGTTCAGCATTTTGTTCGAAACACTTCAGTGTGCAGATTATAGAATAATATCATAAGTCACTCACTCAGAGACACACAAGTACACACCAACAGCAAACAACACACACACATTTCTGTTTATTTCTCTTTGTTTGAGGCAGCTATTTACTGCTTGATTTGTAACAAAAAGCGCATGTGACGTTTCAGTAATCACAGTATTTGTGTGGATGTGTATGTATTGATGTGGTGTGAAAGAAGTTGAGTTTGTCTTTACCTGTAAAGTGAGATTATTTGTTCACCTTTCCAGCCTTACAAGCCATGTAATAAAAACATGTGTCCTAAATAACAGTATTTGTGTTTGAAGTTGCACTTGTCTGTGAAATGTTAATGTGCTTTTGTTTGTTTGTGTTTTTTTAATGTGATGGCACGCACAGATGCACACACAACATTTACTGTATGTGAATTTATGCACCACTTGGTATGTGTGTGTGTGCCTTTGTGCTTGTATGCAGGTTTGTGGACATACCTCATTGTGTGTGTGTGTGTGTGTGTGTGTGAATGTGTGTCTGCAGGCTGTCTGTGGAGCAAAGCAGAGCATAAAACAGATCACAGCATTACTGCCCATTTTCCAGTACATTACCGGCAGCAGGGCCTGATGGGAGCCTATAATGGAGGGCCCTGCCTTGGCCTAGTCAAGGGTGAGCACCGCCCAAACTCTATGCATCCATCCTCTGCTCCATTTCCCTCCATCTTTTCTTCTTTTCACCCCCTCCTCCCGTTATGCTTCTGTATATCCCCAGAGGCTCGTAATCCCGCGTGTCCTCTTACTTCGCCTTCTGTAATCTTCCCCCTCCCTCCACCCATCTACCTCCACTTTCTCCTCTTTCCATCTCTTCCCCCCTTCACCTTGTCTGTCTCCTCCTTGCTTTTCTCGCTTTATCTTGTCTTTTCTGCTTTCTCTCTTTTTGGCCGCTCCACCAGCTTGACTCACCTCACCTGTCTCTCCTGCTCCCCATCTTCCCCCCCTCTTTCTCCCTCTGCTCCCCCCCTGGGTGCTAACCCAGACAACCTGGACCAGAGGGAGGATGGCAGAGGCACAGACACACAGCACACATAACTATGCACAGACACAGGCACACACAAACATGCAGCACACGGATGCCCTAACACACCACTATAACGTGGTCTGGGGACTCTGCGTCATGTTTGACCTGTGTTGCTCTCCCTGTGGCAGGGAATTAGTCTGTGTGTGTGTATATACGTGTGCGTGTGTATGTTTGAGAGAGCAAGAAAGAGAGATAACATGCTGAGCATTCCCATGACAGTGGTTGGGGGCTTAAGGCGTCAGCTGTGCCTGCTCCACCAACTTACGTGCACTGCATGATGGGATGGTTAAATCAAATGCAGGTAAACAAGTTGATGTCTAACCCCAGTTTCTGGCTGGGAAAGCACCAAACTCCACCCATGTTTCTGCAGCTGTACCCTTTCATCAATAAGAAAGTGCTGGTCCAGAGGCAAAGCCTTTGTTCTCTTTTCACATGAAAACAAGGCCAGACTTTGGTAATTAAATTAAGGCCAAATAATCTCAAGAAAATAGACTTTTAAAAATACCATTATGACTTGATGATATTATAATATTGTTCTCAGTGCGCCATGCCAAACTGAACTCATATTATTGGGTAACTCTTCATGCAAAAAGTGTGTTTGGAACCAGATTAATTTGGAAATTTATTTTAATCTTCTATAACTGAGTTTTTAATTTAGACCCAGATAAAGAAGATTGCAGATCTACCCAGTTAGCTTTTGTTATCAGCGCAGAGCGTATGGCTCTCTGGGGGTCCCATAAGGACACCGAGCTGCTCCAGTCACACTTATTTAGACAGCTCTGCTACACAGTGAATATAGACTATAATAATACTGAGTTACAGCCTATTTGGATACTTTCTCCAAATCCCTCTCAGACCTTTCTCTTTAAAACCAACAAGGAAGGAAAATGGAGCAGAAAACAGATAAGGCGAAGTCTTAGTTACAACAAAACAGTGCTTCTGTGCTGCAGCACTTTGATGGTGGATTGAAAAGAAAAAAGGCACATATAATTTAACTCACTCCAATCATGCAAGTCCCTCTCTCAATCCCCGAACACAGTGACTAATAATGACTAATGCATTTTTTATTACGTGCTCTTAAATTATAAAAGGAACAATCAACTTCAAGGCTCAATAATACTGAGTGAGTTGTTGTTTTACCCTTGTTTGTACCTCTTCTTATTTTAACCCCTTTCCAAACACACTATGTTGTTGTTTTGTTGGTAAAAATACATGTAAAGCAATGTTGTTGCATAATATGATTTTAGTTTGGAACACCAGCTTCACATACAGCTTGTTAACATGTTCTTTGTTGCGTATTTACCTCTGTCTGTGTCGTAGAGGAAGACAAATTGGCTCCAGTCATAATGGTCCAGCAGTGACAGCAAAGCCCCTCTGATGGACGGCCTGAGCTGCAGGGTGAACTGGCCCTCTCCTTCAGTGGGGAAGCTGGGCGTCACTAGGCTGATGTGCAGGGCCCCACAGAACGATGTCAGTGTGTTCACAGAGCGCTTGTCGTAAAGACCGAAGATAGCGAAGACCCCTCTTGAATACTGAGAACAGACTGATGTGAGGAAGGAAGGAGGAGGGTGGGATGTTGCGGATAGAGGGATTCAGATCAAAGATGGGAAAAAAAGAGAGCAAATGGAGAAAAATTAGGCAACACAAATACAGAGTGCTGTTTACTCAGTGACACTGAGAGTACAGCACGGAGTGAAATAAGATACATGGTCCTCAATTAAATTCTCACTATGAAATCTGGTTACACACGTCAAACATTTTAATGAGCGACAACTTCAGCTATACTTACAACTATACCTTCTCACTCCTAATTAGACCCACGAACTGCGCTATTTAGGCAGTGTGTGTGGGCATTTATAAATGTGACCAGTTTACAAAACAAGTCTAATAAAACGGAGATGGATCTTGGAATGCATCGAACAGTTTTACAGACATCTTATTAAGTTTCCTCTGAGAAACCAACTTTTATTTAGTCCAGAACAACATGAGACAGATTCATGGCGCTAAAAACAAAATGCTTCTCTACCAATTCACATACACATACATGTAATTAAAAAGTATAAGCACACGCATTTGCATGTCTGTGGGTGGAAGGCAAACTACCCTACATGTCCCTGGCAAGCAAATTTAAGTTTTTCTGACTGGCTCAGAATCAGTCCCACTAGCCAAACTGGCATGACTGCTTATAGTTGTTAAGGATGTTAAGCTCCACGCAGATGAGATTATTTGACTGTAATTTCCTTAAGATCCATCCATCCACAAACACATGCACACACACACACACGCACAACCCTTGACCGAGCTGCAAGCTTACTTCAAATGTGAAGTCATTTTCCACTACAACACTGCAACTCAGTCTTCAAACAGCCTGAAGCTTTCAACCATGACAGAGAGGAGAGTGAAAGCACTGACGTCCTGCTATCTCGCTTCCACAAAAAATCTTCCCTCTGCTTCAGCTTGTCGTTTATCCATGCGGCTCGACCAAAAGTGTGTTTGAGCAATGGGAAAAAAAAAAGCTCTCGGGTGTGCGAATCAAGTCCTGCATTTTCTGACAAATCAACCAGAGTGTGCACACAAACACATGCTTCACTTTCTCAGATTAAGCAAGTCAAGTGACTAAAAGTGCATGTCAAATAATTTGTCTTTTTTACGCTAATGTTTCTCTTTATCTGCCTCTTTTTCACTTTCATCCTTTTTTTTATCCCCTCCTTTCTCTCTTTAGCCCAACTCATCATTTCAGCTAGACTCTTTCAGGCCAGCATGTTTTGAGCTTGTGCTCCGTCCTTCATAATTCACTCTCCACCCTGTGATATGTAACACTGGAGTAAACTGTAAGACAGCAGGGGGCTTCAGACTTCACTTTTGGCAACAATCAGTCATCCCTGCAACCTTTTTCCCTTCTTTCCCCCTCTTTTGATCTACTTGTGCATCCCTTAATCTACTACCTTTTCCTCTCTTTTCTGACTTCAAGGTGGACACTGCAGCCGTCCACTCCTTTTCAGCCTCCACCATCCACTTTCCTTCATCTCTTCCTCGCCTCTCTTCCTCTATGACTGCCTCAGCTCCTGTTCCTCCCTCTCTCTCTCTCTCTCTCCTCCTGGGACTCAGAGTAATTCCATTATCAGCTATAAGCCTCAGTGGGGGTAAACACTGAGGGAGATGCAGCTTTGACGGTTTGGCTTGTGGCAATTAAACAAAGCCGAGGCCCCTGCACCCAGGAGGCGATAAGGCAGGGATTTAGTCTCCGATTATGACAGGAGCTAAATGTCTTCAATTCAGAGAACTAGCATACTACGTACTTAGCATGCGTCATTCAGATGAAGCTGAGTCATGGCGTCCTCAAAGTCAATAGACTCAGCGTCTTCCAAGATGATTTTTGTGCCATTTTCAGGCTTATTTAATACTTCAGAATATGCTTGGGCAATATATTGACAGTATGTCAATATTGTGCCACAAGACTAGATATCAACCTTGATTGCTGATAATGTTATATCATAACTTTACATTGGGTGTTGTTTTATTTGGGTTTAATGCTGAAATACATTACGTGCTCAGAGGATAAGTGCAAAAGTTAATCTGAAACAGTGAAATGACAAGGATTAAAGCAAACACCAAGCAGAGACAGTTTGATAAGATGCACAAAACTGAAACACACGGCAAACGTTATCACAATTTTAAAGAGTAGGAACACTGTGTAAAACATGAACAAAAACAAAATGCAGTCATTTACAAACTGCATTTGGTACAGTATAACATCAAAGATTTAATAGGTTACCTTTGTAAAAATAACATTTTATCATTTTGGCTGAAAATGTCACAATGTCCTGACAGAAGTTCAAGACACAGATCATCTAAAAATCAGGTATCAGAATCCACTAAACCTAAATAAAATCCACCAATTAGCCAGTTGGTTGCTGAGTCTGATTCTTGGGGTTGTTAAATACTGATGCCCCAGGTCCAGTGGGCAACCTGAATTGTCAATATTTGAGAGTGGGATTCAGCAATCAACAGTATCTTTCATTAATCATCTACGAAACCTTTAAAATTATATTGTCTTTGTACAGTTTTTGATTGAGTGTATGCCAAAACTAATAGCAAGTAGTTATATTCTGTTTTGTGCACCAGTTGTTATTATTGTTTTACTTGTCCCAATTTTTGGGATCATGGTGAACTTGGCTTTCATTCATGATGGCAGCTTACTCATGAAAACTGGCTCTTGGCTGAGAGAAATGACATCTACATATTGTCTAAGAACAAAAGAGAACCAACATATGATTAAATTTTATAGACAGAAGTGTCATGGCAAATGCCAGACCCTTGTTTTTAAATGAATTTGTCTTCTTGGGATCAGCTGTTTTTGGGAATCAGTGAAAAAAAGAAAAGCAGCAGAACAAAAAGAAAGCACTGCACATGTGAACTGACATGTTGGGTAACAGACTGGAGTTGTGCTCCCATGTTGCCTGATGGATTTTTGTAAAAAGTTGACAGAGAGAGTTGGCCTGGATGCAGTTTGTGACATCAGAGTCTCCAATTTTTATTTTTCACCCAACCTCCTGGGTATCCATCAAAACTTAAGGAAGTATTAATAGCCATAATCCCACATCAATCTATTTTTGAACAATACCAAGACATCTGCAACCAAACACAAAGACATGCTCAGGCCCAGGGCACATAACAAAAACCTCTCATTCTTCAATCATCTGCTCTCTCTTTCTCAGTCTTTTCTCTCCTATATTTCACCTCCTCACTCCCTTATTCCCTCTTTCTCTTCTGATCCTGGCTTTGCCTCTCTGACTCGCACATCCTCTATTTCTCCCATGTTACCCTCTCTGATGTGCATCTTGATGGGTTTTGTTTCTCTGCAAACCCTTCACCATCACCACCACCACTTCCGCCGCAAGGCTGGAATGTGCCAGACAGTGGCGTCATTGTAATAAAATGTGTGCTAAGCTTGCTTCATAAAGCTTTAATGAGAGAAGGGGACCAGCGGCACGGTGCATCATCACCACAGTATAAGCATCGGACACAATAGGTCCCCTGGGACTTCCTCTACCGCTACCTTTTGTTGCCTGCTGCTGGTAGCTTGTTCCCTCTGCACATGTTCAAATTTTTGTGTACAATCTCTCGACTTTTTCAGGCTCTTCTTGTCAAACCTGTCGTCCTCTGAGCGAACCTCTCCATGAGTCTCTTTAAAATGTTTCTCAGATATTTGCCTGAGTCTACACAGCATGTCAAGCCTTCGGTGTCCTTGCATCGTCCTCCACAACTATCCCTGCCTGTCTGATAATTAGTTACTTTTTCCATACTCTGCATTTAGTAAACCCTCTCAACAATGTGCATATGCTTCAAATCACTTTGTTTGGAGAAAAGGAAAGGGAATATATTGCTTTGGCAGCAAAATATTTAACTTGACTTATATCTATGCTCTATTTGCCTCTTTGGTATTGTTTTTTATGGGATGGATCTCTCCCACTGTTCTCCCCACCCTCTCTCTGTTCTTTACTTCTCTCAGCAGCACAGTGCTTATGACTCTGAACCAGTTTGCATTTCACGACAGCAGGAACAGATGCTCACACATAAACCTGCTACTGATTTCACTGTCACCGCTCCTCAACACAACATAAAATGCAACTCACACACACTCATCTATATGCATCCTGAGCACTAAAAAGCATATACCCCCCTCCTTCAACACACACAACTTTCCTACCTTCTGTCCTGATGCTGCAGTGCCTTTCACTTATAAGTTTGAAAAACAACCCTCAAGCTGCAGAGATATTCTCCAGACAGTCCCCAAAACACTGCAAGCAAACTATGTGCTCTCATTACCTGCAGGTAAAGGCTGAGATAAAGGAAAAGGCCTGGGTAAATAAAGAATACAAACTGGTTTAAAAGCCAAACTGTGTATTTTTCCCGGCTATGTCTTAGGTTACCTACAGTGCACCACAGTGATACCTACAGGGTGAGAGGAGGTAAAAGCCAATAATAAACTTTTATATGGCTTATAATTAGAGAGAAATCTTCCACCAAATGCCTTATACAGACATTTAAGTTCTAAGCCATTTACAGTAGCATCCTGGAGAGACGGAAACTCCTGTTGAATTCTTTTTACAGAGGAAAGCAAAGAGTGCAGCATCCTGCAGCAGGCAGTAGAGTTTCTTCAATGACTGAGGCTGTTATCCAGACTGACACAACTGGTTTTAGTGTAAAGTCATTTAATATTTATGATCAGTACTCAACATACTAGAAAAGAATAAGACAAAACTAAAAAACTAAAGAGATGTTTTGCAGCTGCAAGAGAGGAATGAGGCAGCAAATTCAGGTTTGGTCCAACACTTATATATGTAGGATGAAAAACCTCTATAAATTATTTTTACCCTTATGTTATTTAAGGTTGAAATAGCTACTCAGTTTCCAAAAATGATCATATCAATAAACTTGTTTTGCCAAAAGTCAGCAGGTTCACAAGCTAAACGCACCTTAAGCTCTTACTTCAGGTTCCTGGAAAAGCTTGTAGCCTAGCCATGAAATTAAGGATACCAAGGATTCAATCTTTAGTATTGTAATGTTTAGCAATATATATAAAGTAATGTATGAACAATAGTATTATAAAAACAATATAATAAACAAGCCCTCAAACCTATTTGGAAAATGTTTATAATGTCAACACATTAGCGTTATTTTGAAACTAAACCTTGCTAATCATAAAGAGATGCACTTATATAGAACGCTAACAAAGTTCTTCAATAAATAGAACTTTTCCAGATACAAACTTTAAAAGTGCAACAAAATAGCAAATTTGCAGCAGAAATCAGGATCAAACCAATACAATAGTTTTAGACCATGTGAAGCTCCACCTAATGAGACAATAGATGCTGAGACACACAGTAAGCAGTGCTAACTGCTAGCTTACAGCTATAATAGCTAACGATTAGACTCAATTTGATCTAAAACAAAAATATAGCTACTATATCAGCACTTGATTTAAGTAACTACTCACTCAATTATTCAAATTTTATCCCAGCACAAGTAACATTTTTGGTTACAGAACTTGTTTTTTGGAAAATTAGGCTAATAAAACATAACCTAAACACTTATTTCATAAATTTACTTGCCGTACATAACCGTACGAGCATAATTTTAAAGTGACAAGGTTGTCAAAGTGTCCTTACCACAAAAGTGACAGAAACCTTAGCCGGTTTGAAGTAAATCATATCGCAGTCAGCATTTAAACACTCGTAACTAGTACTTTCGTGCCAATATCTTTTCATAAAGTTTGGGGGGAACCACTTGTTGAATAGAGCCACTCCCTCTTAAATATCCGTGCATGCCCCTGGCTGTCCGGGGAGCTAGCATTAGTGTGTTTAACATTCAGTGAAAAAGAATAGGGAGATATCTGCCTCAGTCTGTTTAAATGGCATAGCTCTCACCAGGTGGATGAAGAGTCCATGCTGGGTAACACTTGCTATTTTTCTCTATTGTTTGATGGCCGCTCTCAGCTCTGCAAAGCAGTGTTATTGTAACGACAGACAAAAGACAGGAACATGGTGGCCTACATGTAATTCATGTACGATAAAAATACTGGATAACGACTTACAACACAGTTGAGTAGGTGAATCATTAAACAGTTTCAAATGGCATAATTGGGATATTTTTCTTTGTTTCATGCACAATATGAGAACCATTTTTAAAGATTATATAAATGGCAAAATGCTGTTTTACTGCATTTGGAACAATAGCTAAATGACTAAAAGCTGTGTGGGAGCCAACAGAATATTGGGATTAAAAAAACCTTTAAATGTATCACTTATAAGACCTGCCACATGTACAGTAAAGGTTCCCTCTGTGGAGATAATGACACATTGCATTTATACTGACTGTTGCACTGCAGTGACTTTAAAGAGGAGCATTATAAAGACGAGACAGAAGGCAAAGTCTGGAGATCAATAGCATCTAACAGAGAGTGTAGTCACAGTATGGATTACATATTTGTTTCTCTACACTGTAACATAGATTCAAGCCGATGGAGCAACTTCTTATGAAAAAAAATACCACTGAGATTTAAGGTTTACCAATATCTCTGCTAATACAATGCCTTAAACTACATCATAAAATATATATTTATACAAATCTGTCTTTTATTAGACTTGAAATTGGTTCATCCCCAGAAAAACATTAACAGATTATTTTAAAACTAGAAAACAACATCCCATCCATCCTTGGTAGCAATATTATGATGACAAGCTAAAAGCCCAAAGATCGATGTTCTTTATGAAAGCGTGCCTTGTTATTTTATAACAAAGACAAACATAAAAAGGCAAACAGAGGAGCTTTTTAAGCAGTGACCCACTGTTCTTAGCCGAGGACACCAAACCAAAATTTATTCATGCCATTATAAGAATCAAATAGTCCTGTACTTTCCTTCTTGGGGTCGTGTGCTGCTTACTGATTAAACAGATGTTTTACTTGTCTTATTTTTGGTTAAATAAAATACATTTGTAACATAAAACATGCAAACTTGCAGTGTTCAATTGCTGTGATGTTAATATTGAAACCTGGCCTCAAGTGTTGCTCATGAGCAGCATTATGAAGACAAGATAAAAGATAAGCTGCACGATCAATAGTCTTGCAGGGGAGTTTTCCCACCTTATGGATTTCATATCTGATCCTCTCCACTGGAACATAGTTTACAAGATAACTGAGCTGCAATAGCTTCATAAACAGGGCAGTGATTATTGAGACTGATAGTATATTGTGTGACGTGTTGTATCTGTGTGTATGTGTTTGGTTTGCTGAGCTTGTGAATGAGGCCATTCATCCCTCTGTCTGCCTCCTTCTCCTGTCTGTCTATCGTCCCTCTTTCACAAAACTGCCTCAAGCAGGGAGGAGAAGGAGGCCTCAGTTGTTCACAGTGAGAGGAGAAAAAACAAGAGAGGAAGAGAGTAGTTACAAAACCCACAAGGGGGCTCTGACAGTGACGAGAGACTGTAGAAGAAATTGGATACTGAAGGTGGATATACAGAAAGATGCAGAGAGAGAAAAAGGGAGAAAATTTATCCCTGCAGGCCAATAAAGGCAAAGAAAAGACTCTAAATTAGCTCAAAAATGCTCTCACAGCTCTTTATATCTGTGTGTGCCTGGGAAGGAGATTTTCAAATGAACGCAGTACTCACACACATTTAGATTCGAACTCATGCACAAGCGCATAAGAAGTCATCCAAAATTAGTCTATTTTTCTTCATTTTTTTTTGGTGCTTGTGTCTGAAATCAGGGCTGAATATGGGGTCAGAGGTGTTTGCAGGTAAAGAAAAGGCTCTTGGGTAAAACTGCCACACTCCACTGTCACTTCTTTATTCTCTTTGATTGCATCTTTCCACTTCTCTGCACCTGTTCTTGCTCCCCCCTCTTCTGCCCCTGCTCCTCCAGGCCCTGTCCCCCAGGCTGCATGAATAAAAGCTTCCAAGAATAAGAGCACTGATTGGGGGAAATGAGGGCAGGTACCCAAGAGGGGGACAGATATCTCTATGGCCTTTGGTGTTGTCGCAATTAGTGAATATGCTAATAGTTGCAGACACATGGCTTCCTCCCTTGTGCCATCAGATAAGGGAAAAATCATTCACAATCAACCACCCAACAGTGCGGTTACTCAGTTTTCACTTGAGAATAATTTAAAAAAAAATGTAGTTTTTCTAGTTGACTGTGATGATCTGAAGTTAAAAATCTCAAAGTGGAATAAACAAAAAAAAGGTGGTGGGAATTTGATGGCTTCCAATTTCTGTTGTTCATGAGGGTAAATGTTTAGCATACAAGAGGGATGATGCTGGCTTCGATCCTCTCTCTGTTTTCCAACTGGCTTGCAATTCATTTTGTTTTCCTTGAGCATAGTATTATTTGACAGCTCATTTTCTGATTGTTTTTTAATATTCATTGCTCTACTGGCTGTGCAAGAAAACCAGACTCTTCAGTGGTGCAGCTGCAATTACATATCTGCTGTTTGTCTTGTGATTGACATTTTTACATTTTTCATATTATTTAAATACACTGAACAGGGCAGCCAGTCCGTCCAACTTTCTCTTCTAAATTATATTTATGTAACAGCAAGGGGAAAAAAATAGCCAGTTGTTTTTTGTATGTTTGCATTTTGCATGTTCAGATTTGATGAATGCTGTCTGCCAATGTATCTCATAACAGAAAAAAGTATGTTAGAGAGGATGTAGAAGTTATGTCTCTAATTTTATTCTTGCACGAACAATGAAACCAACTCCAAGACATAAAATACATTTGATGTAATTAAGAAAAAAAGGCTTGCTGCTTTAGAAATATCAAATGGGTGATGAAGCTGTGAAACTGACATTCACTAAATAGTCACAATAATTTTTAAAATCCTGGTCTGATGTGGTGTAGAGGGAAATCGTGAACTTCAAAAATTACTTCTTAATTTCTCAATAGTTCAGTTAGACAGCAGTGAAAATGGAGAGCAAGGGAACTACATGCAAAAGTGATTGTACGCTGCTGATTGTAACTGATACTATCTCAAGCCAATGAGCCGTGCACATGTCCCATCAGCACTTCTGGTTCCCGTTCCATGAAGCCATGAGGAAATGAACAAATTTTGGTGACATTTCATTAGTATCTCAAGTTCATATCTCTTAGTTCAGCACATTACTTGGAACATCACGCTCATTGTTGGGTCCTGTTGTCGCTGTCCCATCAAAATGACCAAGAGGCATCAACCACAAAACTGCTGAAGCTAAGAGTTCTTGATATTTCTTGGGAAAAAAAGCTTATTATTGCATAGTATGTTGTGGTGCTACAACTAAAGCAAATGCATTCAACGAAGTGCAAGTGATGTATGATGCCTTCACCAAGTATTAAATGCATGTTAAGCACATATGTGTCACAGACAATTTCACAAAAATGATTACAAGCAGAGAAGTCTTCAGAAAAAGCTATATAGCATATACAGATGTATTGCTGACATCGTTTGCTTAGTTGTCATGGTTATTTATTAAAAAAATATGTCATCAAAATATAGTTCCATAAAGTAGTTCTTTAAACTGATCTATGAAAGTACATAAATATTATTTGGAGTTTGGGTGGAGTTGGGGCTCTTGTGTTGCATAAAGCTTTATACAGTCTACAACATGATGCGTCAGAACAGCACTTGACCACAGCCTGATAACAGTGGAGTTATCTGTCGCCCTTTAAGCACATTTAAATAAAACTGATAAGAAAGAATGCCTTGAGTCGGGATCCTTGAATGTTATATCGGCTGCTAAGCTGACGACGGCTGCCATACGCGTCTGGTCTGTGACATCCAGAAAATCAATGTGTCACCACGGCAAAGGATCAGCTTTGTTAAACATTCAAGCGGCAAATTGCAAAGCATTCCAAGCATCTACTTCTCATGCAATATGAAACAATGCTCGTTATCATGGTAACATTATTAAAAATGTCCCCAGGACCTGTGTTCACTGAGGCGTGGCAGCAATCTTGTAATTCTGAACCTGGCAAAAAGAGGCTCATGGCTAAAGTGCAGCTCAAAGCAAATGTGCTCACAGCATGATACACCAGTGGAACATACATGCACACATGAATACCCACACACACAATACACACACACACACACACACACACACACAATATTGACAATGTGCTGCAGAACTTTGCCTCTCCAATGATGTCTGTGATGAAAGAGATTAAAGATAGAGGGAGGGACAGAGGGGCAGGGAAAAGATAAGAGAAGAGAGGAAGAGAGAAGGAAACGACATGTCACCTGTCATAGCGCTGTGCTGTGTATCCCTAGGACACAATCCTTTAAACACAGCTAATCTGTGTTTGTGTGTCTGTGTGTGTGTGTGTGTGTGTGTGAGAGGAGGAGAGAGAGAAAGATGTGACAGAGAGCCTTTTTACTCCAGTCATCTTTAAGCACTACTAACAGTAGCTAAAGCCCTGCGGGCCTGTCCAGTATGAACCCAGTCATTCATCACACACACGCACACACACCCATATACACAAGCACACACACACACACATGCACACCCAGGCACAGACACACATACAGAGCTGATATCAAAACCATATATCACAGCAGACAGTGGAAGAAGGAGGAGGAGAAGAGAAGAAAGTGAGGAGGGGAGGAGAAACTCACTCACTATGCTAGGCTCGTATTGTATGTGAGTACTGTGCTCTTTCATCTCCCTCTGTGGAAGCGATCACACAGAAAGCCTGCAAAAAAAACCCCACTGATTTCCTATGGTATGGCACACTTGGCATGCAATCCTCTCAAGTGATGCACTTTTTTGATTTTCCTTGCAAGTCTCTTCCCATGCATAAACCTTCAAATATTCTCATCTTGTCAATTTCACACAGGGGCCAGGCAGTCCTAGGTGCATGAAGCCATCTTTTCCCAACATGCTTTGCCTATGAGTGTTTTTGATGTCTCTGTTTTGACGTGTCTCTGTGTGATTGTTCCTTAAGAGTGCCGAAACATGATGAGTGTTCTGTACTGCAGTCCCACAGAGAGCTAACTAGGCCATAAGTAGATATATTATACAGAAGAGTGCGTGTAGCAGAAGGGCTGGGACTATAAAAATCTTCAACACAAAACTGTCTCTTTATTCTTTGTGTTGCAATGTAAAGCATTGCAAAGTTAAACCTTAGATAACAAAAGACGTATAAAAGCTTCTGCACACATTAATAAACTGATTAATTTTTTTCATAAAATGAATGGAAGCTCTTTGAAATAACCAACAAGCTCTCTTGGTATCAAAATACCTTGTTTGCAGCTTTATAAAGACAAAGAAGCGTTTTCCAATCTTATGCTCCTGATGGCAGACAGACTTAATTTGATGGGTACCAACTGCAGAACAACAGCTTAGTTTTATATTCTTAACACACATAAAGTCAAGAGAAATAGCATTAAATGTTTCTAGTGTGATTTCTACAGTAGGCTTGAAATTGCATTGTTATCTTAGGGAGTATTTCTTGCAGGGCCACAAAACAAAGCACTGACCGCTGACTGATGCGTAATGATGCAGACAGTGTGACAGATTGAGAACCTGTCAGGTATAAATTTGTGTAACCTTCTCTCAAAGAGAAACTACTGCTACCTGCTGTTGCTCTTAAAAATTCAAATTGTCTCCCCGCCTCTATCACTTTCATGTTATCATCAAGCTTTTCTCTTCTGCTTTGACAATAAAATTTATTAGTGTACAAGCATCAGAAATGAGACTGAAGGAGAGATATTGGGTATTAAGTGAGTGAGTGAGTGTGAATGGGGGTCACAAAGATGAGACAAAGCATATTGCTGCATGTGGTCATAACAGTATGTTTCTATGTGTGTCTGTGTGTGTATATGTGTATGTGAGTTGTAAGTAATCTTTTCCATCCCTGTAACCAACCAGAATGACAGAATTTTACATGATGGAATGTCCGAAAAGTAATGAAAATATGTCCTCATTTTTTGGTATGGGTGTGTCTGGCACACTAACACGCACACACACACACACACACACAAACAGGTGTTTGTTTGTGTATGCCCTTCCAGCTGAGTAGGTGAGCAGTGATTGAGTGTTCTCAGAAGATAAACAGAGCCGTAATTTAACAGAGGAAATGACAGCACACCACCCATTTCTCCTGCTCTCTCACTCCTCACCTCACCATCCCTCATTCCTCCTTAAATCCATCCGTCTCCCTCTCCTGCTCGTCCCCTCTGTCTTCTTCTCCATCCCTCCTAATCCTCTGGCTTCTCATCTCTGCTCCTCTTTACTCCACCATCAAATTGAATTTGACTTGTTCTGATATGATTTGGTCAATTCAGTTCAATTCGATTTCTGCTGACTCATCTTATTAGAGCGCACTCGGGTGGCTGTGGCTCAGGAGGCAAAGACAGTTGTCTATTGATTGTGTGACTGTTGGTTCGATCCACAGCTCCTCCTGTCCATATGTCAAGGTATCCTTTAGCAAGACATTGAACCTCAAATTGCTTCTGATGGTCAAGTACTGATCGGTGAGAATGTGAGGACAACTATAAATTGCTTTATTTGCTGAAGTAGAGAAGAACTGGATTTTCCTACATCCTGGACCTTTAGAGTAAAAAGGAAACAAGGTAGAAAATCCCATAAATATTTTTTTAGGGGAAGAAAATTCTGCAAAGCAATCAAACTGTATATACAACAAATGTTTCTGGTTTAGTTTGAAAAGTTTAATTTGTGTTTTTATTTCAAAAAGTGCTCTTCCTTAGATTTCAGGGTTTGTAAATTCTTTACCTAACCAGTTAAGTAACAAGACATCACCTGGCCTATTATTTAAATGGAAAGAGCTTAAATCAGAAGATATGTGTATTAATTAAGTCTAATTTTAAGTTTTTTTAATGACATTACTTTAATAAAACTAAAGCAAATAAACTTCAGTTTAATAGAAAGCACTAAATAAAAAAAAAGCAGAAAATAAAAGTTGTGTGCTGCAATGCTTTGTTTGCATTTTAGCTGCAGGTGTCTGCATATTTACAGTTAAGCTGTGTGGGACGAAACCGTCCTCACTGGCCTTTGTATCTCCTTGTTTGCAATGAAAAAGATGCTTGCTTCTTAGGTGCCAAGAGCCGAGCATATTTTTACTCAATGTGCCAATGTGATTAAAGTTAAAAACCAATTTTACTCAAAGAGCTTTGTGCTTCCAGTAGTCTCATATCGTCTCATAGCAACAGAACGAACCGTGTCTAGCACTTTCCCCAAGCATCTGCTAAGTGTTGCTGCTAGCTAAAAAAAGAGGTGCTTGGTGGACACAGGCCCTAAGTGCCTCATATCTCTTTCAGAATGAGCAGAGACAGCAATTTAATTAGGAGCACCAAATCTTATTTGTTTGTATTTATTTCAGCTCAGTGATAAACCTTCTGCTCCTGCAGACGTTGACTCTTTCTTACCTGCTGATGGAGGTGAGAACAGCATGTTGGTACAGGGATGAAGTAAAGCATCGAAAGTGTGTGAATATTTGGATCTGTTTTACGTTAACAGGTCTCTCTGCAGGTTCTCATCCCCGCTTAAGAAATAATCATTTAAGGCCTCAATGCATTTTGTCAATTAGTACAGCGCTTTAAAACAATGTCTTACTTCACTTATTCTTACTCTGTAAGTTCAGTTAAATACATTATCTTATGTAATTTGGACATAAGCTGCACATAATGTAAGCACAGCTCAGAGAGGTAACACTTTGAACAAGTGTAAGCATTTTGACCAAACACCCACTTTGTAGAAAAAACAACACAAAATTAAACAGCAGCTATTGCATATTTTCACACCCACTTGCAATATGTGTATAGCACAATCAGATACATAGGCTGACATTTTCTAAACTTGTTACTGAATTCCACAATTGGTTTCACAGATTTTTGCACCTCCATCTGTATAACAAACGTTGGATTCAGGTACTCTGTAACAAGCCAAAGTGTTTGGTTCAAATGGCAAAAAAAGTACATATGTACCGAGCTCATGTGCACTTGCGGTAAGTGTGAGGACAAGCTGGCACCTACAGTGGGTGCTGTCACACTCTGTGCAGTGTCTCAGCTGGTTGAACAGTACTCAAAGGCAAATCCATTTTTTACCTGTGACTATAAAACATAAAGCACTTCTCAAAAAAATAGGACCAAAACTGCACTTTCTTAAAAAAAAACAACCACCACACTGTGGCCACTGTCTGTGTGCCTGCTGAGCTCCCAGTCTGGGTAAACACAGATTATCTTAGACAGAAGGTTTGGGAATCCAAAACCAACACATTAATCATTAAAGAAAACTTGTGAACAAACTTGTCTGGTAACAACTTCACTCCCAATGCTAATGTAGTTGTCAAGGACTAAAATGAGTTCTAGACGTTGGGGAATAAATCATGCTAGTTGGTTTATAAGATGTTGATTAGCACGAGGGATGAAGCTAATTAGTGTCAACACTGAATAATCTTACATAATCTGCTGAATAATAGGGGTGGCTAGTTGGTGTAGACTGAAAATATTCCCGTAAATTTTGGTGACAGGAATGGCACCAATTAAGTCCAGAGAGACTGGAAACTCTTTGTCCCCTAAAATTATAGAACACAAATACTTGGAATATTTCAGGCTTATGGAGGAATAAGGTAAACACTGGTGGGCAGTACTTTCAGCTTATGCCAAAAAAACAAAGAAAGAAAGAAGGAAAGAAAGAAAGAAAGAAAGTTGCAATAGGTCAAAATGCGGCCAGTAATGCAAGATAATGTCTTTAGTATTAGTTTGGTGTTTCGATAACATTTGGACGCATATTGTAGGTAAATAGCACACATGGCAAAGGTCATCTGTCACTGCTGCAGGTCGTTGCTCTCTAACAGAGGGAGCAGCACAAATACAACCAAAAAATTCTGAAAAAGTAATATACCAGTTTTATTACTTTTAATAAATGATTTTTCATATCATAGCATACCAGGAGGTCTGCATGGTCTAACCACGACTGAATACTAATGTGGTTGAGTGAGTGTGTGTGGACTGGTGATATTCTCCGCCATGTGTTAGAATCGATTAGCCTGTCACAGAGCTGATGGTTTGGCAGCTACTACCAGTGAAAATGATGATAAAGTTAATATTTGCATAGATGTCTGTCAATATGTTAGAAAGATAGGTTTGGATTACTGGTTTCAAAATATAATCAATACCCCAAAATTAGAGCCTTCAGTTTACTTTTAAAGGAAAATAGCAGATCATTTGTGGGGGATTTTTTTTCTGTTGTTCAGATTTTGACATTTTATTTGTTTGCCCATCATTGTGATTTCCTTGGTTCTTAACTGCCATGCACCTATACAAAACATATTGATTGGTTAATACTAATCAAAATCAGAAAGAATCAAAATCACAATCAGGTTTATTGGACAAGTATGTGTAGACATAAAGGTGATATGACTCCTGCTTCCAGTGCTCTTAGTGATCAAGCACAATAAAAAGACAGACAGATAAGAACAAGGAAAACAAAAGCTGATCAAATAAAGGTCGAGAACACAAGAGAGTAAAGGAGAACTGCATTGTACACTAGTATAATGAGTGCAGTATAGAACAAATCAGAGTCTATAAGAGAGCATGATGTTATTAGAACTATCCCTTATTTTAAGTGAAAGAGGGAAACCTGCCAAATGTGTCTGTGTTGCAGTATTTATCTCCTGAACCATTTGGCCCACAAGGCCCAGCAAAGCACACCTGAATAACAGAAATAGTAAAGTGAAAGAAGAGGAGATGAAGAGACAGAGGGAGTGTGTCAGAAAATGGGACCTTTCCCTCTCCTTGTTCCTGTGCATGTCCATAGTTCTGGCTCGAGTTTAACTACACTTTCAGTCCCCCTGGGAGTCTCCTCACACAGACACACTGCAGGGTAGCAGCACAGAGAACAGTACTTGTCCTCAAGCAAAAAGTCAACCTCTGCTGATGAAAGCTAAACAGACACACATGGGCACGCACACACACACATGCACATGCACCCACACACACAAACTGTCTTATTCACCATCTCTGTTTGCTCATAAATTTCTCTCTTACCTCAGGACAGACCATCATAACCTCAGATGGACTTTCTAACACTCATAGCATCAATATAAATATTGTGCAAACACACACACTAAAATTACTCATGAACATACACACGATCTCCTGAGACTTGACCACACATGATCGCAGTTAATAGAGTAAGACAAAGACCAAACCACACGTGTAGGGTAAGCAAGGCTGTTAATTTTCTTGCAGAAACCTTTTGAAACATCTTCTTGTTAAAGGTCTTGGGCCCACAGAAGCAAATAAACTGACCTCTTAATCATAACTGTGAACCTGATCTATTTTGCATTTTGCCCATGGTTAACGAGTGCGGTTTTATGTTGCCCTCTCTGAGTGAAAGTATAATTAATTAGCATCCGAAGACTTATATCCTTAAGAAACATAACAAGTAACATTTCAGTTCTTTGCTGTGGTTTCCATTCAGAGAAATACAATGAGTCAGCAGTTTCATTATGATGGTCAAGTGGTTCAGCAATGAGAGAACTGTCATTGTGGAACAATCTGTAAAATGCTGCGCTGTCTCTGGTGAATTAACCATAAAAAAAGTGATATCACAGTAAAGTCACTTGGGGTGGTGGCACATTTAGAGTTAGACAGACAGGACTGTGGCCAAATGATGGCTCATTTAAGTGTTGTTAGGGGAAAAGCAATGAGTTGTGCTCTAACTTCTATCATCAACCTCTGTTGAGGTGCCCTTGATATTTATTAAAGTGGAACTGTTTAGAGGCTAGAGAAAAAGGTCAGATAGGGTTTTACAAGGGAGCTTTCTATAAATGAACAGCTTCATAAGAGACAGATTCTTGGCATGGAGAGTTTTTTTTGTTTACTTAGAAGGACAGTCAGCATTGCTTGCTAACAAGGTCTTCACAGAGGTAAAACAATGTCTTAAGACTTTATTTTATCATAGAAAAGAATTGATTGACAACTTTATTACCTAGTTTTAACTTTTCAGAGAGTCTGATAATAGAAAAACTCCAAGGAAAAAAATGTACCCTGAGAACTGACAACGAATCAGAAACTTTTAGCTCCTGAAAATCCAAATTTAACCTTCATCTAAGGAGCATAAACGCATAATATGTGTGTTCTGGCTGTGTCAGTTATCAGTCAAAGTAACAATAAAGAACACTTTAGGAGCTGTTAACAAAGTGGATATGAACAAAGACAGATGAGATCAGAGCACCCAGAAGCTATAAAAGTCTTTAAAAAGTCACAGTCATGACAATCTGGATTCTGTCAAAGTGTCTGAATATACATAAAAATTAACATACTAGAGCTGCAATATGTATGAACAGACTGCAGCTTCTGTGTAGGTTGTGTGTTTACAGTATGAGTCACAATGCACAGCTGTGGACACAGCGTTCTCCTTCAAAATTTTCATCCACACTGTGTTTTTCAGCCATTTATTATTTTTTTCTAGGGTAGGGAATTTAATGCTGAGGATTTGTCCAATGAATACAATAAAAAAAAGTTTATCGGAGACACACAGCGCCAGACTGTCCTAGTTAGAAAGCTGTCTGAAAGAGATTTCTCCTTGACAGAGAAAATGTGTGAACAGAAATGTTAAGCAGGCCTCTTTTTTTCAAGTTTTATACATTGCAGCAGTTGATATTGCAGTATTTAAGTTTTAGTGCAGCCATATAGCAAACATATGCATAGGAAGCAAGCTAATAAAAGACCAAGCAAAGGCATGCACAGGTGCAGTTTAGACCCATACGTTCCTCAGATTTTGAGCAAAATGTTATACAAGAAGAAGTGGAGGAATGTTGTGTGTCAGCAGACTGCTTCTTACTTTTGACCAAGTCTGTTAGACAAGGGCTTTGTTATTATAAATCTGGTTTACACAACCACTTAAAGTGACACAATGACTTCTTATCCATACATATGCATATAACACTCAAAAATATATATCGTAAGAGAACACGTATT
>JAPZDV010000024.1:11635593-11663386 GCA_029814665.1 Acanthurus lineatus | reverse complement strand
TTTATTAATAAATTTCTGCCACATAAATAGAATTGTGTGTTGTGCAAGAAACATCCATAAGCTGGTTTAATGACAGCCACACAATCCTCTTTGTAGTACAAACCCTGCTATTTCCATACACCCTTGGGCCTGTGCACTATACACATATCATAACATGTGCATAAAAAAAGAAAAAAAAAACATTCAGAGCCTTATCCGCACATCAGCCTCTCAGGAGCTATATTTGATAATGACTCATTCTGTCTTTTTCTCAAGGCTAAGCTGTTTGCATGCAGATGACCGCAAACAAACAGGGCAGATAATTGCACACACAAAAATGATATATGAAGGAGAATATGCAAAGACATAGGCAGGATATGAACAACTGCTTAGATGGATGGTTGGATGAGCACATATGCATGAACACACACACACACACACACACACACACACACAGATTCTGTGAATGCTGTAATTTACTGTCTACAATCTGCCTGAGAGAAAAATATCCCTTCTTGGTCCAATTAATAATGAAATAAGTAATGTTTCTGAAGCTTAATGTGTAGTGACTGTTATTTGTGTGTTTTCTGTATCTCTTTCTCCCATCTCTCATTTTCTCTTGCTTGGCAGCGTTGTATGTAGCATCTACAGCAGGCAAACACTCAAAAAGTCCAGGGAGCTCAAAATGCAGAAGTCATCTCATGAAAAATGGATTTGCTCTATAAAAAGAAGCAACAATCTATACCCTCTAGTCTGTTTGAGTTGTTTTTAAAAAAATGGAAGTGATTTGGAGGGGTAGGCAGAGTAATGACATTCATTCTAATGAGGGTAAATTATGTTGCTGATTATCCTTTTTCAAAGATTGTGTCCTGGTTGGTTCAGTGGCAGAAATGCGAGCGATGTACAATGTCCTTGTGAAACATTAGGTCGTTGTCTCTATTGCTGAGTCTTTCTGGCTTTCTGGTTGATTACTGTGATTCATTACTGGCATGATTACACACATTGCTTAACATTTCCACTAAGATTTAAATTTGAGCCAAACAACAGATGCATTAAATAAACAATAATAAGTGACAAAATATCCTGTTTTGAGCAAAAATAAGACAAGGTGAGGAAGACATGAGGTAGACTTGTGAAGTGTAGCATCACTGCTCTTGCATACTGATGAAGGTCTAATGATAAACACCGAATTTGGGATAATGACACAGCTCTTGACTGCGATTGCTTAATGGACACCTTATAATAACAACGTTCACTGCTACCTCCTTACTGTGACATAAACAGCGTTTAGTCTATATTGCCAAATTGATTCCTGTACAATCATGTGGCCATGTATAACAAAAATCGGCCTCTCTCCCCCCTCACTTTCTCTCTGCAGATCTAATCTCTCTCTCTCTGTCCCCAGGCGACTGCACTGACGATATTACCTTCCCATATGGAGAATATTACTCTACTATGCCATCTGTACTATCATCCTATCATCCCCTGAAGCGTGTGACCGTTTGCATGTGTGTGAGGGGAATTGAGCCTATGGGAGAACAAGCAAAGAGACAACAGAATGTGTGTGTGTTGGAGTGTGTGTGTGTGTGTGTCTATTGTCATGGGAATGAGTGAGTCTGTATATAACTGCCATAATGTCTGCATGTCTATAGTTGTACTTCTGTTAATTGATCCAAAATTATATCATAAATCCATGGGAGCCTATGGTTGTGTTATTTTCAGGCATTCGCTACAGACAGCAAACATCAAGCAGACAACAATATGGGCCATTTTATCTCGGGGCAGGCGTATATCTCCTTAATTATCACCAAAGACATAGATGAGATGGTAGCATATACACAAACAGAGATCTGCACATATAACTTATCATTAAATGGATCTCATGGAAAAGTTTCTTACCCCCTCCTTCCTCCTTCCTCCTCCCTCTCTCACTCTCCATAGCCTTTTCTGTTTGCATCCAGCAGCAGAAACCAAACACATTCCTGACCCAGTTCTTTCTTTTTTAGTCTCACCTACTGCCTTACAAACACCAAAACCTTTTTAAAGTGCTAAGAAATAAATAAATAAAAAAAGAGTAACAGCCACCCAGCATTACCTGAAGACTCTTAAGACTCAGATATTCTTTCTGTATTTCCTGTACCTGGCACCAGTCACTAAATGTACTTTATAGACTATTGCAGTCACCTATTAAGAGTTTTCCGGTGCTTGTTCAATAACAAGACAACAATAACACAATAGCTATTAATGAAGTGTAATAAATACTTAAGATTAGAATGCTGTATTTCCCATAGACATGAATGGGCAAAAAAAAAAAAAAAAATTCAAGAAATAACACGATGTAAATATCTTTTTGCTATAATCGGGTAAACTCACAGAGACAGACTAGACACTAGTGGATAAATCTGGAGCGGACAATGAGCGGTGCCCTCTACCTTGACAAAAATTAGAGAGAGGGGAGTAAAAAAAACAGCAGCAGTGGGGTCCTTCAGGCAGTTGGTGATCCCATTTACAAGCACCCTCTGGTGACTCCTCCAACTAAAAGGGCTCCAGATGGGAAGCATTTGACCTTGTTTTGAACTTTTTCTCCACTGCCAAGAGGTAATGTGGATGCTCAGCTAGTTTCTATTTCCTAACTCATTGCCTCTCTAAATGGAGTCATTACAGAAGAATACAGGAATGTTTCACCGTGATTATCACACAGACAGAAACTGTTCGACACGTTCAGTCTTACAAGTATGTTAACATAAAAAGAGGTCAAGTAGGAATGTGCTCCACTCCTCTGATTTTTATTTAAATTAGTCTCCAATCAGGTTTTGTTTCGGTGCTCTTTTAAATGGTCATATAAAGAGAGAAAACAGTGAATTATCAACAAAATAATACATAGCTATAGTGTCTTTCAGTGTGAATGCCGCTGATGTCAAAGTCACAGGAGAAACGTCTCTAATGATGTTGAAAATGATATAAATGAGCATAAAAGGAGGAAATAGAGTGATCATCAACTGTAACTTGTCCTTTTGCCTCAAATTAATCATCTAAAATCTTTCAGCTAAAGGTGCTCTTTAATCACAGTGTCATGGTTTTATATATTAATGAGTTGTTACTCCTGATGTATCATAGTATGAACAGAATTTTAATGTTGTACCTGAAGGTAGCGCAAATTCTAACACCTTTTTCTTTTAATATTTTATTCAACCAATTTCAATGAATCATATTTTTCAAATATTTTGAATGTTTAATCTTTAGACCCCTGCACATCCAAGCATCCACCCACACAGATGTTTTCAATTATTTGTGGGCATGTACAAACTGCACTTGATTGACAGCTCCCTCATCTCTCTGTCGGTTTTGCTGTACCTGTAAAGGCAGGAGGACCTTATTGGAGTATGGCAACATAATGGATTTCACACCTTAGATTCAGCCAATTTACATGAAGTCTAAGCAGCTAGGGTAATTGTAAATACCTGTGGGGGTGTACAGGGCCTTTGTAGATTACTTAGTAACTACAGCTGTCAAACAAATGCAGTTGAGTATTAAGTACGTTTCCATCAAAAATGTAGTGCAGTAGAAGTATAAAGTAACATAATTTTTAAATACTCAGTACAACACCAAATTGCACATTCATACAGTACTTGAATAAATGTATTTAGTTACAGTCCTTTGACAGTACTAGGGGAATAGTGATACATGCATGCAATGAAGATAAACAGAGCACTGGATGTGTTTTCCAAGAGCTTTAACTTTGAAACTCTGTAGGCACTTCCTTGTGAGGCAGCAAGTGGTGCCATGTGGAGGAGAGTCAGGAGGCTTGATGAAGACGATTTGACTCAGACAGGAAAAAACCTGCTGGGCTGCTATTGTGGTGAAAATCTCACACTAGTCATGGAAATGCAAACAATCACAAGCATCCTCTCGGCGCACCTACAGAGGAGTTTGTGGTTTTTATTTGTATGCATGGGGAATTTCTTCATGTTCCTACACTTGTGAAGACAAGAAGGCAGACACTCTGGGGGTAAAAATAGAAGCAAGGGAGTATCCATCCATCACTGTGACTGTCTGAAGGGCCAGATCGATAGTGTGTGAGTGTGTGCGTGGATGTGTGTGTCTGTGTGTGTGTGTGCGCACATGCTATTTGATGCACTTCACTACCACAGCAAGAAGAGCCAGAATGTGAGTGGGCAAACCGTGATGTGACTTTTGAAACATAGGCACACACACACACAGACACTCTGTCTCTCTCTCTCTCTCTCTCTCTCTCTCCCACACACACCCACAAAGACATACACATGAACACATACAGGTAAACCAGTGAGATTAACGTGATAAATACCACTGCTGTCAGAAAGAAATTGACTAAACACACAAAAAGAAACCTCCAAACATACACGGCAGCCATCTTTCTGTCTAGTCTAAAGGTTAGGTGACTTTCTTCTGCGCGTGTGTGCGTGTGTACGCATATGTGTGTGTTAATATGTGCTGGCCTTTCCTGCCTCTTAATGTGTATCTACCCCCCACGATAATCGCCACAGAGTGCATAATTAATTATTTTCCTCTACGTCCATGAGAGCCTTTCTCTCTCTTCATAGGACGCCTGCTCCTGCTCTGATCGCTTTAATAGCTTTTTTGCTTTCTATTCTGTCTCTTCCCATTTGTGAGTGTGATGAATTACCTGCTGGTAACCTAGGAATCTATTACTCTTGCTGAATACCAATGGGCCATTAGGGATGAATTGGTTCAAGGCCGACGCAGACTTTAAGGTGTGGGAGAATCTCAATGTTCGGTGAGCAAACAGGTTTCAACCAAAGCGGACCAACATAGAAACACTCACACAGAAGCTGGGTTTCTCCAGCTGAAGGCTCACAGAGGGGATAGTTCAACTTGTAAGGAGCCTTTGTGAGATTTTTGTGGTGGGGGTGTGTGTAATGTGCAAGTATATGTGTGTGTATGTGGGGGGGTGGTGCACACATTGGTTTATGTGTGTGTGTGTAAAGGTCATGCCTCTCATCTCCAAGAGAGCCTCGGTGAGAAGGCCTGAGTGGCAGCACTCATCAATATTAACTAATGCCCTTCCTTTCATCCACATCATAAATCCATGGAAACAAACACACACATGATGGTTCAGGGAGGAGGTCTTGTATTCGTGTGTATGTGTGTATGTGATTTTTGGGG
This sequence comes from Acanthurus lineatus, assembly GCA_029814665.1. Taxonomy (NCBI): domain Eukaryota; kingdom Metazoa; phylum Chordata; class Actinopteri; order Acanthuriformes; family Acanthuridae; genus Acanthurus; species Acanthurus lineatus. Next base: position 11,658,241 of record JAPZDV010000024.1, on the reverse strand, counting down.
GGAGGGTGTTGATTTAGACAACATGGTAAACATCATTACTACAACAGTACTGCAGAAAAATTGAGCTATTTCATTTTTTATATTGTATTATAAGCAACTTAATAACTCAATTAAATCATATATGTTTACTATAAATCAATTTTACAGTTTGTGGCAAAGCTGGATGAATAAAGCGCACAAAAGAGATAAGTGAGGAGAAATATGGGCATCAAAAACAAACACTGGGACGGATGAATGCTGTGGGTGACAGATGTGATGTTGTGGGTGTGGGTGGTGTGTGTGTGTGCTTCTGCAGCTATTGTGTCAGTGTGAGGTTAAAGGAACCCGCTACACACACATCACAGCTTTTGTCCCACAAGAAAAGGCACTTAACAGCTAATAAGTAATGAGGCAGAGCACTGACAGACAGAAGTGGGAGTGTGAGAGAGACAGAGAGAAATGGAGAGGAAGGAAATACTGTAAGTGTGGTGAAAACAAAAGAAGAAAAAATGGTGAGCATGACTCAAGGAAATTGAGGGTGAGGAATAAAAGAAAGGAGGAGAGGCAGGAAAAAAAAGACAACAGAAAAGCACCGTGTTTGTGTTTTGCGATAATGCATGAATGCATGCTTGTGCTTACAAGCGTAAAAGAGCAAAGTGAGAGGAATGAAAGAGAAAGAGGACAGAAGAAAGACTGGAAATGGAAATCCTTTGATCAGAACATGAAAACAACAGCAGCTAAGCCGAGAGAGTGAAGAACAACAAAAAGACGTCACAGACAATTACTGCGTACATGGCTCCATTCAGTATAAACACCCCTGTGTTTTGCTAAGGCAATGGGTAACACTTAAAATCCGCTGTCATCTCTTCTCATGCTTTTCATCTTCCAAACACCAGAGCGTGGAAAACAAACACAGAGGAAACAGACATTGTTTTCTGTTTACAGCGCAGCTATCATGCCCAGTGGGAAAATAGAGGTCTTAATGAAACACATTAGACAGACAGAGGCAGTCGAGGCTCTTCATGGTGAGTGTGTTGGTTAATGCGAGTGTGTAGGTGTGGGTCAGCATGTGGGTTAAACAGACGCAGTCTGCCTTTTATCCCAGTGAAGTCAGACTACCTGCAGGGAACGTGGCTATTCACTGAGACATGCTGCATGGTCTAATAATATTATTCACTGTTCATTACTACTGAGGCCTGAACAAACAGGTGAGAGGACACAGCGCTGACCTCAAATTCACATCCGGATGGTTAAAAAAAACCCCAACGTTAATTAAAACATTTTTCGGATTGTTTCTTTAAAATTCAACTTGGCTGCAGCAGAGAAACACTGCAGCTTGTTGTGGGAGGATTTTACTCAACTCGCTTCAGGCTTGGTAGTTCTGTAAAACCTGCAATCAGACTGTCTCACTCGGACTCAGCTCGCCTCAAGGTTCTGCAGACCCACAAAAACGAATTTCATTAACATGAGTGTCAGTTAAGCTTTAGTATCAGTATGATTCCCTAAATGCTAATTATTTCTTTGGCTTTTTTTTTTAACCCCAACAACTAAAACTTGTTGTGTGCTAGCTGTGAGACGTAAAGCTAATAAATATCAGTTCGAAATTTTCCACATGACATCTGAAGTCTAAACATATTTTTGAAACTACTGTTTTTAGCACCATAGCTGCCTGTTGTGGCTTCACCACAAAGTCAAAGGTTGAATTACTTTCCTTAATAGGATTTTTTTGTGTCCTAACACACATGGAGCTCTTACTGTAGCTTAGACACATCTTGAGAAACATCTTCAGTGACATATAAAGACACATTCATGTTGATATTATCTGGCTTAACAACACAGGGTCTCTTGGTACAACATAATGTTTTGCTGAAGCCCTTGAAAACAGATTCAAGTCTCTGTTTTTCAAACATTTGTGCTTTGGTAGAAAACATATGGATACAAAATAAAGTTGAATCAATATTGTGGTAATAATTGGTGTGGTTGTTGACCTGAGAGGCCTCAGAGGTCTTTAAACTTATACTTTACATCAGGAGGCTCCAAAGTGTCTGGACTTAACACCTTGTTGATGTTTGCAACTCCACCAGTAATGGATTTATTATTCTGGATTTAAAGTATAAAGCTGAGGATTTTTTTTTCTCAGATTGTCTCAGTTTACATATGGAATTCAGAGGAAAATGCATATTATTGACAGTAATTTTATCTCACTGTTCATTTCATACTGTATCAGAGCTAGATTGCTGCTAATGCATCTGTAACATAAGCTGCTGCTTCACATTAAAAGTGTAAAATTGGTGAAACATATGGTGGCTTAAGTTTGACGGAAATTATTCAGCAAAACACAAATTATGGTTTGCAGATTCTCGTTTAAGTGGATCATTTATTATTATACAGGGGTAACTGAGAACAGAAAAGCAGTGACAGTGAGCTCCTCCTTGGCAAGATAGCTAACTTTTCTGAGTTCTGTTTGAAATGAAATGTATGTAAATGAAATGTATGAAAAACACAAGTGACGCTTTGTGAAGCCTGAAATCGGATGACAGTTTAAATTATTTTTGAAGGCCTTCTATTTTATTGTAATAACATGGATTTATTTGTCTCTACTGTGAACAGATATACCAGTTACTCTCTGGTTTTACTTTTGATTGCTTGAGGAGCATTTGCTGTATTAAACTATACCTGTTGTAACCGTGCTTACTGACGTTATAACCAGGTCACCCTGTACTGAAATCTTAATGATCACAGCACAGAGATGATGCTATATAAGTGGAAAAATCAAGGGAAGATGAGTAACACTGCCTCCAGCCTGAACCTTGACAAAGAAATTGTCAAGAATGGCCATGTTTATTGCTTAATTGGTAAAATAAGAGCAAATAAAATGACTAACAACACAGTTTGTCATAACTGCTAATAAATACAGAGTCTAATGCTGACTGTGTATCATTATCTTCAGTAATATCTATGAAAGAACGAACATTTACTGCCCTTAAAAAACCCTCTCACCCTCTTTTGCTTTTGCAGTGAGATGTCAGTTTTACTCTCTGGCTGTAGCTTTTTAATGAAAGAAGTGTGACACACTGAGAAACAGTCTGTTTTATTGCACCACTAAATGAAATCAGATTACCTGGGGCAAATGTGCGGATGGATTGCGACATGCTGCATGGTCTAATAATATTGCTTGCTGTTTGGTCATTACTGCTGAGGCTAAAATAAAACGATGCAACAGAGCGATTCTTCAGGGAGCGCTTACAGCACACCATGAGCCAGCATGCACGTATGCACACAAAACACACAGCATACCGCTCAGCATTTGATCATCACTGGTGAATAAAGGAAATTAGAATGTAAAAACTGATAAAGCGGTGAGATACTCAACTACAAATCCAAGTGTGCACACAGCCAATAGATGCGTAGTCACAGTGAGTGTCTGTTAAGCTGACTTACTTTAGCAGAACAGAAGGAATGTGCATGAAGATAGAGAAGAAAATCTACGTGATGGCTGAGCAAGTTAAATTAATAGTCTAATACAACCTTGTGCAGACTCTTCCTACTTGGACAATTTTATCGACCTTGATTCATCTAAAAGGTTGCAAGCTCCTTGACTCCATTTGTGCTGAAAGAGACTGAAAATATTAATGAATCCTTTAAAAATACATGAACATTTACAAAGTGGGGTTCACTGATGTGGTTAAAGTTACCTCAATATCTAAAAATCGGAGGCACTTTTAAAACTAAACCAAATTAGCCCTAAAAATGGATTTAAAGACGGTTTTCAATCTGCATTATTTATGCAAAACATTTACTTTCTATCTACTAAGACAACAGTTAGACAACTTTGTGTGTGTCTGAATAAGAGAGGCATAAAACTTTACAGTTTCTGCTGTCTCCTCCACAACCTCTCATTTTTGCAGCTCTTAATGCACTTAAAACCATGAACATCTGTTCAAATTAGATAAACTCCCATTAGTTAGATACTATTGTGAATATGACCCTATACGCTTCCTGAAATTGGTTCTTTTCAAGCTGATAGCTTCTCAATGCAAATATATGCACACACACCTACTGTCTGTGAGGATGTCTGTAAAAAGTACCTCAACTGGGTGAAATAAGAGCCATCTAATTCAAGAGGCAGCTTTGAACTTCTTGATCAGCAGGGCTGCCATCTGTGAAGCTTCCAGACTCACAACACATGACATTGTGGAAGGCAGAGAAAAAATTTCAACTGAGCCTCAATGCATCTCTGTGTGTCTCGTCGCTCTTGACTACTGCTTTATAATCACTGTTTCAGTAAGAGAAGCTGACTTTGGCTTAGAGGAAAATATAAGACATTTAAATCTTTCAGTTATTACTTGCCTGTAAGTAACAAAATATGGCTGAGTGGAAGTGGAAGAAGCTTGATTTAAATTAATTCATTATTGGCATGCTATTAGCATTGAACTTTATAATGTGTGTCAACGCAATGAAAAGCTTTGAGGGCGCCTTCAGAGTCAACCAGCACTTTTAGTTTAGTATGCCAGTGACATGAATAAAGGAAGGCTTGCTGCAAAATAAATCTCCTTGGCTTGCCAGACTTTCAGATATCTTTTCACTCTATTTCCCTCGGTGTGGCCATTAAGAAGACATATAACCATGCAAAACGTCACCAATAAAGATGATGGTACAGTGCTATTATTGAGCTCCTCAAATCATCTACTAGACGACTGAGCCACTTAATGAAAAAAGTGAGGGAGGAAAAGGCACGGAGGAATGCTGCACGTATGGAAATTGGAAATATAAAAAACAGGTTGGCAAATCAATGTGTCAGAGAGAAAGCTATGGGGAGGGGAGGGGGGCTGTAAAAATGTATTTGTGTTCGTGGGTGGGTGTTGCCGAGTTGTAGCAGTTTGTTCCAGGAATTTATTTAATCAAAGCTCCAAGACCGGACATGAATATGAAACACTGATGAACTCTTTGAAAGTGTGTGTTTGCATGTTTTTTCTTTATGGTCATCGCTGTATTAACACCCTTTCAATTAACAACTAAATTACCAGAGAAGCAGTAATTTTCTTGTCAGCATGGGAATAATGACTTGTAAAGGAGGGTTTCCATTTGGCATCTTTAATGAGCAGAAAGGTGCTAAGACATGTTGGAAACGAGCCCCTGGAGGGGAAAAAATGGCACTGAGAGGTGTTTAGAACAAATATGTCTACCAACTGCAAACTGTGACTGACCAGATTGTGAAGAGCAGCTGACATGTTGAGCTAAGTTGAGATTTTAGAAGTACGCTAAAATCAATGAAAAGTTTAACTTTACAAATTATTCTCATTTTGCGTGGGTCTAAAAAGTAGCCTGTTAACATTTCTTGTAAAAACTGACTGAATTAGACTAAAAATCTTGTGCAATTTAACTGAGAGCTGTTCTTGAACCATTTCAAGTATGCATGATACTTTGGAAAGTAACACTGAAATCAGAATGAGAGTAGGTGCTAATGACATTAAATAACGGATTTTTTTTTACATTAGACTTGAATTTTTTAGCCAGTAGATGCCTGCAGATAACTATAGATGGAAGATATAAGCTTAAAAACCCAATTGTACCTCGGCATGAACATGAATCATATCTGAGCAAAAATCAATAAAAAATATTGCTGAATCTTGACCCATGTGTGATAGCTGAGGGCTAATGATGTATTTCTGTTTCCTAGCCATGCTAGTGTTTTATATATGACAAGAAACAAGAATAAAGTGCTTTGCCCTCCTTCTGTCCTGAGTTGCTTTTCATCATACAGCACAAGTTTCTAACCACAGCTGCTGGACAGCTAAACGCTACCGGTTAGCTACCACAGGCTGTATGCAGTAAACCGCAAGCTAAAAATAATGTTAGCAAATACAGTTACAGTGGAATAACCATTAAAATTACAAACAGGAATTCTCACAAACTCATGGATGCTTGACTTTATTTGTATTTTTGAAGCTTATTGTTGAAGATTTAAGATGGAAATAGCAGAGAACAAGTCTAACAGCGTAGCCATTTGTCCTCCATTTAAAGAGCACTGTTGCCAATGATGCATCCACTTCTTTGGACCTTTTCAGTGATGCTCACCAGCACACTCACTAAACTGCTCCAGACTCAGTGGGACCCAACAGGGAAGGACCCATTCTGGTGTGGAGAGCATCCTTGACTTTATGGAAGAAGCCCTTGACAGACTCAAACACTGTTTGCCACTGAATTACACCTGATTAACAAGGTTTTCATGTGACCCAGGTCCTGGTTCAGAAGAGCGTGAAGATCACAGATTTATTCTGAGGGTTGTGAGTGCCAAAAGCCAGCAGGGGAGACGAGGTTACACTGAGGTGAGGTGTAAAATATTAATTTGATTTTTGTAGAAACAAAACACAATTATATTAATGTGCATTAATTGATGACTTAAGGACCAATGAGATGGGAACTTTTGCTTGAACGAGTGTAGATCTTACTACCATTCCTAATTCAGAAGTCCTGTTGTCTCTGCATCTCTGAATACATTAATTTTGTCCTTAACTCCTTTAAAAAAAAAGACTGACACCTCAAGGAGACTCTGACTGCGACAGTTTGACTCAGTCTGGCTGCAAAGATAATCAGGTGCAGCCTGCATGCAAATGCAATCTGTGGCAGTCAATAATACATAAACAGTATTGATTTGTGAATGATTCAATATGGAGCAATCTGCTGTATATGAACTCTGGATGACAAATGAGAGCATGCATGACTGCAATAATCAACCAAATAAACCACCACACTACAAATCAGCATCAGTTTCATGCTGTTATACAATACAGCAAATAAAGAGTGGCAAAGAATTAGATAATTTACCTGTTGTCTTAGTTTTGGGCAGCTACTTGATTAAAATAGAAGTTGTATTCCACATATCAAATATCACATGTACACTCCCAACAGCACATTACTGTGTCTCTTAGTTCTGGCACCACAAACCAGCCTCTTTGTTACAGATCCTTTCCTCTCCATTTATTTCTCCTCCGTCCCTAATTCACCTTATCACTTTCTGTCTATCTTCATCACGCTCTGTCTCAGCAGGGTCTTTTTCCACAGCACCCACACACACACACACACAGTCACATTCACATGTGTCTGTGCACCTCAGTAACACACAGGTTTGCTCGTACGCAATTAGCATGGCCAGAAATGCCATCACACACACTCAAGTATTCACTGCAGCCTTTGGTCATGGTAATCCATTTTCATTATTTTCTAAGAGCCAGTGAATAGACATCCAGTGGTGAGTCTACTGAGGGACTTCAAAAAGAAGCACTCACATAAACATATATGCAAACATGGCAAGGAGAAAGTCAGACATCAATACACACTTCCACAGGTATATGCATCTACATATTACAAAAGAGATGGGCAGATATGCATGTGCAAAACAACGAAACAACAAAGCGAGATTGACAGCAGCAGAGAATATATGGATGTGTGACCCTGGGACAAGAAAATGGGTTGTATTCCTTGGTGAATAGGGAAAACTATAGGGGCTAGGGATTTTTATGATCCGTTAACGCTTGCTGAATACTAGAATAGAGAGGAAGTAGCCAAGGTCAGAGGCAGAATTCCCTATTCTAATGCGGAGCGTTGCTCACCACCCGGAGCAAGAGTCAGGGATTAATTTAGAGATCCATTCACCATGCCTGTGTGGAGGGGAGAGACGGCAAAAACATGATGAAGAATAGAGAAGCAGGGGAAGAGAGAGAATCTGAGGAGATGGGGAGACAAAGGGGGTGACAGAGAGGAGAACGGAGAGATGGAACAAGTGAGAAAGCAAGTGGGCAAGAAAGAGATGGAAAGAGAAACCAGGAGAGAGAGAGAGAGAGAGAGAGAAAGTGGTTACGCTTGTTATGTGTAGCCTGCGGAGAGAGAGAGCAGACGGTTCACATAGAAGAGCTTCATTTTCCAAACACTCCTCCTCTTATGGCACAATGTCTGCAGGAGTGTGTCTGTGTACATGTGTGTGTGTGGATAAAGGTAGAGAGACGACAGGTGAACTGAGACCAGTTGTGGAAAAGGAAATGGGAAGAGACGTAGGGACATTGAAGACACACACCGAAAGAATCACTAGCTGAGCAGAAACATAGATTAAAAATAAAGGAAATTGTAAAGTTAAACACGGAGGAGAGAAAAAACAGATATATCCTTCAAGAATAAGGCCAGCGTCATTTTGTTTTATCCTTGTTTTGTTGTCAGCAAGTCCCATTAAAAAAACAAGTCACCTAAAAATTTAAAAAAGCACTCAATTACTACCTACTCTTCCTCATGGGAATAGAAAGTCGAGTGGAGTTTCTTGATACACAAAACATCACAGTAAAACACTGTTGCAGCATTCTTCTAAACAACTGAAGAAGCTGGGAACCAAATAAAGCATAAAATGGCTCCATACAGCCCGTCTGGCTTAATCTGTCTCCTGAAACCCCAAGATCCCAAATGGATTTGAAAAGGAGTTATTTACACACTCTTTTAATCCCAAATCTTCACTGTAGCTGCTAAGCTAAAAGTGTTAACGCACACTCCGTCTGAAGTGGGTGCGAGAGCTCGAATGTGTCGCTGTGATTCAGAATCAAGGAAAAGATCACACTCAAACCATCTTTTAATGAATGGGCGCCATTGGAAGAAGCTATCAATGGTTAGGTAATAGATCAAGAGAGACAAAAATGTCAAGCTGGATCAGACAGAGGCATTTGTTGCTGCAGGTTGAGCGGAGGTCTCTCTGTGAAGCGAGCTTCAGGGTAGGTAAACCCTGAGTTGTGCAGAGATCGCGAGCTCTCCTTGATCTTGTCTAGCGTACGCACGATCAAGCTTGTGTGATCGACTCAAAAATAAACTACAATGACTGTGTTTGTGGCAATGAAGGAAGCTGTCAATCAGTGCAAAAGTGTGACTTGTTGATTTGTGCTTCTGGATCAATCAAGGTATGAAAATAGATACAGGTATCATTAGTGTCCAGACAGGTGATCTCTTGGTTTTCCTCTATGAGATTAACTTTTTTGGCTCAGAGTGAAAACGTCCCCTGAAAGAACTGATGATTTGCGACAAAATTCTGTACAAACATTCATGTCATCTTGAGAATAAATTTTATTAACTTTGTTGATCTCTTAGCCAACTATCTCTTGTAAGTTTTATTGGTTTTGGGCAAATGGGAATTCTAAGAAGAATCAATTTATTTTTACATTTGGTCTTTTGAGATGATGTTTTCATAATAAAAAAAATACAGCTGTCAAAAATTATTTTCTCCAATGAGATTACACTATAATGTGGGTACCATGCCTTATCTAGATGTGCTGTGGGTAATTTTACACCTATTTCCCCAAAGTTCAGCCAGAAACTTATTATATCTAAGGGGACTTTGAGATATCTAACAGAATTTAAACTAAAGTTCTTAGGCTTTAACAACATTTGGCTGCACAGCATGAAGTTATTACCAAATCACTGGCAGGTCATTGTGCTTTAAGTGAATATCGTAGAAATAAGAATGAGAGCACAAAGAGAGAACAAGGTCTCTGGTGCCTGCTGTAATGTGTCTCAGTCAGTTGGACTTCGGTGCATGCATATATATTGTTAAACACCTGCTGAATATTTTGATTGATTGCTACCTGATGTGTATTCAATGTCTACCTTCCCACTCGCAGAGCTTAACAGAGAAGAGAAATAGATGCAGCATGTGATGGTATTTGCGGGTGGGAGGCTGTAGATGGACCATTAATTTTCCAATCATTGTAGGTGGCATTAACTAGTCTATTCATTCATGTGGGGCTAAGGCACAGGGGGCAGAAAATTGCATTACACAGTTTTGATTTATAGTTCTACGTGACTTGTATTTGGCTGCAATTAAATCCTTGAATAATATTTTTCAGGGATATAAGATGTCTAAACTTATTTTACTCATGCATAACAGAACCAAAAAAAATGCTTGATGATCAAACCTTTAAACACTCTTCCAAAAAACATTTCTTTGCTTAATTCATTGACCCTATTTAAAAATGGAGCAGTATGTGCTTACAACTAGGAGACATTTAAAGAACCTTGTTATACACAGTGACATAATATCATGAGGAGAAGTACTCCATTGTTGTATTATACTGTATTGATTTTGTTCACCCTGCCTATAGTTAGCAGCCCCGGCGGTCCATTTGTTAAAGTTCAATTAGATAAGCATGCTAAGGATTACAGTAAAATCACATGAAAATTTCTCCAAAAAATAAGATGGATACACCGCCAAAGTGTGTTTATGAGGAAACTAGAAATGATACATTTGTAAGCACAAGGAAAGAAAACAGTGCACCTTTTCATTCAACAGCAGCAGGGGTGTTATGGGAAAGCTTTAGCAGTGTATAAATGGTAAATGGACTTTACTTATATGGCACTTTACTAATCTTTTGTGCTTTACAGTACAAGTCAGCATTCACCCATTCACACACTAATGCCAGGTGGCTACTAAGTGCTGATCTGCTCACCAGGAACTCATACACACACATTAATAGGCCGCTGGCACAGCCACTGGGAGCAATTTGGGGTTCAGTATCTTGCCCGAGGATACTTTGACATGAAAACTAGCGGAGCCAGGGATCGAGTCACGGACCTTTCGATTAGTAGACGACCCGCTTTACCTCCTGAGCTACAGCTACCCAACTGTACTGGGTTGATATTTTAAAGAAGTTAACGTACTTTAGGCAGTTTGGAGGATAGAGGGTCAAACACTAAAATTGCCCAGGGGTTACAGGGGTTACATCTGGTTCTGGACACACCATGAGGAAGTTATTTCAATACATAAAGTTTGTCTTATGTACCAAAACAAACTTTCCAATATTCATCATTTAATCTAAACAAAATAGTACCTGAGGAAGAAAGAGGGTTCACAGGGGCTGAATGAGCTGGTGACAAGAGGCGAGAAATGTTGACCTGGAGCTGAGTAATCCACTCACACACCTCCAAAAATAAAAGAGTACAGTCACCCAGCAAAGTTTAGGCCACATTTTCAACAAGCAGGGAGAGTCACTAACTAAAGGACTTGCTACTCCGATTTAAAAACCCTTGCTTTTCCTATTTTTATGTTAAGTCTGCAAATGACTCATAATTAACAAAAGTTTTGTAATTTTCCCAGATGATCGCCTCAGAGAAGTCATACAGTAACGCTGTCAGACACTAAGATTAACAATTGTACTTGTGTGGCAAAAAGCAGTTTTAATGGCTGTAAAAAAAGATGGTCTTAGTTGCCCCAAAGGATTACATCACAGCTACTGCAGCCATGTAATATTATCATGCTGTTCTCTTAAATCAACATAACCACCACACACTGCTCAGCCCCACTATTCTAATTTTTAATTTTTTGTTGTATCAAAGTGCTTAAAGAATAAATATTCTAAACTAATTCAAAAAGTAAATGACATTGTTCTAGTGATAATAGAAGTACCTTCTCCTGCACTGAATCTCACCAGGAGGCAAATGAGTAAGAAAATTACACAACGGGTAACCTTCAGAGATTTGTTCTCATATCAAAGAGGCAAACACTCACAAACACACACACAGACACACCTAAGTACATCAAAGACATTTAGATTAGTGTGGCATAAACCAGTGTCACTCAGCAGAGAGCAAATAACCAAACTTCTTAAGTCATGCGAACACATGCAGGGAGTCACAGCAAAGCTCCACCACTGTAAGCAAGAAGCTCGAGTAAGCAAACCCACCAAGCAGGGACACCTCACGCTCCTGGCAGATGAAACAGTGACTGATCACTAGAGTTTTCTGTGATGATGAAATATAGACAAGTTGCAATGCTTTGCACAACACTGTGCACGTTGCACCACGGCAAGTCAACTTTGTGTTTGGATGTAAAAATGTACGTTTTTTTGCAGAGAAATCAAGAAAACAGAGCAAAAGTGTGGAATGACAGTTAAACTTATCTGTGTAACAGAGCCTCTTCTTTTAACACCTAATTGAACAAAAACATTTTAATGGCTAACGCTTGCTATATTGTTAAGATTTAACCAATATATGTCATGTATGAAACATATTTTTTTGTATTTAAATATTCAGGAAACTTACACAGAGACACCTTTAGCATGCTGAACAGCTCTGAACTGTCATCTGCCCACATAGCCTTGTTAACACGGACTTGCCAGCACAAACATCACAAACACTCTGTCGCAGACTTCCAGGTCAAGAGGGAATGTAAGGGATTCAATCTCAGCTCCCAGAGAAGAGTTGGGGATGCTGAAAGATTAGCTGCCATCCTTCAAAGGATCAGAGGGGACACAAGTACCAACTGTTCCCCTCTTTTCTGAACACACTTTTTGTGCTGTTCCATGGTTAATATACTTGTTATAGGTAATACTGCCCTTTATTGCAGATGGGGCTGTGCTTAGTGGGGCAGGTATGAAAAAAACATATATATAGGAGCAAAAATATTATAAAAAAAGTAAGGCATTGACCAGAATGGATGGCAAAATTAACCTTTTATATTGCCTCAAAATACATTGCTTTAGCAGCATTCCTATGTGGGATCTTCAGTATTAGATTAAGTAGTGCATCAGTGCCTAAAATCAACATTTTCAAATGGCAATTGGTTTCTCAACAATTGCAGAAATGAAAGTTGTTTTTTTAAACAATGTCCACCAAAGCTTGCTCAGCTGCCATATTGTGCATGACTAAGATAATAATGAACCTTTAAACAACTTTAATTCCCAGAATACTTGTATTATATGTAACAGCCACTTTTACCGTCTCACACACACACATTTAAATACTTACATGCATTGGTGACAGCAAAGCTGTTGGCGGTCTCTATGTTGTCAACGTGTGGGACCAGGTTAAAGGGAGCTTCCGTAGCATTAGGGCTGGTGTTGTGAAGGAAGATAGCTAGTCGAAACGCTGTATACTCCTGATCAGTATTCCTAATGAACAATCCACCTGGAGAGAGAGACAAAAAAGGGAGGGCAAAGAGGAGAAGAACATGATGAAAAGGAAAGGAAGTGAGTTATTGTAGGGCGGAGAGGGGTTGGGAGGGAGAGGGAGAGAGACAGGAAGAAGGAGAGTAATGTGGGGACGCAAGGATAGATAGGGAGGGAGGGCAAAGAAAACAGAAGAGGGAAGAGAGAGAAGAAGGCCAAGATCTTCATTAGCTTTGTAACAAAAGGTAATTTGTCTTTTAGCACATCCTCACTCACAAACACGTTATACACACACACACACAGACACACACTGCACATTTCATTGATGAAATCAAAGAAAGACAGAGAGGGACAGAGGGGAGGAGAAGAAAAGAGACACAAGTAAGCCGACAGGAAAGCAGTCAAAGAGATAATGAGTTGGAGAGGACATGAAAGAAAACGGGATCAGAAAGTGTCAGCTAAATAAAGGAGGAAGAAAGAGAGAGGGTGGCGAATGTGCCATGTCAGTTAGCCTTTAAAAATGAGAGTATTCCCCGCTATGGCCCATCTGACAAAATGAAAAATTAGGTGACGAGATGAGATAGATGATGAGAAACAGTGAAGCCGACATATCAGAGTCCAAAAATTAGACACAGAGTTAAGAGGAAGTGAGAGAACATGTAAAAAATATGTGGGAAAGAGAGATAGATAAGGGTAATCTCATATATCCAATACTCATATCTATATCACCATGTGTTTCTCATGCTAATTCTTTAGATCATTTTTTGCATTGCTTCACACAGCAGGTCAAACTGAACTGAATCAAACTGATGTGACTTAAGTTTAACTAAATCAAACTCAACTCGAGTGAATTGGATTACACTTGCAGACCGTGCAGCTTTGACATTACAGCTGGAGAGAGAGAGGGAGAGAGAGAGGGGAGGGAGAGGGAGAAAAAATGACAGGGGAGGAGCTGGGAGGCAGAGCATATTGAACGAAGCAATCGTCGCTGACATGCGTGTGTCTGTTTGTGTCTCATTCAGGCTAAAAGTTTGCTTTATCTCGCCTATTTTATTTCACTATGTGTCAGAATTTTTCATTACACCCCTCATTGGATTAGTAATCACAGCCAGACACTAAACACACACGCATACACATAGAGATCCCGTCTTAGTGTATGTTGGTCATGTAAAAGCATATATCTGCATTATCAGAATAAGTAATTCACATTTAATGCTCCTGTCAAGCTTCTGTTTTAGGGCACACGCACGCTCACACACAGGCACGCTTACCAGATGAGTCGAGATTTGTCCCAACATGACACCTTATTGCACCAGTCTCTCGAAGAAATTCTCATCAGTATCATGTCCCCGTCCTTCTTACACACACACATGCACGCATTAAAAAGAAAGTCTGTGTGCTTCCACTTAAATTACACTTGTGTGCAATGCAGAGATATGCAAATGACTCCTCAAGTGAACTTGAAAGCTCAGTGAATGATTCTGCACGTATCTTTGAGTGTTTCAGGAGGACGGTCAGTGGGAGAGAAGGAGAGGGTGTATGAGAGTGCTTCTGCATGATCCTGTAAGCTTTATACCTTATGTATGTACATGTGTGCATGTTCACATGTGTGTGTGCCCGTGTGAAGGTGGGCACCCAAAAGCTGTACATGCATGTGGATGAGTAGTTTTCAGCTGTGAGCGCAGTAAACGGTATGTGTTCATTTTTCATTGCTGCATGTGCGTACTGTGCAAGCAGAACATGCATGCTTAAAAAACCTGAGCAAATATGTGTGTGTGTGAGTGTGTGTGTGCGTGCCAAGCAGAAAATATTTAGCGAATTAAGTTTATTGGCAGCTGTAGGGAGACAGACTCAAGGAACCGAATCTCATTATAAGACCTCCCAGCTGCCCCCCACAAGGAGTGATGCAGTGCATTCATTATCACACACATGTCTATGGGAATGTGAGCGTACGTGTGTGTCTGAATGTGTGTGTGTACGTATGTCTGAATGTGTGTGTAAGACAGAGAGAGACAGGAGGGATTTCATGCGTGTGTGGTCCCTGTGCACCGAACAAAGCAATGATGATCCAGATGTAGTTAACTTTATCTCTGATGTATAAAGGCAGGTTGAAAGACAAGCCCGCACTGACACGAGGGTAACCGGGAAAGGGCAGGAACAGAGAGAGAGAGAGAGAGAGAGAGAGAGAGAGAGAGAGAGAGGGAGAGAGAGAATGCTGCAGTGTCTAAACAGTGAAGAAGACTGAAAGGGAACAAAGCTCGCTGAAACATTCATGAGACCAGTACAGCCTTTAACATACACGCCAATACAGTAAAAGGACAGACATGGGGAAAGAGTTCATGTGCATTTATAAACCATATGAGTCAAAGCACAGGAGACGCACCAGCCCCCACTTTACGCAAAACATTTTTGGTAAAAACAGAGAGAAGAACACGCACCAGAAGGCAAATAGTTCATATACATACATTTTCCCTCGTTTTCTGCGTGAATTTTTAGAGTTTTTACCATGGTTTTGTGTTTTGGAGGGTCCCGGTGCGCCCCCCTTTCTCAGTGACTGCTGTCCGCTATAAACCACTAATATTCAGTGTTGTGTGTCAGATCTTAGTGTCCGTGCGTAAAATCTGTAATCCTCCAACTCACCTATCTGCACTGAACTGGGGAAAGCCCCCGTCGCCAGCCCCCAAAGGGCGGAATACACCCCGAGAAAGTGCCAAGAAAAAATAATAATCCTCATTTTTTTGTCCTTCAATCCCTTCAGAAACTGTTGAGAGACATCGAGAGAGAGGGAAGGGGGGAGATGCGAGAGAGAGGGGAAAAGGCGTCAGAAAAAAGGGGAAAAAAGAAGAAAGATGAGAGAGGTTTTTCCCCCGTTTTGTCCAGCAGTATTCCTATTCCATTGTGGGCTCGTCCGTTTCTTCCCCTGCAGTGTCCGCTCAGGAGGCAGCTGTGTGTCCGGTGCACATGCGAAGACGGGCAAGAGAGAAAGATTGGGGAAACTCGCTAGAATGATTGGCGAGCACGGAGAACAGTCTGCATGGAGGAACTGGACATGCGCGCCCCGTCTCTCCCTCTCTCTCCCGCTCTCTCTCTCTTCCCCTCTCTCTCACACACTCACACACCTTCTTTTTTTCCTCTCTCACTCAGATGGTTTGTTTCTCTCCTTCAACCCCTCTCCACGTCTCCATCTCACACTTTCCGATTCTCACCGATTCTCATGATCGCGTCGTATCGATAAGACTCGGTCGTGGTTTAAGGGAGAAACAAACAAATAAAAGATCCGCGTGTGAATGTGCGTGCGTGTTTGCGCGCACAAGGGTCATAGTCCCTTCTCTGTGTAAGCTTGACAGCATTTACCCGAAGTTGCTTTTTTCATCTTTTACTACTCTCCAGATAATGAATGTTTAATATACTTGTGTAAACGTACAAGAAAGAAATGAGCAAAAAGGAAGAATATTTACAAGTAAATTGGTATATGACTAATGAAGACTGCTTATTTGTAGAGCCTTTGGTTGTTTATTTGATGAGACGGACTACAGAGAGCGACAGAGAGGTTCTGCCTGAGCTTAACTAAACGCATTGCAAACCCAGTCCATCCTGACGCACTGGTCCGCTTGCGCGTCCCACCAAGGCAGCAGCACGCAGGCCAGCTGACAGAGGGGAAACCTCGGGCCGCCTACAGCTGCAGGACTCTGATGGCGCCCTGGGGACTCGCTAACATCATCATTGTGGATGTTTAACATCACGACCTCATGAGCGCAAACATCTGGCCACGAAAAAAAGAGGAAAAAACACAAGAGATGAAGCGCGATCATTCAGCCACTCAGGATGATGAAAGCCAGAGATAATGTTTTGTGTAGCTTTAAATAAGAAAAATAAAACGGAGAAGGGGGAATCATAGCCCGGAGTGTAGTCTTTTACAGTGCATTACGTTATGTCCGTATCCCACTCAGAGTCGTTTTATCTTGCCTGCCGGTAGCAGGTAGGTAAAACTGACAGACGGTCTGAAATCTCGTAGTTACACGGTGCAGAGCACTGTTTCATTTTTCCAGATGGCAAAACGAAACGGATGCTTCACGGCTTGTCCCAGTGAAAGATGCGGTCTGTCCATCTCTGAGGGGTTTTCCCGGTCCATCGCAGAGCATATGAGGAAATCAAAATGAGAGCTCGACATTTCTTAAATTTCACATTACACGTCCCTGTGCTAATTTGCTTAAAATGACACCTCGGCCCTGCCAGCTCGAGATAACATAGGGTGGCCCCAAACTTGAATTTAAAGTTGATTTTATGATTGAAAAAGTAATGGCCAATTAAAGTGTCTCTGTGTACATATTAGAGATTTGCTTTAGTGTGAAGACTTGCAAACATTAGTGTGGAACATCACTAGAGTCAAAGTGAGTGGTATTTAGTGCGGGATAAGCACTGAAACAACACAGCACCCAGTCGCTTTTCTCTGCATGCTGCCAGCGTTCAGCTCCACCATCAGCCTGCCGGACTCTGTCCATGGTGCTGAAATCAAACTGCGCTTCATGCAGGCAGCAGGGTGAAAGGCACAACTGGCTTCTTCTTCACTGCTTTCACACCATGTGCCTCTGAGAACACAAGAGTCTGCAGGCATCGCTAAAAAAAACAAAACAAACAGCACACCGGGAGATGACACTGATTAGTTACTTCTCTCTGGATAAAGGTGAGCTAATTAGGAAAATGCTACACCTCACGCTGCAGAGTGTGACTCTTTCACCTCGCCTCCATTTCCCATTAATGTCAATGCCACAAATCTCACGAGTATAGCATGTGGTATATTTAATGTTAATATTCAGAGTCAAATTTGGCCAAATGTATGACTTTTAAAGGTATTTTGTAAGGTTCACAACATTCCTTATAATTATATTTCTCTCTATAACTGTGCTTTATGTGCTTTTAAGCTTTATTTTAACTATTATGTGGATGCAGAGGAAAGTGTGAAATCGTGTGACTACCTCAGAAATAAAGTATCACTGCCTGTGTATTGGTAATATGCCGAAAATACACATGAGAAGAGCTAATTCTCACTCTCAGTTCTCTTGAAGAAAAATAAAGGTTGTCTCTGCAGTTCTTTTCCTGACTGTGTCGCAACTAGAAATGATAAGCCAATTAAGCATCTGTTTGTATGCAGCCTCATAGATGCTGTCAGTCTTGTAACAATCGTGTTGAAATGTTGGTCTAATAAGTCCACTGTCCTACCAGGCAGAAACATGAGCATATACAGCAGGGAGCTTTCATCTGGTTCTCACTTATAAGAAAACCCCGGTAATGCTGGGACATATGAAGGTCTGCAGCATTGTATTTTACTGCAAGACTTTGTGCTGCAGCTAGCTTACCAGAGTGTACAGGATGCAGTGCAGATAAACTCCTTTTAAGTCATTTTCCATACAATTTTTTGGTAGGCCAGGGTTATGTCATCTGCAAAATGATGTTTTGTTTGTTTGTTTGTTGGATGATGATGATGATTCATTGCAGTTTACCTGTAACTCACAATCACTGCAGATGTAAAATCATAACAGGAGTTAAAAGACTCAAGTCTCTCCATCAATTATGAATTGTGAATGTAAGAATGGTTTCTCTTATGCTTGGTTAGCAGTGTGTTTTCATGTCTGTTTAGTCCAATTTGAAATCTCTGGTTTTAATATAAGCTAGAAGGATACCTTAAGTTAATTTTGCTAAGGAGTGTGATACACTTGCACAGCTTTAAACATGTTTTTTCCACTTAATAAGCGTTTTTTATGCATTTCCAGCTCTGCTTGCATCAAATCGCACATACTGTACTAACACACATATGCAGCCACTTAAATGCAGCACCTCTTAGGCCTCCTGGTGGGAATTTTTTCCCTGTAAAAGGCATTTTAAAAGGGATGTGTCATGCTGAACTCCACATGACACCATTACTGGTCAACCTAACATCAGTGGCTCTTGGTAAACATTTTATTAATAGGACTTTAAGCATCTAGTTTTTATTCCATAGCAGTAATCCATATAAGTATTAATAAATTAGGAATAATCATGATTAAGATGGGTGTTATATATACAAAGACACTTAAAAGTAAGCAATAGGACACAGTAGGATGCCACAGCTGCAAAACTCATATGCATATCAACCAGCAAATATATATCAACAAAGCTACCAAGATTAATATGTTATTTCTTGTCCTTTGGGACCAACTCTCAGTAATCAAATGTTTAGAAAACTATTTCTTTGATTAATTCTAAACATTATGTAACTATTTTACCTTAAATGAAGGGCTTAAACATCATTTTAATGGTAAAGTGTGGAGTGTCTCTGTGTCTGTCAGTCTGTGGCCCAGTCAGTGTCTGTGCTGTCTAACTTGCAGAAACACTTAAGTGATTTTTTTTTTTTTATTTTTATTTTTTCATTGTAAACTGTAACTTCTGCTTCTGTGGCTGCTCCTTAGCTCTGCTGATGGTTAGCTGCTAGGCAGACCACTGGATAGTGTTTGTTTTGTTTTGTTTTGTTTTTGTCAGCGGCTATAAACTCTGCCGACATGGACATGGACTGACTTGGCTTGCGATCAAAAACAAGCGAGTCAACAACTTATCTAAATCAGCCAAACACTGAACAAATGCAACAGTACAAGACACACACCAATCCAAAGCTTAGCTTGGACTGCTGCCGTTCAGAGTGATGACTTGTGTTACTGAGAGGTACTGTAGTCAGCGACTGTGAGGATGTCAAATTGCACAAAATGTCAATTTCTGCATAGACCTGTGACAAAGTTACATGTTCATAATAAAATATTCAGGTATAAAAAAATCTCTTACGTTAGTGTTTTATACCTCAGTATGCCTCAAAGGAAAGTCATGATTGTGGATCTCGCTCCAGGTCTTTTGTAGGTTTCCTCTGCCAGGTTTGCATTGGGCTCTTGAAGGGGCTCAAGTTTCTAGAGTCCAAAGACAAACGGTCAAATGGCTCAAATGTTTGCGTGTGAGCCCAGCAACAGATCAGTGGCTTAAAAACAAATCAATCAAGTACACAAAATGTTGTTGCTGATTATTAGTTTGTGACGCCCAGCTGTCTAACAAGTGCAGAGGATCAAAAATGGAATAAACCAGTCTGTCCTGAATCTTAAAAATAATATGACATACAGGAGGTTTTGAATCATTATTTGTGCTTAAAAGGATTTTTTCAAAGACTTGGATTATGATAATTAAAGTACAGAATCAATTAATTAAGCAAGCAAACAGTATTTGTCTTACACCCCAGCAAACACAACCTTTTCCAACACTGTTAATGCACTTGTGAAAAAATGATTGCATTTTGTCTTTCTCCTGCCGAGACCCCATATCTCTTGTTGTTCTCATTTAGTACAGATGACATTTTACGGTGCTTTGAAAAACACAAAAAAATGGATCATGACCCTGGGACACATTATTAATGCAATCATTGCTTTATAAAATGTTAAAAACAAACTTATTTCATTTAACCCAGAAAGCATTTTAGTAAAAACAAGTCTTCTGTTGGGTTCAGCGAGGGCATGAAATGAACCTACTCTGCTGTCAAATATAAATAATATTACTGCTAATGCATGAACTACATCATCTCATTACAATGTTTAATTGAACACATGGAACTGGTGGTTTCAACACAAAGAGCCCTTTTTTTTGTCAATCTCAGGCGCGGCGCTAACACAGGGATGAATTTTGCGCAGTGGGATTGCATGTAGGTGTGGCCTACCTTTTTAGTAAATTGTTAGACACAAATGCAAACACATGTGTGTTTCAGCGTGACACAGTGACAAAGCCGGAAAAACAGACATTTTCAAGGTGTGTCAGCAGACTTCAGTCAAATTAGTTCTTCTGATCCTCTTTAAAAATGCTGTGGTGCAGCGTCTTGACAAGTTCATAATGGTGCCATGAGAAGACCTCCAAGGGCTGATGAAGTTAAATTGGCTTAGGAGGGAGTATATGATACTATGAAAGCCTCTTCCTCGTCTATTATGAAAATTACTGTCTAGTTTAGAGGTAGTTGAATGACACAAGGTAGTGGACCAAACAAAAACTTAAGTCCAATAGGCACCAAACATAAGTGAAGAAAAAAAAGCCCCTTATGCTGTATTAATTTCCATTTCTAAGCTAAAAATAGTGGTCCTTAATGTTAGGCACATGGACTTAACTTTCTATTTTGCCTATAATCAAGTCAACATGGATCATGTCACAGAATGAAAATATTGCCTGGTCTCCAATATCTGAGTGTGGGTCTAATCTATAAACCAGTATAAGCCACAACTAAATCCATTCATCCATACATCTATTGGCTCCTAAGCAAACTCTTTGACAGCAGGATTGAACAAAGTCAATTACTTTGTTCAATATACCAGCTTGATAATAAAGACCCATCAACACTGGGTCCCATAGGCATGTGGTATTTGACACTCTGATATTAGCTTTGCACTCTGACTCAGACTTTATTGAGTGAAAATTGACAAGGTGAGAATCACGTTAAAGAAGAAATCTTTACCCTCCGTGTGGTTATTTCTCGGCAAATCATTTTGTTCAATCTGATTTTGTTCATTGTTTTGTCCATTTTCTGTTGCAAAATGTCTTTAATTAGATTAAGATTATGGTCAACATGGCATAACAGCACAACATGGTCACAGAACAAATTCTAGTCTAATGCCAAGCCTCCACTGGCCAGAGCTTAAACGTAACATGGCCTATGTGGTCAAGTGCCAGTATCCCTGCCAAACCTGGCTGCACCAAGACTGAACCAACCACATTTCAACGCCATGTCAGAAAACATGGAGAATTATGGCCAAAAAGGCCAAAACCAACAATTCTTCTTCATAAACCTGACTTGAATTGAAAACTTTATTATATCTTCAGCTAAACTGGCAGATTTGCTTCAGAAAAAACAATGTTGGTCTGTCAGTCGAACATTTTGGTCCAGATGGAAACTTCTCAACAAATACTGGATGGACTGATATTAGGTTTGGTATGAGTACTTATGGTCCCTAGAACATTAATCCCAATGACTTCTTTGTTCTCCTGAGTGTTTATCTACTGCGACCGTGAACTTTCAATTTTGGTCAGATTTTGAAACGTGTCAGTGGAATTGGCTGCCATGACTTTTCACCACATCTGATCAAAATTTAGATTCCATTCATACTTAGGTTTATAACTCATGTATCAAAAGCACTTCCAGCCTCTCTTTCTCTCATTCACATGCACAACACAAACCAATGGCAGCAAGCTAGCATGCAAACTGTTGGCCCAAACATTAAGGGCTGTGTGGGGTCCAGTGATGTGCCTGAGGACAGCAGCCATCGCTAATCCTGTGATTAGCGGATGTCTGGCCTGCAGAGCCACAACTGTATTAATTAACAATTAACATGATAACATGCTAAGAAAAGATTCTAAGCATGATGAACATTAAACCTACTAAATATTAACATTGTTGGCAATGTGAGCATGTTTGCATGCCTGCGTTTGCATTTATTTCAAAATTCAGCCTTTAAGAGCCATTAGCCATTATAACTGATCACATTCTGGTATTTAATTTTTTCTTATAATTTATTTTATTTCTTGAATTATGAGGTCATCTGGAAGGGAATGTTTTCTTCTGAAAATACGCACAGTAATTGCAGTTTTGCTGAATGCTAGCAACAACAGTAGGGATTAACAGTAGGGACTAACTCTGTCTGTGGGTGTGTGAGTTTGTGTGTGCACGCACTTGTGTGTTTGCGTTCAGTTCAACAGCCCCTGAA
>JAPZDV010000024.1:11620959-11635493 GCA_029814665.1 Acanthurus lineatus | reverse complement strand
CTATCTATCTATCTATCTATCTATCTATCTATCTATCTATCTATCTATCTATCTATCTATCTATCTATCTATTTGTCTGTCTATCTGTCTGTCTGTCTGTCTGTCTGTCTGTCTGTCTGTCTATCTGTCTGTCTACCTTCTTAACAAGTTATTAAACACTGGATGTTTTTATCACGGGCGTTTGTTGTCTTTGCGAGCGGTCATCCAGTCAACTTATAACCACTCCTGCTTAAAAGGTTACGAGAATAAACCTCCACCCCTCCACTTTCATCTCTGGTTGTTCATCCATCCATCCTTCTCCTCCTCTTTATCCATCTCCTGCATATGATGACTCATCAATCTAAATGTCCTTCTCCTCCTCCCCATCACTTCTTCCTTCCCCACCCTCTTCATACTCCTCTGCCTTATCCTCCACCTTAGCCATGTGCCCTATGACTCATCCCCTGAACTGTAGTCCTCCAACTTTCAATCCCTCCTTTAACCCTCCTGCATTTCCTTCTGCACACACTGCAGTAATATCAGTATCCACCAGCCCTCACTGTATCCTTCCTTCACCTTTATCTTTTCATCTCCTTTTCTCCCCGAAGCCTTTCTTTCCTCTGAGCGAAATCCCTTTTTTTTGCCTCATTTCTGCTGAATATCTCTTTTTGTCATACTTGTTCTCACTCTTATTTTTCTTTCTTACTAATTTTTCTCTCCCCCATAACCCCAGCAGCTATCTTGTATCTTATTGGAAACAGACAAAGAGAACATTAGCAGATACAAATCAATTGATGGTGTTACACTGTGAGGTTGCAGCTGGGGACTCGTCGCATTACTCTAAGTAAGGTGAGAATCAATGGCAGTCAATGGGAGCTGGTGAACAGTGCATTTATAACATGCTGCAGCAATTGTTCAACCCCTTTGACTTGTGGCCGATTTTCTTTATTGAAAGGATGGATGGATGGAATATTTCAACAGTAATGAAGAGAAGGCAGAGGTGTTGTTTTTCTCATTGTTATGCAAATTTATGCTCCTCCTTGTTGAGAACCTTTCTTACTTTTTTTTCCCCCTGGAATAAAGCAAAATGTTTTGTTTCCAGAAAACAAGCATCTACTGAATACAAAAAGCGGGCATTGATGGCTCTTATGTTTTTGAAAGTCAATTAAAAATTTCAGCGCAAATAAAAGGGAAACAAATTATCATAACTCATTTGTTCTGAAGGAGTGCGAGGCAGACGGCGGAGCCCGTGTATCCTGCAGTTTTCACAAACCTTTGAGAAGCTTCGAATGAGCACGCTCATTACGGTCACAGACTCCGCTCAGTCTCTCCTGGACCTGTCAAATTAGAGCCCTCTGTGCCGATAAACCGTGACTTGTAAATAAATGGCTTTATGGTTTGATTCAGTGACAGAGTGGCAGCATGCCTCATCAGTGTGACTACCAGCAAAAATTAACGTCAGGCTGAATTACAGGCAGCTGGGACTGCAAGGTAGCTAGTAATTCAGTGAGTGAGCCGGCAGAGTTGTGCTCATCATCATCTCGACAAGACTATTGTTTCTAAAAATTGATATTGTCAAATGTGTGAAGGACGTATGGGCTGCTCTAATTAAAACATGCACATACAGTCATTCTCGTGCACATGTTAAGTGGATTCTTCTGATGGATTGTGTTTGTTTCAGCCATTATCATCATCTCTGCAGAGGAAGAATAATAATGTCACAAATAAACTAGAGGAGCAGTGCTGTTTTTGCATGAAAGTGTCTGCATATAAAGACTGTGCAGAAATAATCTGTTAGGCACAAATCTCAAAGTTTTCATTGAAATTATGGCCTCGGCAACTCTTGTAAGTCTAGAATCTCTGATAATGTAAGTTGGCACAAAGAGTTCTGTATTGCCAATTATAAATATGTACGTGAGCTAACAGAGGAAACTCAGTGAGATGAACTCAAGTGCTGATGCTACAAAAACACCCGACTGAGAATTGAATAGATTGTCTGCTTTGTGTACCTTCTGTGTAATGCTGAGAATATGCATCTTTGCATTAACTCTGTCTATTTTTATTTAAATAATGCTGCTTTGAGTTCTTATATATGAAAGCTGCATTTTACTGTGTGTTCTGTGTAATAATAAATAACGCTATGTTAAGAAATGAACTGCGCAGTCTTAGACACATTTTGAACTGCTCTGTTCAGCCTTGTGAACAAAATGTATGAGCATATCAACTTGAACAGCCTTTCTTTGTTATTTACAAAGTCACTTGGAGAGAAGGCATTTTAGATAAAGGTCCTCTCATTTTTAAGATATTTGAGATCATTTGAGAATTTTTTTTGCTACCAGAATCCACCTCTTGTGCTCTGCAGTACTCCAGCAAGTTTTGAGAACATACTGCATGCAGAACGCTACTTTTAAATAGTTTTATTTAGTTCATAATATCTCCCATATGCTTTTTAGGACTTTACAGAATCTCGCTCTCTTTAAGTCTGCACATGTCTCAAGTTGTCCTCATCGCCCTGTTTTTTGATGTATCCTTGTGGAGATAGTATGGACCTGGCAGGCAAATGACTTAGCCGGGCTTGTTGCCAAAATCATTAAACGCTATCCCTGGGTGCCTGTCAGATAATGATTACCCTCTTGTGCGATGGTCCTGGATCTTCACACACCTTGTCTAAATGCTCTGCCCGCGTTCTGGCAAGGCAGACTAAATGCAGACTGTTTGACAGATCATAGACAGCTCTGTCCCCACAGGCTGGCAGATGGCTATAAACAGCCTTGATAATATGGGCATCTGAACACACAAACACACACATACACTCGCACACACACAAATGTGCACTGATACCAATGCGTGCTTACCTACAAATACAAATACAGATCTAAATACATGCTCTTTTTTGCACGCATTAAAACATCAAACTGGACAGATGTCGGCATGTGTGGTCGAGTCTGCAGATTTGTCTTGTAATATTTTGTACTTTAATGCTTTTACTGAATGGATGCACACAGAATATCTCTCAGTCAGATCTTTTAGTCAGATCTGTGCCAGCTCCTTTCTCCTCTTCTCTGATCCTGCCACGGGCCAACACAAAACATCTGGGAGTTCACACTGTGTGTATGTGTATCTCTGCATGAGTGTGTGTGTGTGTATGTGTGAGAGAGAGAGCGCACTAGATTTGCAGCGAGCTTGTTTGTGAGTGTTTTAGTGTGTGTTGGCTTCTCAGCAAGCCTGCCAGGTTAAGAGTCCAACATCTGTGGGTTCAGATGTTTTCTAATGATATGCTAATGGTGCTGGAGGGAGACAAGCACAGAGGCTAATGTAGCGGTCACAAACCTCTGCCTCCATCTTTCTATCTCTCTTCCTCCCTGATGATCTGCCAATTTCCTGCTTTTCTCTCTGTTTTTATTTGGCTTTATCCCCCTTTTTTTGTCTTTTTGTGCTACTTAAATACTAAAAAACTTTTTTTTCAACTAAAAAAAATTATCATAAGCATGATTTAGCATTGTTGGGGGTTAAAAGTGGGACATTTTCTGTGAAATTTGCTATCTGTGTGCTTCTTAGTGCATTTCAGATGCACAATAAATGCTATTCAAACCAGGAGCATTTCACATTTAAATGTAAGTTACTGTGAAATCACTTTCATGAATACAGTATTGGCCATTCAAACAAACCTTCATTTTATATTTATTACTCCAGCGGTTATGGTGAACACACATTATTAAACCCCGCTTGGTCAAGGACATTTACATGTAGCTGTGCAGTAACAAGGTGAGACACAGTTGTCACTGTGGCTCTTTGCTCTCTGAATATCATTTCAATCCCCTCTTCACTGCAAGCACCAACAATGTGTAGAAAGTCGGAATCTTAGCTTTGATTAGCTCTTTCTCTCTATTTATAATTAGTGCCAGTGTGGCTAATTAGCTCCTGAAGTATGTAATCACCTTTTTAACAACACTTAGACCATCAATAAAAATATATACATAGAGAGAGAGAGAGAGAGAGAGAGAGAGAGAGAGAGAGAGAGAGAGAGTTCACACGGGAAACTAAAATCACTTTAGCCTATATGTAATGTTTTCTGCCTGTCACCAGTTAATCTAAAAACCAATTACTAAAATTTGGAAGTACATCAACACTGTCTTGTTGTCTTTGAGGGCATTACTTGAAGATGTGAGATTAATTATGTTTCTTCTAGAAAGAAGAATACTTTAGCATGTTAACACCTATTTTTGATTGCTAAACAATCTAATAAAATGGTGGCAGACAACTAGAACCTGGAAACTGTTATGATCATGTCTCTCAGGGTAGCAAACAAGGCTATTTATGTTCCTTAAATAAAAATGACTGAAACTATATAGCTTTGTGGATTGGATGTCTTTAATCTGATTTTTTTTATGAGTACTGCATAAAGTATCAGCTGTTACTCATAAATACATTTACAGATATTTAAAATATTTTTTTCTCTTTTAAAATACAAATGTATTCATTTAAAACATAGCCAGTTGGCATATATTATGGGCACATATGTTAACATGCATGAGGCTTAATATAGGCATGTTTTTCCTTGTGTGAAAAAAATGGAAAAATCTCACAGATGCTGTACCTGATCATCAAGATAAAAACCACTGCATATGAGAATCGTATTTCACAGTGCTTAGTATGTACTTGCCATTATTGCTCAGCAAGGTGTTGTTATTGTAAAATAAATGATTCACAGGACCTTTGTTTTTTTTTTATTAAAGGTTAAACCGTATTATTGAGACTAAATGTATGGTTTAAATTTTGAATATGTGCCACCAGGCTCAATGATTCTGCATTTTAATTCAATTTTTATGTTTTTTTTTTCTTATTCCCTGTTTTGTGTTGTCGTGTGTGAGATCTTGGCCCTCAATCTTCTCAGCAGGTATTTAAATGGATCTTAATGCAGTCTTTTATTTAATTTTATTTTTTTTGTTGAAGTCTTACCTTCCTCTCTTTCTTCACACACACACATAAACACACAAACTATATATCTGACCATCTCCATGTTCCATTCAAGCCCTCCACCTTCCTCAATAATAACCCAAGGCTTAACCCCAATCATGGCAGAAAGCTCAATGTGTGTGTGTGAAAGAGAGAGAGAGGGGAGATTTTTCTGTGATGTGAATGTACCTGCAGAGAATTGGATTGGAAGGGGAAGGTGGGGGTCTGCATCAAGGCTTTTCAGCTGAATAGGACTTGTAGTCTGTGAGAGTGTGTGTGTGTGAGTCTGTGTGTATGTGTGTGAGTCTGTGTGGGTGTCTGTATCACATGGCATGTCTTCACTGCATGGTTGTTAGCAACTTGTAAATGCCAATATCTGTGCATGGAATTTTGAGAGATGTTGTTGTGGGATTATATCATGACGTAAACTGTACAAGCTTGCATTTTTTGTACAACATTCAAACTCTCACATCTAACATTTTTGGTGCTTTTTTGTGTTGAAATTCTCCTGGAGCTGCACTTTAGTTTGCTGTGCAATCAATCTTTATTGTCCCCAAAGGTCAACACACAAGTCTCTCTAAGTGATTACAAGACACTGTCAAAATCCCAAACAAAAACAGCCTTAATTATAAATATTTTGTTTACAGCAGTCATATAGAGCTCATGGAGTGTATATATACATTTTTTATAATGTTCATGACTGGAACTCTCAGATTAATTAATGTATTGCACAAACTAATATGTGTAATGGCCCCTTCAAGCCATGCTGCCAATAATTTAGGATTGCAAAAATCCTTTTAAGCAAACCGCTGCTTTAAAGGGGCCAAATGGCAGCTGAATCCTGATAGCTGACTCAGGCAGAGCCGTGCACCCCCTCCTCTAATTCTGCTGCACACAGATAAACCACGTTTGGAAAGTGTTTACGACTGTCAAGGCAAAACATCCAAAACTTTGTGAATATGGCCAGGAGTCTAAGAATTTGAAGTTATAAGTCACCTAAAGGGGTGTTTGGATGCCTGTTCACACGTGTGAGTGTGTTACCATGTTTAAATATCAGTAAATAATGTAATGAATTTGAATTAGACTGATTGCATCATCTTTTTCATGTTTCCTTTTTATATACAAGAGCTCATTATTGTCCTCTATGAAAGACAATGAAAGTACTTAGACAGTAAGACAGTAATAAAAATAAACTCCACATTTTGAGATTTTAATACTCTCCCCTCTTTGCTGTATCCTAATCCTCAAATTACACATGTATTGCTTCAATGATCACGTCTTTATTTTCACAGACATAACAAAAAAAAGACCTTTCATTTTACAATAACACTTTGGAAAATAATGAATAATCAGTGGAAATTTTTAAAAAAGGAAAGAAAGAAGGGCAAGGCTTGATAGTGTTGCAGCTGAATATTAGACAATTCTGGCTCTTGGCATTAAAGAGTCTCAGCAATTTCCAAAGTAACTAATAAAGCTCCCACCAATTTACTAAATTATCTTGGCTTTTGTCAAAGATTATAAATGAGTATATTATACTATATCATATTATATTTTATGAACAAGGGAGGCCATCTCTGTCTTCCACTTTTTTAATGACAAGGTTGTTCTCTCTTCGAGCAAATGATGAAGCATTTACAGTTGTAGAGCTTGTAAAAGCAGTCACAATTATTGCATTATGTAAAAGAGGGTTGGCATAAAAAACACAAGATAAAGTTTTTTTTTTTGTTTTTTTGTTTTTGCTTTTTTAAAGTGTTTTCCATCAGTATATTTTACATGTCCACCTCTCACTTTGGTTACATATCAGACCTTTATGTGGAATTATCTGCCAAATGATAGAATATGCATATATTAAAATATCTCTGCATTTATCATTGAACTACTTATATAAAGCAGGGGTTTCAGATTAAAATGGTCTTCTTTGCTTCAAACATAACTATTAACATATACGTGTGCACAGTCTTATAGAGGCACTTATACATGCCTGTGGCAATGTTGTGTTGGTGATCTCATGAGTTTTTGGTAGAAGGCAGGTGCTCATGAATATTCAAAAGAAGGGAAGTGGTCCAATGTCTGTTTTTCAACCTAATGAAGATTACCCATGTGCATGCAGGCATGTTTGTGTGTGGGCGGAGGTATTTAGAATATATACGGTTGTGAGGATATGATGAATGTATTTAAATGTATTTTCTGCTTTAATGTTTCAGGGATTCTGATGGAAGTTTAGCTTTAAAAAAATCCTCTTTTGAGCTCGCATCTTTACTAGTATGTATAGTCAAGTTTACCACAGGACAATTTCCTGTTAGAGTTCAGGTATATGTATAATTTTTCTTTGTGCACGAATCACAAGGATATTTCACTGTCTTGAGTGAACTTGTTACCTCCATGTAACAACAATATGTAATTATGTTGAGATGGCTGGGTATGAATGCCTGTGACCTGTTGTGAGTTTCTGCCAAGTCTTCACTGATTTGATTTCATCTACATATTGTAACTGAAGGTCTACTCATGAGGTTTTTTTCTCACTTGTCATTTAAAAATCCTCCTACTGTATAAACCCTTTTCTATACAAATACATAAGTGGTTAGCTGACCTCTGTCCTCTTAACACAAACAAGTTAAAATATTTTCTTTATGTACAAAATGAACAAAATCGCAGCTGAATTCATGTGATTCTGTTCTGTCTCTGCACTGTGTTTTTACAGTACAGTTAGATATTTTTTTCCTGCCAACCTTTTAGAATATTAATGTGAAGGAACAGTTGATCAATAATACATACATATGGTGTATATAAAACGAATTCCTGGAAGTTTTCATGTTTTTTTGTCTCACATTAATAAAGCAAATAGGATTTAAAAAGGTTTCTGACACACTAATGAACAGAAAAACACCATATAAGAGAAATCCGTTGCCAAGTCAGTTAAATTAATTACAGTTGTACAAAATACATGTTTATGTGACTATTTACCTTATTAACCATCACTGGTGCAACTAGTTGGTTTAGAGATCTTAAAACATGTCCAGCAGAGACCGTGTGATAGTTAACTGTCAAATAAATACACTTAAATTTTTGTAAGATTTAAGTTTTTTCCATTCAGCATAAGGTGGAAATCCCTCCACCATTCAGAAATACTGACAAAGAATGACAAAGAACAATGACAAAGAAATACTTCAAGCAACTCAAGGTTACCATGCAGAACTTAAGCTATGCCACATTAATAGATGGCAAGCAGCTAAATGTGGCTCTGTGTGTGTGTGTATGTGTGTTGTGTTCAGCATGTGTGTGTTTGTGACTTTGGAAGTGCTGATGGGATCGACGACAACGGCTGTTTTCCCTCTCTTCCAGTTGTCTTGTTTTTCTTGTTAGTGGAACACAGAAACAGAGCTGTTCCATTAATCACCATGAATAATGAAATGCTTGTTTGTTTTCACTGTAAACGGTGGAAAATCATGTCTGTGCTCCACACATGCCTTGACATGTACTGTGTGTGTAAGTGCGAGAGACACAAAAAGAGTGTGTGTGTGTGAAGTCTTGCTTGGCAATACTTTATGCATGGTGGTCGCTATGCAAATAAAATTGGGATAAATAATTTAATATCAGATTTATACGTGATTTACAGAGGGTCTGTGTGCAGATGTGTATAAATATTAAAAAAAAATTACATCTTTTCTGGTCTGGTTCCGTTAAAAAAAAAAAGGTTACACTTGTGAGGTTGTGTGTGTGTTATTGTGTAGATTTAACACCAGCAGATCCAAATTAAGTCAAGGTGCAAGCATATTGTGTCAAATCCCCTTCAAGAAAACTAAGGTGTGTCTGTGTGTCTGTGTGTGTGTGTGTGTGTGTGTGTGTGTGTGTGTCTGTGTGTGAATGCACGTCAGGTGTGTGCAATTTATCTTCACATCTTTCTCAACTCATGGCAGTGTGTGTGTGTGTGTGTGTGTGCGTGGATGCGTGTGTGTGTTTGAGGTAAGTGTTTTTACCAGTGGCTCGAGATACTTGAGAGCACTTTGTCTCTTTGGGTGGGGTGCTGTATGAAAGCTGTATCTGTCTCTTTTCATCTCTGTATGTTGGACTTTTTTTTCCCTTCTTTCTCAAAACCACTTTGTCACTTTACCATTTGGTATAAAAGCTTTCTGTCTGCGCGTCCCTTTTCATCTTGTTATTTCTGTCAATTGTCTCGGTGTCTCTCACTCCTTCCACATGCTTCTTGTTCCCACATCCCTCCCCTGACTCTGCCTCTCTTTTGACCACTAAAACTGCAACTCTCTACTATAGGAGGAACCAGTTATGTGTAAATCCATTTCCAGAAGGACCCAGGCTCGTGTTTGCTCATGGCTTCTGTGCTCTGGGGCCACTTAAAACCCATCTTTGTGCATGTAAATGTATATATATATATTCCTGCATTGATACTCAGGATGAGCTTATTGCACCTCACACACAAGCATTCTTTCGAAGTTTGGATCAATTCTGCAGTATGTTGCCAGCTACACTATCTTTATCAAATAATATATAAATCTTTAAAAATGCTGACTAAATTACTGGTCTTATTGTGCCTGTTGTTCTAAATGTTCTTGTAACCATATTCAGGTTTATTTTAGCTCCATACTCCAAAAAAAAATATCTTCGGATAAGCCTTTGGTTAAACTCTGCAAACTTGACAAACATAATATACAACATAAACATTGTTTCTGTGTCAGCTAACCAATCCGCTGCTTCTGTCTAAAAAATTGCACTTATTGCTTCTGCCAAATTTTGTTTAAAAAGCAGTACTGTATTTGCAAAGAAAAGAGTGGATTTTTCTCAGTATGCAATCTATTGTGTTCATTATTCTTTTGTCTTTATATGGATGTTAAAGAAAACAGGGAAATAAGGAAGTTATTTTGTTATTTTTTTCTCCTTAAATCTTCTGTTTTGAATGCCCAGGCAGCTAAAATAATTGCATTTCTCCAGTGTTTTGTTTATAATTGAGTGTGGCGCAAGCTCTGTTTATTAAAATTCTGTTCAAAGGCCTTTATGAAATATTCTAACATGGGCACTTAAACAAAAAATGTGACTTCTGAAGTAATCTAAATGTGTTTTATCATTGGATAGTGCTGATGAAGAAAAGATGAGAAATATTCTCAAAAGTGTCCATGTATGTATATTGCATTTTCATACATACATTTTTTTAATGTACCTTGCTCCTGGGAGCTAATGTCAGATGAGCCAATCACAGCACTCTGGCTTGAGTGTTAAAGGGAAATGGGAGAAAATATGAAAATACCCTTCCAAAATCATCTTGTGACTTGCCAGCAGGTCATATACCCCTGGCTGCACCATAACTGTGTTGGAATAGTTCCACGAAAGCAATCCCACAGCTCTCAGACTTAGTGGCATTAGAGAAACTATGTGAGGTGCATGCAAAGTGAGTAAAAAAATGTTCCAGGAAACGACAGTTCCACAGTATCAGAGATGGACAGGACAGACCATGTTAATTAAGACAAAAGGTTGTGTGTCAGGACCTGGTTGTGATTGGCAAAAATAAACTCTTTCCTGTGCCTTTCTTGTTTAAGGGGGTTATGTTTAAAACAACATCAGATTGACCACCAGCTGCTGCTCAGCATGTGGAGTATCCTTGGCTGTTACAGCTACAGTTAGCTTGTTACCTCAGTTAGCCATGAAGCTATTAGCCCAATTAGCTGAATAGTGTTGCCTGGACCCAGAGCTTGAAGCATGGTTATTGTATCATGAGTGATGGAGCGGGGTTCAACAGCCTCTCAGACACAGTCAGACCTGGACTGGAAACAGGACTCTGACTCACAGGACTGAAAAGATGCTGCAAGGCGGGACAAGCGAGGCGGGATATCTTCACATTGTGTCTGTGCGACCAGTGAAACAGTTAAATGAAGTTTTACTAAATAAATCAATTTAAAAGTGTTTAAAAAAAACCCCCATATTATTCAAGTCAAGTTTTTTTTTTTTTTGCTGTCACAGTTTCAAGCTCTGTCTTAATGCATAAATATGTCTGTTGACGCACACAAGCATACACACAAACAACACAATCCTTAATTAGTTATTTCCGGAGGTAGTGGGGAGCTAAATGTCAACCATCCGTCAGTGGTCTACAGTGCTCTCTCTCTCTCTCTCTCTCTCGCTCATCCTCCTTCCATCTCTACTCTTATTTTATTTCTTTTTCAAGCCTTATGTCTTTCAATCTCTGCACAGGTCACCTCTTTTACTCTTTCATTTATTTTCTGTCATCCCTTTTTTCCTTTATTATAGTCCATAGTCCATCTTCACATTATTGTCCCTTCACTCTTCCTATATCATGTTTTGTTTACCACGTTATGTTACAGTAACTCCACCTTCATCCCCTCTCTCTCTTTCTCTCTCTCTCTCTCTCTCTCTATCATTCTCTCTCACTTCTTTCACCACCGCCCCCACTTTTCCAACTGAGCACTGACTGTGAGCAGTGGGAGAAGTCGCTGACTTTTCCTGACCTTTATCTGCAGTGCGCCAAGCTCTCTCCATCTCTGTGCAGGTGGTTACCCTGATAAATAAATGACAATCAGTATGTAGGCAGAATAGTCTGTACCATTTAAAACCGTATTTAATGGCCAACACTGGTGCAGATTCAAGCACAGTATGTCACAAGTTAAATGTTAAAAAAAAAGGGTTCTGGATGCCTTACAAACGGCCACAAAATACTAACAAGGCTAAATATCTGGTCAAGTCAGGGATGAACAGGGGAGTCATGCAACAAGCTACAGCCAATAAGAGTACACACTCCTCTTCTGTCTTCTGCAGAGGCTCTCTGAACCCTGTCTTATTATGCATCTTTTTGGACAGAGGGGGCACAATAATATAATTCAGTATGTGTAAACCTTGTTGTCCTTGCTGAGCCACTGTAGGAGCAGGCAGCTTTATGTGTTCTTTGCAAAAATATTTGTTTACTTTCATCTTTCTCTGCAGAAAAGACAATCCTTTTAGCCCCTTGCCCCCAAACCGTTTTCTTTCTTGTCCTTTTTCAGCAAATCATTTTCCATGTGAGAAAAATATGGTTTGGACTCATCAGGGTTTCTTTCCACTCAAAAATCTTAAAATTTGTGACCCTCTGCTGCTGAACAGTCATGTAGCTTGAAAACTTCAATTACCCAAAGGTGTCTGATTGCAAGACAGAAAGTTGTGCTGTGTAATCAAGGCTTCACTGTTTCTACAGCAGTCAATCTGCCACTGGACCACTGAAAAA
Organism: Acanthurus lineatus; assembly: GCA_029814665.1. Taxonomy (NCBI): domain Eukaryota; kingdom Metazoa; phylum Chordata; class Actinopteri; order Acanthuriformes; family Acanthuridae; genus Acanthurus; species Acanthurus lineatus. The sequence goes on along the minus strand of JAPZDV010000024.1, from coordinate 11,623,333 downwards.
AACCCTCAGGTTTCGCTGCAGAAAAACAGTTCTTCGAATGGTGTCCTTCAAAACACATCCATGATGGGATGGAAATGAGACCAGCAGGGTGAAGTCAGTCAGTGGTGTGTGACAAGTTGATAGGACTTGCCACAGGAACCTACAACAGATGGATATGATGGATGGGATGGTCTGTGTCCTCAGGCCGCTCCTTAACAACACAAAGATGTGTTGTTAAGGAAATGGGCCATATAGAGTATATTTGCTTCTTGACAGCCCCTTTCTCAGTGCATTTCCATCCTCTGTCTCTGATGTCATATCTAGACGCAGGCCATCACAAGACAAACACTGTGTTGTCAGCGCCCTCACATCGTGTAACTCAGCTCATGGGGATGTAGCCCCGTAGCCCATTTCCCCCCCTGTGGTTTTCATTGGATCAACGAGACAATCCGTTCTTGGGGGAGGCTGCGTCTGCGGAAAGCTGTTTGATGCGTTAACCCTGTCACATCTGATATGCCCCCTGTTAGGAAGGATCAAGTAAGGGCAGTTGGTGAGAAGAAAATACATAATCCAGCTCATGACAGTAGTGACTCAAATAAGATCATCCTTCACTTACTTTAAAAAGCTACTTTTCTCAGATGAAAGGAGCAAGAGGACAGATGACCATTGGTGGCAGTAAGTTGCAGTTTGCACCTTTCACGAATCAGAATGGTGGATTTTAGGGTTATTTCTCCATTGGATGATCTAAAATAGACTTCCTCTGTCCACTATTTCTACCTGAAAATCTAATGGTTAGACTTTTTTTAAGGTTTTGTAGAGAAAAGAGGATCCCTCGCTGCTCTGTTCAATTAGTTCCACATTGTTTTACACCAACCTTTCACTTAACAGAGGCTTGTCATATTCTACTATCAGGTATATGTGTCATTTATTTCCTCTTGTCGGTCTCAGTCTTGCAAGAGGGCTGTGTTCAGTCACTTTTTCTTAATATGCTTCCTGCAGGGAGTGATGCAGAGGACACAGAGTGTGTTTAAATCCGCTCAGTGGGAGCTTCCGATGGAGCTCAAAGCTCTCTGGAGTCCCTTTTTGAGCAAATCGAGTAGATTTCATTTAAGGTCCTCTCTGTCAGGACAGCTTTTCTATTGGCTTTGACTTCAGCCAATGGGGTGTGCAATTTTTACACCATTCAACATCAGTCCAGTGAAGTTATTTGTCCGTTTGAGAAAACAAGCTTTTTTGTTTGGTAGACAATAACATCTAGCCATGAAAAAAAGAAAGAAAAACTTGAAAAATTCTACATCATGCCTCATGTGTTCCATTCCTGCATTTTATTTCATAGAGGATGCTTCTTTGCGAGCAGTGCGCAGCTAAGCATCACATACATCTGACTCTGTGGCAGCCAGTAATTCCTTTTTGTTTTTCCCTGTAATTTTGGACACAAAGTGTTGTACAAAACAGAAAATCAAGAAACTGTGTCTGCCACTGCTGGTAAAGGCAGAACATTATGGCTCACTACATCCCACTTTCTATTAAGATTTCACTTTTTTGAATCACTACATTGTCTCCATGTGAAGTTCTATTCAGTTATACATTTATAAAAACTTTCAAACCCTCTCTTCCTGCACAAATGCCATACTCTCACAACTCCACGTCATAATCCATGTCTTATCACCTCACAGAGAACGAATAGGAACAGAAGTCTTCTCACATCAAAGTGTGGTGGTTTAGTCTTTATCCTGACTAATTTTTGTGTGTCTGATATTGTCAAGCATTCTCTTATGTTTTTCCACCTCACAATAGGAGGAGAAGAGAGAAATGTGACTGCATGTTTGCAGTGAAAAGAGACGCAGCCACCCTGAGACTTTCCTGAGACTATCGGAGCCTGTTTTTGCTTGTTGTGGTACTGCTCATTTTTCAGAGTGCTACCAGGCAAATGGCACTGATCAAACTTGTGTGACTGTATAAGGACTCTTCCTGTGCTTACAGAGCTAAAGTTACAACCAAAACCATAAGGTTAAATGATCATATAGACATCTGTGTAACATAATTCTTCTTAAAGTTTTTATGTAGCGTTTAGTAACAAGTTTCTACAAGCGATCAAGGAAAGAGAATGCACACAGGGGAGGTGAATGCATGGCATCACAACAGTGTGCATCTCAAGGTTAATCTGAGTACATGCATGTTGGCAGTTAGTTAAAAGCTGCTGCATATAGTTGACAAAACGACAGTAAGAGTGTGTGCTCAGTTGCTGGCCCTCAAAGGCTAAATCACCAAGGTGTGTGTGTGTCTGTGGGTGTATGTGTGTGTGTGTGTGTGTGTGTGAGAGAGAGAGAGAGAGAGAAAGGAGGTGAGAAGACGGGTAGAGAACTCTTGTTTCAGTTGACTGTCTCAGACCGGA
>JAPZDV010000024.1:11603660-11614273 GCA_029814665.1 Acanthurus lineatus | reverse complement strand
CTAGGGGAGGGACCAGACAAAGTGTAGCTCACAAGACCCCTTATGATGAGTACTATAAATGGTTTCAAGTTTCCCTCTCCCGGACAAGGGTCACTGGGGCCCCCCTCGAGCCAGGCCTGGGGGTGGGGCTCGATGGCGAGCGCCTGGTGGCCGGGCCTGTGAGCTCATCACCCGCAGGAGGGGCCAAAGGGGTCAGGTGATGTGTGAGCTGGGTGGCAGCCGAAGGCAGGGACCTTGGCGGTCTGATCCTTGGCTGCAGAAGCTAGCTCTAGGGATGTGGAATGTCGCCTCTTTGGTGGGAAAAGAGCCTGAGCTGGTGCTCGAGGTTAAGAAGTTCGGGCTAGATACAGTCGGCATCACCTCTAAGCACAGCAAGGGATCTGGAACCAGTTGCCACTGGTGAGAGTGAAGCAGTGCACTGTAAACACTGTGTTTGGTGGGGACGGTGCGCTGCTGACCTCGACTGGGGACGTTGTGGATCGGTGGAAGGAATACTTCAAGACTGGAGTAGAACTGCTGCTCCTCTGCGTTAAGAAGAGCCAGATGAGGTGGCTCGGGCATCTAATTAGGATGCCTCCTGGACACCTTCCTGGTGAGGTGTTCAGGGCACGTCCCACTGGTAGGAGACCCCGGGGAAGACCCAGGACACGCTGGAGAGACTATGTCTCGGACAAGCGGAAGAAGATGGGTGGATGGATGCTCCAACACCAGGAGGAGATCTCAAAAATCTTGATTTAAGCGAATAACTAAGTATAACAGCATCTGTGTGTGCACATAGTTCAAGAGTCACAGTGTCCTGAGTGAACAAACACAAGGCTGAAAAGCCTCCTAAAGGACAATATTCCAACTTGTTCACACCTATTTATTTTTAAAGAGGGCAATAGATAAACTCCAGCACTCTGATCACTTATTTAAGTTTACTAAGTCCAGGATGGGCCTAATTTAAAGAACTGGCTCCTGCTTTGCTGTAACCAAGCAAAAATGTGACTGTCCATCAAAGGAGGCAAAGTTTGCTAGTGACTCAGTTCAGCATTTTCCATAACAACACTGAAGCTAAATAAGAGGGTATCATATTTTGTACATTGTTCCTCAGAGCAGGAAATTCTGTCAGTTTAAAGACTTTTGGTTTTGAGTAACTTTCACACTTAGAAAGCCAAACAGTGAATGGTGAGTGGTAGTTTGCTCAGAGGTCACTTCTCTGTCAGTCTAACAGTCAGTAGACCCAGTTGGAATGGCACAGTTTGACAGAGGTGAGTCGCTTATGAGCGACTGCTCTTACTTCACTCTCACGACTGCTTGCTTGGCACTGTAACAAATAAAAATAAGAACAGAAAGAAAGCTCCATCTGTTGCAGAAACAGTGTGGAGTCTGAATGAAGGTACTCCCTGTGGAGGCAGGTGCTACAGTTTTCCGTCATTTTTTTTTAGGATGTGCAGCAAACTTGGCTCATGGTGGCTCTGACTGAACAAAGCTTTGATGTCTGTTTCAAGTGTGAGCTTGTGTGTGAGCAAATAAGCAGCCTTACGTCTTCTTATTTGAGGCAAAAGGTTGATAGTTCGTGAACCGTGTTACTCCTCCTGATGAACTCATTCAATGACCCTTTTCTGCTCCCTCACTCACTTTAAGGCATCGAATGATTCTGTAACTGTATGTGTTTTTTGGCACTCGAACCCATTGATTTTTCATTATTTTTCCTCTGGTTAGTTAAGGAGTGTCTAGCAGCTCATGTGAGTCATCCCTCATGTTGTGTGATGTGGAACAGACAGCAGGAATCACTGACGGTTTTGCCCTCTTTTTCAAGGTTTTCCAGTGAGTTTCAGTGATCAGCTTCGGTGCTTGCATCAGCGATGAACACAGTTCAACCAGGCTGGATGTCTGTTTTTGTTGATTGCTGTTTCAACAAGAAAAGTGGCCAATTGCAAAACTACCACTATGACAGTGATTTTTCTCCTTCAGCAGTCAAATGAAAAATATAGAAACATTTCTATAAGAGCGAGGTTAGAATTTGCATGCTTTTCTGTATTTTATATGCAAGTCAGTAGAACAATTTTGCAATATTTCAGTGTTGGTTACACAAAATTGTTTGTTTAAAGACACAAAAAAAACCATATTCAATTATTTTCTCAAATAGCTTCTAAAGATTAAGAGGATCCCAAATTTTCTGCTAATTTTGACAAGTTTTTGGTAATTTCACAAGACATTTTAGTTTTTTGGTGTTAATTATTTTTTTCTCCTCTGATTGGAAGCAGCTGTGACTCATTTAGAAAAAGACACTTCATTTATTTTCTCACTCAAGTTACAGTTAGAGATTCAAATACTTAAGTACAAGTTTACTTTTGTGCATCTCTTGTCAGGTGTTTTGAGTGGTCAGCATTTTATAATTAATCTGAATTTTAACCTTAATTGTTGTTTATTGAGTCAAAACCTTTACTGTGAAGAATCAGACTTAAATTTTGTTTTTAGTAGCTTGTGACAGACATGGAAAACATGGCCTATGACCTAGATGATTAGTGGTTACTTGAAAAATTACCAAAAATTTGTCCATAACTCACATTACCCTTAGTTATCCATTTGTTTTGGCATTTGAGAGGTTCACTGTTATTTCATGCTTTACAATGTCTCTCTTCGTGCCCGTTTCTGAGAGTCAACAGCTCAGACTACGAACTACTACTTTTCAACCAACCACATCCACACCCACATATACTCTCAGTCAAATACACCCTGACAGCCTCAACCACATCCTACGCCTCCCTCATCCCTCTGAGGGGCCATCAATGCCAGTCCTTTTCCCCCACACAGCTGGGATTCTGTCTAGACATATAAACTCAGTTGTTTATGTGAATGTGTGTGTGCGTGTCTATGTGGGAGTAAAAGTGTATGCCAGTGGTGTGTATGCAGTTGCTCCGTAATGAGTTCAAGTCTGATTGAATTTCATACAATCAGACAAATGTATTCTGAAAAATGGATCATTCCACTTTAAAACAGCACGTCTCACACATTCCTTGGTTTTTTTGGTTTTTTTTTGTTTTAGTCATTGTTTTTTGGATGTGAAATATCTCAAAGGATTCCACACACTTTCAAGACTTGCTCCAAATTTTATCAGGCAGATTCTTCACAAGATGAAGCAACTCAGTCACAGTCGGACTGATTCCATGTATGCCAACCTGCAAAGAGCTGCTGCAGTTTGAATATTTGAGCATCCATCCATCCATCCATCCATCCATCCATCCATCCATCCATCCATCACCTGTACCTTTGCAGGGTCACCGTGGGGTGGAACTGAAGGCTATCTTTAAACCAATTAATTCCATTGAAAAACCTGGAGGACAGATTACACACAGTGACACACAGTATAAACTCTTACCAGTAGTCAGCATAAAACATATGTTGCGCTTGACAAATTCCCGCATTTTGCAGCCTCTTGAGTATAACAGCAGAAACATCACACGCAGATGCACAAAAGACATTTATCAAAAATAAAGGAGGAAAAATGTAGTCAAACACTGCAAGTGGTGCAAGTAAAGATATTACTTTCCTTGACTACAGGTGGCACAGCTTGAACTGAAACTGCAGGTTTTTCAAATTACATTGTGTATCCTCGTTCCTCTGAGTCCATCCTCCTCTGTTTCCACCAGTCCTCCTGCTGCTCTTTCTTCTCTCTTACTTGGGTTTAACCAGACCTCAGGTACAAATCAACTGCGATAGAGGTCTGAGACACCAGCGTCTCTTCCAATAGTAGCCTCAATAGACCATAATGCAATTTTGCCTTAAGGCATACTGTGACCGAAGGTGGAGTCAAAAAAAAAAGATACATATCAGAGGTCTCACACTACATGAGTAGGCTTGTACTTCTTCTCCAGGGAGGTTGAATACTTCACTGAATTATAGGAAATAACCAACTGAAGTAGAATTAGATAAAAGAAAAAAATCAAGTGGAAATAATTGAGCAAGGTTAAGAGCATAAATGACAAAAAAGAAAATCATGAAAAAATTATCTAAGATGAAAGTCATTAAGCACAACTTGTGTTATCTGTGGTGAGCGCCTGCTGCCACATAATAATAACTGAATAAATAACTCTCGTTTTAACTTGTATGGCCCAATCTAGTGGAAGCTATTACACATTTTCTTCACAGATTCAATTTTCGACATTTTCAACACAGATGAGACCAGTGGTTCCTTCTTTTCTTTAGTCCCTTTACTGTCTCAAAGCGATTTTACCAACAAAAAATAATTTTGTATTTGGATTTTAGAGTCAGCTTTTGTTGAAACAGCTGATTAGTTTAACTGGACCATGTAAGGAATCACACGATAACTTGGGACATATTACAGCTGAGCTGCAAAGGTCAAATAACTGTTAGCAAATTTAGCTGTGAAACTCTTGGTCCTCATACAGTTTGTGTTAAATGTTACATGACCTATATCTATTTTTTCTTCCCTTATTTTTTTTATGTCTGAATAAAATGTGTCTGAATAAAATATCTTGCAACATAAACATGTCATCAACAGTGCAGCAAGCTGAGACATGAATAAGATTTCCAGCAAAAAATGCAGTTGAACAGAAATACCATATAAATTGGATGTTGATGGGTAAAATGAGTAGTGAGTGCAGAAAACATGTGTTAGGATTTTCCCAGTTGGCCCATATTGTAGCTTTCTGACAGCAACACACAAATACACAGTGTATGTAATGGTCTTGGAAAATATTGTGTGGAGTGACGGATGTGGGGGACACACGGGTGAAAAAATGAGCAGGTGTGAAAGGACATAAAAAACATGAGCAGAGGCTGAGAGGCGTGATATCTTATAGGAGCGCTGATGTTTGAATGGGAGGTGCAGAAATTAGAGTGATTTAGTGGACAAATGTGTGGGATGACAGGGGCCCAGTGGAGGTTAGAGATGAGAACAGATGAGATTAGAGATACTACAAGAAAGGAAAAGGGTGAGCATGTGGGAGAAAAGAAGGTGTTAGTGGTTGAGGGTGAAGGACAGTGGTGGAGAATGAAAGGATGGGGGGCTGGGACTCAGATTTGGAGAATAATAATGGGTAGAAAGATATAGAGAGGGTGAGCTTTGAAAAAGAAAGATAAAGCTCAAGAGAGAGAAAATACGGAAGAAGAAAAGGAAGAAGAGAATGAAGGAAATGAGCATAAAAAAGGAGGGGAGAAGATGAAACAAGATGGCGGGAGGTCAGCGGTGTTTTTTTATTCAGACAGAAGTGTCTCTGAGTGTGTCTCTTGAGGCTTACACACATACAGTATATAAACATAAACACACACACACATACACACACTCTGTTTGAATGTTTCATGGCTTCCATTTGCAAGATTACATCTTTCAATTAAGACTAAGATGGTTGTCTCTTGGTCCCTGTGTGTATGTGTGTGTGTGTGCAAGGGAGAGAGAGTGGGAAAGTGCATATGTGTCCATGTGTGTGTGTTTGTGTGTGTGATGCAAAAGATAAAATTTTCTGAAATATTAATTTATTCGATGCCTCTAAAACAACAAATTAAGGAATGTTATCAAATATATTTGCGAAAAGGTCAACAACATGTAATCAATGAAAAGCTAGTAATGAATTACATTAAATACGAATAACAAACTACCATCCCTGGATATCTGACCTCCATTCTGGTAATCCTGTTAAGATAAAAAGTAAATGCCCCGACTTGGAAACTGGTTATATACTGTAAAACTATCAAATCTTAGAAAACAAGACCAGTGCTTTGATTCCACATGGCTCTGTGTGTACTGGAGGTCCATTTATTCCACTGGGATCCTCATAATCTCTGATGTGTTTACAAACGTCATTCTTCCTTTCATTTGTTTGTTTGTTTAAGGATGGACTTTCCTTGCATATGTTGAAAAAAACTGAACTTTTGCTGCAGATTTCAGACAAACTTTTGCCCCAGGAAGTTGGTATAAAATGAATTAGCTGACTGTTCCCTGTCTGAGAGACAGAGAATGAAAATAAGAATTAAAAAAAAAAGAAAAATGTCTCATTTTCCACTTTATTTCCACTGACAGAACACCTCTATAAGAAGTCTTCATCTTTCAAAGAAAACTGAATGGTTTTCATTCCTGCACCTTTTCTGTTCCTCTCAGACAATAAACTTAATAACTGTCAGTGAGTTCATGAATAAGCAGCATTTCTATCAAAGGAATAACATTGTCAAGAGGACTGCAGGCTCGGCTCTAATATTTCTAAACTGGATGTGATACCTGAAGTGAAATTGGGAAAATAATCTAAATAAATGACGTTGGTGTTTCCTTTTAAAACTACTGTGAATCTGTATCACACAGACAATACAAATATAGGGAAACAGATGATCTTCTAAGTCCTGGACTGATCTACTTCTTTCCAGTTTAGTGACAAATGTCTGGATGCATCCAGCTGTGTGATGCCTGCAGCATTCCCAATACCAAAGGCATATTAATTTTTATCAAGAACCAGTTATTTTATTTACTGGACATTCCTATGATCAACATTTTTTCAACATCAGAGTCACAGAAATAATCCAGTTATATTGGAAAGTGATGTATTTCTTTGGAGAACTTCAATTTCAGGGTTGCAAAGAACATTTTCCTGCAGTGGACAGTCCAGCCGCCAGTGTGCTGTAACACCACTCAGTTAAAAAACAAGACTTTCTTTTTTTCAGTTTTTGTGATTTTACTCCTGGGCCATTGGTTTTCCTTTGGCTTTACTGAATTCACTGAGTCAAGTGGAATTTTTCTGTTTTTGTTTTTCCATCTTAATGTGTGGAAGGGATTTGATTTTCTGAGTAAATGTTGCTGCAGAGCTCAGTTGGGCTGAGGAGGAATACAATGGCATACAAGGTTCAACCTAACCCTTACATAATGAAATACTGCTCATTGCTATCCTTCAAAGGCAAACTATATATTGTTTTTTCACATAATTTGGGAAAAAAAAATTTGAAATAGTAATGTGGCAAATATACTTATATAAATAAGCATATTACAAATGCTTGTAATATTCAAATAAAGCTTGAATTACATGATTTTAAATGCATTTCACTTTTCTGTTGGCCTCATTATTAATGATTCATACACTCAGTGTCAGTAAGCTCAGATCAGGTCAGATTTTATAACGGGTGATAAATTTGCAAATTTGTGTGGGAACTAAATCTTCAGAGTACAAAACTGTCAAAACTGCACAATTTATTGAGCAATTTTTCTGACAAAACTGAACCAACAATAGGAAACACCTTTGCCACCATCATTTTGTGACATTGATGCTCCTGCGATGTTTCTCTCTGTCAAATGGCTGCAGGGCATTTTTAAAAAACACCCTTTTGTTCATTTAATATCAAAAATATTTTGGTTCCAACCAAACATTGTGCAGCTTTGTCCTCTGATTATGTATTCGTTTAGAGTAATCATTTGGGACTTGCCCTTATGTTATTTATCTCTCTTCACTATTAATAAATGATTATCCCACAGTGGGCGGGACCCCTGCTGACTGCTGAACAGCTGAGATAGAGACTGAAGACAGAAATAACACCTCTTGTGAGTATGTTTGTGTTCTTAGAAAGAAATGGCTACCGTGACCTCAAAAAACATTACACACAATATAAGGAAGTGTTTTCTGCAATCATCACACTTCCACCCAGTTGCGCAGACTGTACATGCCCCTGTTGGTGTCTGAACACACACACATCTTCACACACCGCACAACCACAAGGACGGATCTACTAGATTATAGTGAAACCAAGTGGTTATTTTACACGCTATCAGCGTGTCACAGTAACATAACAGCATGACAGAGTGTGGGCTGATAATTGCCCGAGTCCGAACACCTAACATATCTACAGCAACAAGCACCTTTATTAACCTGTCAGCTTGTTATCCAACTATCCAATTACAAGTTGTCATGCTACGGTGTGTGAACAAACTAAGTGACGTAACACTGCTTTCACACACACCCTTGTGGTTGATACATATCACTTTCTGGCATGTAAACACATCCTCGTACTTGAACACCAGAACAGGACCTAGCATTGAGAAGTGGTGGCAGATTGGTTTGGACACAAAAAAACTAATATAGCGCAATCAGAATGTTCTGAGACTGCTGATTTGCATGTAGCAGGTGGACGCAGTAACTTTATGAGTTACATGTGCTGTTATGACTACTGGAACATGTGCATTTGCAGTTTGCTTGACAGGATTTCCATTAACAGGATGATCTGAACTTCATTTCAGGGATCATCGCTGTCAATGAAAGTTGAGTCTCCAGTTTAAACCAAACAGTAGTCTTTGCAGTGAAGGAGCTTGCCATCTGCATGACCAAAGAAAGTGTATCAGGTCAGGAGCACAACCAAGAGCATGCTGGTTGTCTTCTTTGACAGCCACTTGTGCATCCTGTATTTGTCAGACTGATAACTGGTCCCCCAAAAACAGGTTGGTCTCTGGGTCAAAGCTAAGATTCTCAGCTTTTGAAATATGGTTAAATCACAATTGAGCAGAGATACTGGTGACAAAACCTGTGCAATTTAGTGCTGATTGTAATGATAAAAATTTGCATCATGTTTAAGGAAGTACATCATTTCATACTCACACTACTTTTCTTATGTAGTTTTAGATTTAATCAAGTGTTTATTTCCTCTCAGATGCTCCCACACTTGTGTCTTGAAAGCCTCAATGTGATAGCTGCACTGTAGCCCCATCGTTTGACATTGTTGTTAAGCTCTGTCTTTGTTTTGTATTCAAGGGGGTGCAGCTTTCACAGTAGCCAAGACAAGCACAAAGAAGTGTGTGTTTGCAAGCCCCAGACCTTCAAAAACAAACCAAACAGCTTGTGTATGCCAGTTAGAGTTGGCTGTCAAAAAGTGTCGATTCCACAGGAAGCAGTCCTCAGATGAAAAATTCATTAATTTGGTTTCTACAATGAAGATATTACATAATAATGTGTCCTGACATCCTCTCAGGAGGCAAAAAGACCTTCTGTCGTTTCCATGGAACAAATTTGTTGCCGTAATTCCTCGCTCAGCCAAGAACCCTGCCCTTGACACTGCTAACCGATTATTTGACAAACAAATGATTTAATGATTGCATACAGTTTCCATGCACACTCAAACACACTGGTAAATTCATGGATGCGGGGCAGGCAATCGCCTTCCCTACTGCCACCATGTTCAAGCAAAACTTGCCCTCTTGGATGTCCCTTTGGTAGATAAAACAAGATTAAGTTCCCTCGAGGCTGCTCTTCCGGTGGAGAAAACATGCTCCAGCCCTATAGTGAAGATGTACTGGATGCCCTTAAAAATGTAGAAAACATGATTCAGTGCCCTCTGGGGTGTCCCTCTGCAGGGGAAACATGATGCAGTGCCATATAGGATGCCCTGATTGCTAAAAAAAATGGCTGAAAACTGTTTTAAAATAAGTAGTGACTTTCTGTGTGCTGGCATCTCTTTGCATTAAGATAGTGATTTTTTTTCTTTTTTCCAGCCCTGCCCCTCAGATTTCACCAATGCATAAACATCTCTCTTCAACAGTTTCTTGTTTTTTTCTTCCCATTTCTTCATCATTAGAGTCTATATTTTGGTCTGTGCTTACATTGGCATATTTCTGGTCTTTCATACATTGCTGGCTACATTCACCGTGGGTGGTCCAGTCATGTCATTCATAATAAATGACCCCAGGTTCACTTCCGCCTTAACCTGCGTGACTTCCAGTCTATTTAAATCCAAGCTGTCACACACACACTTACACACACACACACACACACACACCCACACACACGCGCGCGCTATATAACTCACACATTAATACAATGTCTACAGTTGTGCTGGCTGCTAGTTCGGATCTGTTGTGTATTCAAGTGGCATTGCTTAATAAAGAGAAACATTTAGCATGTCGCAGTCTTTTTGTAACTGTGTTCCCATGCTGTTACACTTTAATGAACAAGTCGCATTTTCATCAAGCCCTTGTACTCAAGAGCAATCATTGGGTATATACAACGGTTATCTCTGTCTTTCTTAGACTCTCCATAATCATTGAAAGGATTTTACTTGAGAGGGTCTGAGGAACAAATGGAGGCATTAAGAATCAGTGCTCACAGATGGGTATCATAAGCCCTTGAAAAATCAAAGACACTGCTTGCCTTTTTAAATTTATAAATTCAAATTTGTTTGTCAGCACTATAGCACACCCGCTTCCTACTATCATTTAGCTAGTGGTGATGCAAGAAAAACAGTAAAACAGCAAAACACTGCAAGAATTAAAGATGAAAAAATGCTCCATATTTCCTTTTCCTTTACTCTCCATGCGTTTTTGTCTGTTCACCAGCTGAGAGGCACAAAACTGCTCACAACTTTCTTTCTTCTTACATAAAGTTTACTCTTTATCACTGAAATGAACAGAGGGACATTAAACACAACATGAACTGTTCAAACCAACAAAACCCCTAAACTTAAAAGACCACTTCTTTAACCACCTTTGCATCTGACTCTTATTGACTTAATGTAAAATCCACAGAAAAATGGGAAAAAACTGCAAGAACACAGAGAAATTAAATGAATAAGACCCATAAAATCTATTAATCATCACCATGTGCCCGATGATAATGTACTTTTCAAATAATCAGATTTTTTATTTT
>JAPZDV010000024.1:11592989-11603560 GCA_029814665.1 Acanthurus lineatus | reverse complement strand
TAGATAGATAGATAGATAGATAGATAGATAGATAGATAGATAGATAGATAGATAGATAGATAGATAGATAGATATCTTGTGTCGTTATGAGCTTACCTGCTTACCTGAGCTCAAACAGCTTTGAGCTTGAGAACTAAAATTATTAGCCTTTAGTCACCCTAGATACTAAAACAGGTAAACTAACGATCCCTCTCTGAAAATTTGTTGTGTTGTATTTAAAGGAATCCTATTGAATTGTTCTACTAAAACTTAGTTAGAGAGAAAACTATTCCTGTATTTAACTTTTCACTTTGTGACAGAGTTCTAATTAAATCAGGATGACGAAAGATTCCCATGTCTTATGTTAACATACCATTGTTTAATGACTAATAGACTGCTCTCTCTTTATGATAACACGCACAAGCAGAAATAGACACTTGACATTTGTTCTCTGCAATATTCCTTCTTTGTTGGTTTTGCGTTTCTCCTCTGCTCTGTATTTCTCGTCGTATAGCTGTTCTTCCAGCGTGATCTTGTGGGTGTGATTAGTTTTCATGAATGTTATTATTTTTTGGAGTCCGTGCTTGCTTTTTATTATTTCATATCAAAGAAGGTGAGGTATCTGTGTCTCTCATCTTATTTGTTTCACTTCTTTCCTCCACGACGGTGGAAGACCTCTGAGGTAAAAAGCACATTTCAGCCATTTTCCTCTTCTCCCTTCTCCCTTCTCATTTCTCTTCTCTTCAACTATTCCCTCCTCTCAGAGCTGAGGTACCACAATGCTTGTTATTAACTTTCTCATACCATTTATCTCCCTTTCACCACCACCATTACCGCCCCCTGCTTTCTTTCATCTACTCCTGACTCCCTGTCTCTTCCTCCCTTTCTCTCCTTCCTGTTCACCATTTGTCTGTTTCAAACTCATCAGTATTCTCCTTCTCTTGCAGACAGCAGGTAAGTTCAGCACCCCAACCCATTACATCACTCTATCTCCCACTCATTATTATTCCTGTTACACCTGTCAGTGTGGTCATTTGATCATTAGGAGATCGCAGCATTGTCAGAAAGCATTTGACCACAGAACTTTGAAGGCATTTTTATTCAAATGAATGTTACAGAATGGCATCCATGATTTGAGTTTTTTTGTGTAAGGTTCAGATTGAGTCTGACTGCTGGTCTTTTGTAAAGTCACAAGCTGAGAATGTGTGTGGTGGTATTTTATTGATAGACATTTCACTAAGCTTCCTCTGATTCTTTAGTAATTCTTTTATAGATTTGTTGTTGGTAAATCCATGGAGGGAGAAAAAAAATCCTACACCTAAAATTTGAATTGTCTAAAAATAAAAACTATGAGATAAAATTATGACAATAAATCAGCAGAGCTCAAGAACAACTGAGCACAGCTTGAGTTATATGGTTTAAAAATGTTATCTAAAATTTATGAGTTTGCAAAAGGAAAGGGGGAAAAAATCCTGTAATAAATAGAGTTATTATGACATATTTTTCCACAATATTCTGTAAAACCAAACAAACACGTAAATCGTGAATCTCAAAGATGATTTCATTATCAACAAAATATTTCCTGCCTGTGTGAGCAGAAGCAAGGAGCCTTGAAGTAGTTAATTTTCTTCAGTCAGTGTGCTCTCTCTCACCGAGATACCAAGCAAGGGAATTCAGTTTCAAAGTGAGGTGAATTCTTTGCTTGTAGTGATAGCTGTTGCCTTTCTGCCACAAATAGCTGACAGGCTTGCTCTCCAGCTGCTGTGAAAAGAGGCAGAATGTTGTGTGTCGAGCTCAAACAGTCTCATTTTCACATTTTCTTTCAGTCTCTTTTTTGGAGCATTTGTCTACAGGTGCTGTACGGCTTGGAATGACTAGAAATGTTCACATTAAGACATGCATGAAAAAATATATACCTCCTGCATGAACATTTCATTTATAAAATTTTAGTTTGCATTAATGTAGGTAACTTGTTTGGCACTTTGAAGCAGAATCACACAGCAAAATGTCACCCTGGATTTCAAATAACATAATGATTATCAGGCATGAAAAACTTTAAAATTCTAAAATTGAGGAGACGTTGCATCTGGTTTAAAAGACTGTGGTTCTATTTACTTTTAAGATTAACTCTACATTTGGGTTTGATGTTTCTGCAGTGCTACACATGAAGGGAAAACTAATATTGCACTACAGCGCACAAGAAAAAAGCATAATTACGAAGAGTTCCTGCTGAAAACCAACCAGCTGTGAATCTGCATAAGTACCTTGATTTGTGTTTGAATGTGCACGCATTCATTCTCCTGAATGTATCTGTCGTGTTTGCACATTCCTGCGGATGCTCTCTCCCATGCCCCGAGGAATTTCCTGGAGTTCCCTGTTTCCTGATCACCTGCTATCATCCTCTATCACAAGCTCACACTCAGGAATACACGCATGCATGCCCACAGTTTGGCCCACATCATGCAGACACACACAGTCATGCAGCAAGATGATATATTACAAGAGGAACCCATCCCTTTCCTGATTTAAGGTGTGTGCATATAAGTGTGTGCATGTGTAGACGAGTGTTCGAGGTCAGCGTCTGTCCTTGACTTCAGCCAGGAAAAAAAAAAAAACAACATGAAAGACATGACTGCGACAAAGTGAGTACAGAGCCTCAAAAAAAAGAAAAGTAGGCACATAAGAGTGCTGTTAAATTTACAGCTGTGATGGAATAACATGGAAGATTTAATTTGGATCAATTCATTCACAACATTAAGCTAGAGGTTGGTAAAACTGTTATTTGTCAGTTTACCATCAGTGAATTTTTCCTCACATTTAATTAATAGGAACTCCTTTGTTTACAACTCAAATGTGTAAGACTGGCTAATTGATTCTTTTCTCTTGTTGGAAGAATTTGGTTGTTGTTAGAGGAGATGAAAAACATTTGAAAAAACGTGACAATGCAATGAATTCATGAATTACGAAACACATGAGAGGGAAGGTGAGAGGTAGAGAAAACAACTTTACACGGAAAACGTGTGTAGTAGAGGTCAAGAAATAACAAAAGAAAAAGGTTATTTATGAAACAGACAGGAACCAATCAGGAAACAAGTTTAAATAACAGAAAAAAAAATATTTTGAAAGAGTCTTTGGAGAAACAGTGAAACTTTCTGTGCAGGCAGCCTCTCACAGGTCGTCTTTCTTTTTGTCACAAGTAGGTGTCTAACGGAGGTGAGGAAAGAAAAGGTGAGCTTAAGGTGAAAGGAGAACTAAAAGAGCTAAGAGGAGTGACGTTTTTTTATAAGAAAAGGAAAGGAAAGAAATGGAAAGAGAAAATGGTCAGACATGAATAAGATGTGTACATATAGTATTGAAAAGTAACAAAAGAAGCATTTTTGGACAGCGTACACTGCTTAAAAAACACAGCAATGATTGTGCATCAGCACTGAATAACAGTTTGAACAGCTGAGAAAAGCCCTGTGTGTGTTTGTGTGTGTGTGTTTCTGTAGTTTGAGTTGTGTCTTTTCCTACCAAAGCATGTTTGTTCTCTCTTGAGCATTTATGCATTTACCATCGCTTTTCCACAAGTTCATTATAGTGTGTGTATATGTGTGTGGGTGTGCATGTGTGTGTGTGTGTTTCCTGCTATTGTGTTTTACTTCAGCTTCAGCCCAGCACTAATTTGTCTGCATGTGTGTGCCAGAGGAACCTGCGTACCTTGAGTGGCAACGGTTTCCGTTATGGGGTCGTGACTTTTTGTCTGAGGGCGACGCAGCCTTTGTTAAAAATGTCCTGGGAGTCCTGTTTTTAAGGAATATTATCCTTCGAATCCTGCAATATTTTCCAGTTTTTGTGCCGGCATACATCAGATCATATGACGCATTATCCAAGTTCAGAAAGAGAGTAAAAGAAGAAAGGTTTCTATCATCTGTTCTCATGTTAACCTTCTGTCATGCTCCAAAAATCAGATCAAATCCTAAAAACAGATGTCTTCACAACTGCATTCAATTATTTCAGATAACATGCAATTTATTTTCTTACTGTCTTCTAAGCAGCACTTTAGGTCAATTCCAACAGTCCTGTATTGGATTGTGATGAAAAAATTAGATTGTTGTTGCAGCTGGAGTTGATTTTCTTAAATTTTTGCCATTTTTCTCTTTTCAAAACACCCAATGGTTACAGAAAGTCATGAGGAAAAAGTAGCCCTGTTTAAAGTGAAAATTAACCAGTCAAGTAGGTCATGTTGCTCACAAAAAACTGTGCTGCAAATTAAGGGTCAAGTGCGTATATTTCTTCCAGTTGTTCATAATCAACCTGTGTATTCCTTTTTTAGTGTTATTTTTTCAAAGCCACTGACCTAAATGGTATCCCTCCTTAAGTTGACAGATGCCGTCTTAATTTCAAAACAATAAAAAATACCAGTTGCCAGCCAACATGATTATTATCCAACAGTGTGAACAAAGTCAACAGAAAAGATTCAAACTGAAAATTGAGGTTCAGACATGTCTGACTGAGCGCAGTGAGACTGAGAGCACACAGGCGGGAAGGAAGGTAAATAAAGACACTGGATTTAAAGTTTGGGACTCACCTATCTGACAAAGTCACTGATGCTTGGTACAAAGTAGGGCTAAAGCCGCTCTACTGTGATTGGTTATGGATAATTTACTCAGTCAGCCAATGCTATTTTTTTAGAAATTTAACCTCATGGCAATTTGCGATCCAACAATTAAAACATCAGCAGTGAATTTCCTCCTTAAGCTGTCATTTTAGTTGTAAAAGACACTTGTTAAATAATAGTGAAAAAGAACCTCAAATACAATTCAAGATAAATTAATACTCTTTGTACTACACCCCTTTAAAATATGAATTATTTTTACATTTGTGAAAGTTTCTCAGAGCCCAGAAAAATAAAAACTTTTCCCATGGCCTTAGGAATGTTTTCTGTTATGTAAGCTGCAACATTCGGGCTCTCTGCAGAGGATTGATGAAAATTGTTTTCAAGTTTTCCACCACATAAAACTCATGTCATGCTCTTTGGCTGAGAGAGGCTCCTAAACATCACCATGCAGCCTTCTGCTCCCCTGTTTTTAATGCTGGTGAAATCACTGCTGGACATTTGAAGTAGGGATGTTGGCATTTTATGCAAGCAGATAATCCACATACACACACACACACCCACAAAATATGGGAGCAGGAGAAGCCTCCTAATGGAAAAAACAGGTTATTATTTGAAAACAAGCCTATTTGGCTCCCAGGTCCCTTCCTAATGCATCTAAAATGTCATAATGAATCTCTTGGAAGAGAAGACAGACAGATAGAGGGAGTGGCACAAGGTATATATAAGACATAACCTAATGTGGCAGATGGGAAATAATGTCCAAGGTGACAGGAGAAATGCTGTTAAGGGTAAAAATGCCTCAGAAAATTCCTCCTATCCAGCAAAGCTAAATATAGGCTCATTAAAAATCTAAAGAGCCCATTGAGGGGAGGGTGTAGATGGGAAAAGAGTTTGTCAGAAACACAGAGTCAGAGTGAGATTAGAAGGAGAGATGGACAGGAAAAAGAGATTTAAGAGGGTAGCTATGATAAGAGACAGAGTGTAGTGTTAGGTATAATGAAAAATGGAGGGACACACAGCGAATGAACAATAGTGCGTCTCTGTTTCGTACCACACAGGAGAGAAGAGCGTGTCACTTCCATCTCACAGCAGCCACTAGCTCGCCTGCTTTTCCACTTTATTCTATCCCCTCATCCAGTATTCAATAGCCTGCTACTATTTGGCCAGCAGAAATAGAAAAAATGCCTCATTGTCATGTTTCGGTTCCATTTCTCCTCTAATTGAAAAGTTGAGGTGGAGCAGCAGAGGGGGGCAGTGGGAAATACTGAGAGAGGTAATGGAGACTGAGAACTGACTGGAAGTTCAGCCTTAAATATTCCAACCTGTTATATTGAAAACAATGTAAAAAGTATGTAAAATGTAAGATAATAAAAAGGCAACATGCATGTAGAAAATGCAAGGTTTATAAAGAAAACCTGCTGTCATTTGCACATTTGACTGTTTTCTCTTTGTGCCGTCTGAGTCAGCTTTCTTCAAACAGCAAATGCACCCACTGCACTCACATTAGCCATAAGAGAGCCAGCCGTGGTGTTTGAATGTATGTGTGTGTTTGTGCAGCAGAAACTCCAGTTTTTTTATTTAATTTCTTGCCAGTTTCTCTTCTTCTCCTCTTGCTTCTGTACATTTATGAAATAGATCCATAAAACTTGAAGATAAGCATCTGTTTAACACTCAAGCTGAAACCTTTCTGCCTCAGCACACAGTAACATTTTTTTGTTTTGTTTTTCTTTTTTGTATATATTAGTTTCTCTATCATGATACTGATGTGTTTCATAAAAGATTGGTCTTTATTCTTTCAGTGGACCAAAACTGCATTTTAAAGATTTTTGTAAATATTTTTCTCAGTCAGCTCAGTAAGTGTTTAACATAAGCTGTCCCAGTACTTGATTGAGACAGATACTTTCAAATTGTGTCTTTTTGCTTTTGAGAATTACTACATTCCCTTACATATTCATTCATTAATCAGATATAATTTTTTTTATTAAAGTCTCCAAAAAGAGGGGATTCAGAACCAAAATCTTAGTGTAACAAATCAAAGTCATAAAAGAGATAGTTGTTCTCAATTTGTAACTACTGACTGGTGTTTCTGCATCCATGTAGACAAAGCAATTATAGACATTTTTCTATTGTTTTGAATTTGAATTTGCATCTTCGTCTAATTTTATTCATTTAAGCTTAAAGGCCAAAGTCAAATGGTTGTCTGAGTTCACAAATGATTTTGTCAAATTCCCAATCTTTTTCACATGTTCTGAGTTGTGTCCAAAGGCAAAGAGTCTGGACCAGAAGAGGGTCTAAAATCTATATTGTCCTCAATGTTCTCATACTAGCTGATTTTTCTGCATGAATAGCCGAACAACAAGAATCTACAGAACACAGAGTGAGTCGAGGGTTGTATGGTGTGATGAGGTCTGAGAGGTGTAGCCAGGTGCAAGTCAACGTATATTCCCTCATGAGCTAGATGAAAGTACGCGAGCATGAACCTCCGATGACACAAAATAAGATATGAGGAGAGAAAAGAGAAACAGACAGAAACAGAGAGATTGGTCTTGAGAGGAATGGGAGCAGAAGACGAGAGAGAGAGAGAGAGAGAGAGAGAGAGAGAGAGAGAGCCTTTGAGGAGCGAGCAGCTGTTCAGTGGAACAGCCGCGGGGCAAATTTCAGAATGCATGACAGGGGGAACCTCCGAGGCCTGGGTACATCCACTGACACACACACACACTTAACACACACACATCCAAGATGAGAGATGATTCGTAGCATTGTGTATGCATGCACATGCAAGGACGCGCATGTGTGTCTCTCTCTTTTTAGGCGTGCACTACATGTATAACCACACACACACACACACACGTCCACGCATGCATATGCGCTTTTTCTTGCTAATGCAAGTTTGTCTGCATGTTTCAGCTGTGAGTGTCAAACCTTGCAAGATAAAGACAGTCAAGCTGCCTGCACCCAGACTATTAATTATACCATTCAGTGATGCATATATAGGCAAAAGTAGCATTTTTGAATGACACTGCAGCAGCACAAAGAGATGATGTACAGAGGAAGATCACATTGCACCTGAACAAAAAATGTTGGAGTTATGTGCTTGTTTAAGTGCAAACCAAGCCAGAGCCTCTGAGGTCCTGAAAGCTATGCTCATATTAACCCACTCATTTTAACATTAAATACATAAAATGAACAAAAAAACAAAATCAAGTTTATCAAGTGACTGTTGTTGGAGCTTGATTAAAGCTCCATTTCCAGTTATATTTGCCAACAACACCTAAAATCAGAACTGTGTGTGAGTTTCATGATGAATATTATCGTCACTATCCTCTCACTTTTCTGACACTTTTGCTGTGTTCTCTAGGGAAGACACTACTCGGTTTACACTTGTTAGTCTTTTTAGAACAAGGAGCTGGGTGACCTTTTTTAATTCCCAGCATAGACGCCCTTAACATACACCTAAATTTAATGCCTCTAATTAGCCAAATTAGGTGAAAACACCTGTGAGGATGTGCAGAACAATTAAGTTGAAACGTCTAATGTGGGCAATAATGAAAGAACAGCAGCAAAAATGTGTCTGTTATGCAACTCCTGTAAAATCTCAAATTGCTCCATCTCATGTTGTAGTAAATCAGTCCAGCTTCATCCACTATAAAGCAAATACATCTCTATTAGCTAATTGGCCTACTTTCATTCATTCTTCCACTCAGTCCATCCCCTCATACCTTCTGTACCTCTTTATCTCAAGGGGCTGCGAGGGCAATTAGGTTGTTTTACTGCTGCTCTAGTTTTACTGGCTGGGGAGCAACACTAATTATCACACACACACTCATTCTTTTACTGTACACACACCACTGGAGTGTGTTGCTATCAAACCAGCACGAACCTGCTGAAACACATAAGCATTCTCATTAATAAAAGGGCAATAAAACACCAGATATTATGCTGTAATTATCCGTCAAAAATAAACACACAGTTGATTTATAAAACCATGAACCTGATGAAGTTACTTCACCAGAAATAATCTTAACAACGCAAGCCAAATCTAATTAATTGATAGATATATCATTAGCTGTCAAGTTTTTATATTTACAGGATGTTTTACTGTGAGCTTCAAACAATGAAGTCATGTATTTACTTTTTAACGTATATGAATGCTCTGTCACCATGTCCCGTCTCTTTTTACCTCATTACCTCCAAAATTTTCTTGTAATATTTAAAAATAAAGAGAATTAAAGTGAAATAAGAGGTTTATAGGATGAACTAAACTTTCAAGGAAATAAATGTTGGCTCTTAACTGCACACACTCACACTAACACACTGAGGTTATCACTCGATACAGATGCATGTATAGTGTAATTAATGTAATTACATGATTTGGATAAAGAACACACAAGCAAAACAATATGCCACAATATTAACATGCATGCTTTGTTCTCTTGCACACAGGGGTTGGGGGCTTTGTAGGCAATCAAGTTCACCAAAGCTTAAAGTGGCCAATTGGGCTTGAATAATGAGTGGCAGGCCTATCAGCATGAATTGTGTTATTGCTAATGCAGCAGCGAATTAGCATTAGCCATATCAGCAGCACAGAGCTCTGCCACTAGCAATTCAACACAGGTGGTAAAAAAGTGGAGCAAAGCCACAGTTGTGTACATCAGTGTGCGTGTGCATGTGTGTGTGTTGGGACGGGGTTGATTGGCAGGTATAGTATGGATCCACTGGGGTGTCTTGTTATGATGGCTCACACACACAAATATATATGATATTATGAACATGTGCACGTGAGGGAAAGGCAGAGGCCTGTTGAGAAACTCAACACCAGACCATTCTCCATCTCCGTCTCGCACAAAGACGCACACACAAACTGTCACACACAAAAAACTCACGTTCAACAAGGACAGACTCAGTCCATGGTCATGCACTTAGCTGTGAATTTCCTCCACAGTTCTTTACAATTGTGTAACTGCATGGGAACGTGCGTGATGACTAACACTTCAGCCAGATAAAACTACAAAGAAAGCCTTGGCCGTTTTCTTGTTGCAAAGGTAACACTGACCTTCCTGAGGAATTGAAGGCAGGAAGACTGACATTCACAGACAGCACGGCACTTCAAAAACTTCACATTCTTCCTTTATGAGAAGTCACATAAAGACAAGAGATGGCATAGTTGTGTGTGCATGTAAGTCAGTATTTTTTGTGTCATTAGTTGGATTTGTATTTTAATATTAATGAACTTTGTGTGCACTTTAGCAAACTTTTTTTTTTAGAATTGCGTTACAAATTTCAAGGCTGACTACTTAAAAGTACAACATTTCAATGTTTTTATGAGTTTGTGTGTGTGTGTGTGTGTGTGTATGTGTGAGGCAGACTAGCCGACTGAGGCTGAAGGTAAGTGATTGATTAAAGCAGCGTTGTAGCCGATGGAGAGATAGAGATGAAGAGACGGGGGGAGTGTTGGTCTTGGCTTTGGAGTGAACTGAAGCCTAATGAGCTTCTTTGACTAACTTTCCTCTTCTGCCGCTGCAAAACCTGCTTTTCTTCACAGAAATCACTACACACATGGCAACAATGAGCATACAAAAAACAGCTAAATAGAAACATGAAAAAGCAACTGTGGTCTGATGAAGACATTTTTTCTCGTCATTCTGGGGTCTGTCAGGGTCCTGGATGAAGTTGGGGCAGGTGACATATAAAGGTTGTGCAAAAGAAGCATGACAGCTTCCTCCATCAGCAGGACTTTCTACACCTGACATGATGTTCACACCTCTTTTTGAGCTTTCACAGGTCCCTGCTGTTGATTAAGAAATATATAAAGAGAGAGAAAAGAATACAGTGGGAGAGGAAGAGATGGAAGCTTATTTGCAAATTTTATAAACCAGCATCTCTGTTAGCAAACTAAATTGAAAACACATTTGTTTGGAAAAAAATAGCCTCTTTTGTTGTTAAGTGGCAATAAATTTGACGAAGATTGTACTTTAAAAAACGTTACTTATTC
>JAPZDV010000024.1:11571761-11582878 GCA_029814665.1 Acanthurus lineatus | reverse complement strand
TGGCGCAGTAGGCAGCGCGTCAGTCTCATAATCTGAAGGTCGTGAGTTCAAGCCTCACACGGGGCAGTTGTTTTAGGGTTAAATCACAAAAAAACACAATGGAAAGGCATTTGGTGCACACTCTCAAAAGTAGAGTGTCATGAGGTTGAGATAAAGTTGAAGAAAAGCACTTCCAAATAACTCTGATTCAAGGACTATTAAGTTGTCAATAACTTGTTAAAGAATGGACTGAAGAATAGCATGTTAATAAATCATTAGGTAATAATACATTTATGAATGATTGCCAGTTACATTTAAAACGACTGCCTTTAAAAGTTGTTCCTTGTTGAACTATGAAACAGCTGCAGAGAGGCACAGATTAGCCTAAAACTCAATCCTAACCATTTAATAATGACTGCTCATCCTTTCTGTGGCTGCGGAGGTTGCACATCAAGTTTCACTAAAATTGTGTCTCCCAGTCTGTTCTCCATTAACTGACAATTATTTAATAATAAAGATGGCCTAAAATTATTTTTACACATATAAGTATTTGTAAGAACTATTTTAACAAAGAACTTATCATTAACCGGAACCTGTTCTTGGCCATGGCACAGTACATGATTTAAATAAATCAAGCAACTCAACAGTTATAACAGCAACAAAATGTATGTTAGAGTTATTTGACAAAACAACAAATTGGCAGAAGCACATGGTACCCATTGTTGAAAAGGTAGAATATTAATCCCGTATTATAAAGTTAAAGAGCAGCACTTGCTGAATTACTTGAGTACTCCAGCCCGTAACAAGTTAATAAAGATCAGAATGGAAAACAATGTGAATAAACCATTAGGCAATGATAAGTTCATAAATGTGGGTCAACCAGATTTACAACCACTGCCCTGGTTTGCGGTTTCTTGTTTAACTATGAATCAGCTGCAGAGTGGCATACATTAGTAAAGACTTGTTCGTAATTATTTAGTTACAATTACTCATCCTACCTGTTACCCCCAAATGGAGGTTGCACATTATGATTCACTAAAATAGTGTCTCCTTGTCTGTTCTTCAGTAACTCACTATTATCTTTTGATACTATAGTCCTTAAATTATTCAGGGTTCTTACAGAAAAAAATCCTTGATTCTAAAGTTGTTCCTGGTTTATTTTGTAGTAACAATATATATTTTTTTCTTTTTTAGACTTAGTTGGACATTGTAAATGTTCACATAAGAGAGTCCCCAACTCCATTAACTCCGGACTCCTCAGGTGCATTTACAGTAAACAAAGCTGTACGCAGCTTTATAGAGAATGAGAGAGCTAGATGAGAGAGAGAGAAGTGGAGGATGAGTCCTTGTGTGAGCTGCCTCAGTTTGTTTGTGTATTCATGTGTGTGTGTTCATAAAGCTATCCTGTCACATAACATGCTAAATATCTCTGCAGACCACCACCAGTGAAGCACAGGGATTAATGGGCTGTTCCAGAATACTTGACATTTCAGATGCCTGTTTATTTTCCACGGGTACCAATATCCAACATTCACACACACACAGCTTGGCATAAACATCGTACATTAATACAGAAATACATGCAGACACAACATGTGTCATTGGTGGATTTAGACCTTCTAGCTGTTATCTTTACAGTTTATAAGACACAGTCCCATTTATCAATATAAAGTATAAAGGTAATTTCACCATCAGTTACATTGTCGATATTGGTTAGAAAGACTTACTATTCAGTTAAATTATGAGTGAACACTTTATAAATCATGATGATATACTGGCTGAGTTAAAACAGACAACTTGAACTCACACACTTTCTTCCTTCAGCTGCCAATGTGTAAGATTACTAGTCATTCATCTTTGCCTTAAATTTCTAAAATAACTTAGAATTTGACCTCAAGCTCATTTAAACAGAAAAAAATATATTCCATTTTTAAAAAAAAGTGTTTCCTGTGACTGAGATAATTAAAACATCAGAGCATCTATCAAAAAGAGGAAGAGGAGCCACTTCATCAATACTGCATCCAAGACAAGTGGAGCCACTTTTATAGCAAAGGTTTCACACCATTTACATCATTTTTGGCTCCAACTTTGGGTGTTTTTTGCATGCAAAGAGAACATTTTTAGTGCCATAGCCTCTGGCGCCTCATGAATCAGTGCCAATGGCTACATATAACTCCATAACGGGAATATATGCAATAAAACTTAGAATGAAAAGAAAATTTCCATGCGACATAAAAGGGTTATTGGTATTTGTTTTTACGGAGAAAGCCATTGTACTGCAATCAAAACATCTCTTTTGTGTGCTTTTCTCCATCATTGCTGTAATAACTATAATTCCAGATATTATTATCCTCCATGTGCATTGAAATTGTAGATTTTGACAGAAATACCATCCAAACACTAAAGGCTTGATATCTGTAGACACAGAAACACAGTGTGGTGTCACTGAAGCACAACCCCTTGCTTAATTGCTGCACTTGGCTTCTAACACTGAAATCACTATTACTGACTTACTTATAAACTTTAAAAAAATTCAGTAAGGAAATAACTTCATCCTCTCCTGTCTCTTCCCTCATTATTGTTGTCACCAAGCTTTGCCTCCCGGCTTTAACCTTTTTTGTCACGTATTTTCCTGCTTCCCTGTATTTAAAATTAAAGAGGGCCTGTACCTCCTGGTTCAAGCCTAATATTCTCCTCTCTTTCCCTCACTGACACCATCCAATCATCAGCGTGCTTTTAATGAACCCAATTAGTTGCACCTGTGAATGCTGCCTGCCTTCCAATATAGCCCCCACCCTCTCAACCACCACCTGATCCCCACAGATTTTGAGTAATGATGACCATGTTGTCAGAGTGTGTTGCAGAATAATTTGGGGGTTCATCACATTAAACTGGCAGTCTGCCCCAATGAACACGTATCTACCTTTTTCAGTCACTTTATGAACTCTTGTGGTTGCTGTCATTTGTTATTATTGTGTTGCAGGAACTTATGGCTTCCAACAGGTAAGTCAGCAGCAAGCACAACATTTGCTCATTCTTTGTTTTGATTGATGTTCATTCCCAGCTCACCAATTACTGTCAACCTTTAGAGTCTGTGTGAGACAAACTTGGTTTTTATTAAGCCCCAGTGAGAACACATCTACATCAGTAGTAGCTTTTAATTGCAACTGCTCTATGTAGTAGAAAGAGCAACAAACATACAAAAAACATCATTTAAGTTTGAGTAAGGATTGAAAATACTACTTGTTATGCAACCTATCCTGTCTATCCTGCATGGTGGGCAAACAGTGTCTGTGAATTATTCTGGTATTTAATGCTAAGGCACTAAATAAAGTGTTTTATATTCTTGTAATGACCGTAAAGGATTTAATTTCACATTTTATGACTCTACTGTGTGCTTGATAATAAGGAGCTAAGGCAATTAAGTCTTATCGGCTCTGTCGGGGGGCGTTATGTCTGCTCTGTATTTTGTTTGTTCGTGGAAGTGGTGTATCAACCCATGTTTTGTTTAATACACCACTTACTGTGTGTAGATGTGTGAGAGTGTGAGCACATGTGTGTTCTGCTGTGTAATACATGCAGACTTCTGTTTGATTTATGTATTTATGTACTACATCTCTTATGTGTATGTAACAGTGTCTGTGTCCTATTGAATTCCATGGTTATTTTCAGCTCATACTGTGCACTTATTATGCCAACTACATGGTCTATTATGGGCTTATGCACTGTTGTTGTCTAAATTCATGGTAATGGAGCTTGTGCTTCTCTTGTCTGTGTGTCTGCATTTAATGCCTACCAGTTGACTTTACCGTATGTGCACATGTGTGTCAGTAAGTTGCAGACAACAGAACTGTGTCAGTAGAGTGTAGAGAATCAGAGGACAGATAAGCTTGTCATAATAATCCTCCCTTCACCTTGCGTATCAAGCCAGCTTAGTACACCTACCTACTGATAATCTGCTGTAAACACATACAACAGACAACAAAAACACATTTATGTACGCACACACAAAACAGAGAAGTAGAACTGTAACTACAGTCGCAAAAAAAACCAACATAAAAAACATGCAATTAGACAAAACAGGACAGGTTCCTTCAATTGTAAGAAAATGCTTTGATTAAAAGTAGAAATGTGTGGCTGTTATAATTTTAACAGTTGATGATGCTAAGAAAAAGGAGAAAATAACAAAGTGTTGTGTAATTGGTGACATCAACACACATTTTTTTTAATTGGAATGTTTCTTTTTTTATTGAGAGGTTTTGATTTTGCTAAAACAAGAAATTGAGTTGCACAACCTCAACCCTCATTTTAAAATTTCTAAAAATACAGCATTTAGTCTGTCTGTAAAAACTTGTTCTCAGGTAGAAGAAGCACAAAACATTGCAAACATACTTTAAATGGTCACATTAAAACTGATTCGCCTATAAATGTATTGTGGCTATTGTCTGTATTCATGGTGAATGTGCGTCACACACAGATGGTCAGGGGGTCACATCCCTCTGACCACAGGATGCCATAACTCAGCCTGGAGTCAGAGACTCTCCAATTACTGAAAACTGGGAGTGGAACTGAACGGAGCATGTCAGAACACACACACACACACACACACACACACACACACACACCACATGCACGCACACGCACACAAACACACACACCTAAATATACACACCCACATCCTCCAGAGATGTGCACTCATCCCCACACACATTCAGTGACACAATGCATGAAACCAGCCTTTCAAGAACTTCATGCCCCATTGCTCATATTGACACGCACTCACATACATGGATAGGTGCATACTTGCGTGTTCATGCACACACAGATGTTGACCTCATTAAGAGATTCCCAGAGAGTAGCCAAGACAGGCAGGCTACTGTGGGAACCCGGAGGAATCTGCCACTCTGAGCTGAACAGACACGAAGAAGACATTCAGGAAATTAAACAATGGACAAAGATAACATGTTGTTTTATACTGACAACTAAAACTACATTTAAACAAATGAATGATGGGTTAAAGGTCCAGTGTGTAGGAATTTGTTGTACCTAGCTGTGAGGTTGCAGACTGCAACAAAGCGCCCACCCTCCCCATCAAATCTAGGAGATTCTGTGGTTGCCATTATAAATGTGTAAAACATGACAGGCCCTCTATAGTGCCAGTGTTTGGTTTGTCCATTCTGGGCTGTTGTAATAACATGATGGTGCAACATGGCTGACTGTGTGAAAGAGGACTGACTCCTTCTGCAGATATAGAGGGCTCATCTAAGGTAACAGAAATACAACAATTCTTTTTTTTTCGAAAAATGTCTGTAGGAAAAAAAGACACCAAAGAATTTCAGGGAAATTAACCTAAAATGGAAGCAGAAGTGTGGGAGATTAAAGCAGCATTTGCTCCAAAAAGTATCATTTTAGAATCAAAGAGTTACCCCTGCAGGCTTGAAAGTGGCTGTTAAGAGTTGCTAAGTTTCTTCCCTCAAAGAGAATAACTGCTGTGGTCAGCTTAAATCTGTGTCATCTATAAAGTTCTGACACAGTAACAAGTATTTGCTGCATAAATAGGTATCTAAAAAAACACAGAAACATCCCAAAAAGCTCCTTCTGTACATCTGAATACTCGCTTTGTTCCAGACACCTAGCTTCCACATACTTTGCCACATGCATACACTGCTTTTGTCTGACCCCATATTCACAAGCTGAACTTTTACATTTGAAGACAGTTAAACGGTTTTATTACCCTCAAAATGCCACAGTTGCAAAACCGGGAGATGAGATCTCTCACCATTTTATTTTCTCGATACTTAATGCCTGTTCACTTTAGAGCTCGTTAACATTTTATTGATTGCTTTTGCGCCTTAAAGAGAAAAAGGCTACTGCAATTTTTATGTCATGGCTACCAGGCTTTTTGGTCAGCACACGTTTATATGCCACCACACACCCGCATATCCGCACTAAAACACTGGTCACGTCTCCTCCTACCAATGCTAATCCCTCTTCATCTGACATTAAGCCAAAGGATGGAGGGATAAAAAGGTAAGCAGAGGATGAGACAGGGGGGACAAAAGAGGAAATAGGCAGAGAAAAGAAAAAGAGAAGCAAAGAGAACAATGCTTTTTGCCCTATTCACCTTTGACTTTTGATGTCCAGGCTGTTGATAACGGAGCATATTGTGTCTGCAGACGAGTTTGCTTTTACAGCCAAGATTTTTTTATTCAAAAAGCAAGATTTGATTTTTAATTTGCACTTTATCACCCACACAGTTACATTTTGAGAAAAAAAGAAAAACATTCTACACCTACACTGCATGTGTGAGTCATTTCAATTCATTTCCAAAACAAAACCAAGGTTGCAGAATTTGTGCATATTCACATGCACATGTGAGTCCAAACAGGCAGGCCTGCGTGGATACAAGTGTTTAAGGAGAGGCAATGAAGACACACATTACTCTGTGCGTCTGTTATATTATTATCTTTAAAATTACAATATAGGCACAGACTGAGACAGAGAAATTATTACATGTGCAGCATAGAAAGTATCATATGATGACTGAATGAGTACACCATCTGTCGCTCTAAATCAAGTCTTTAATTTTCATTTTTCCCCTCTCTGTCCTTTTTTCCAAAAACAACAGTTAGCCTTCAGTTTTGTTCCTGTATCCCTATTTCATCCCAAATGAGACAAGATTTCTTCATTGTTTCTCCATTGTAACTTTTAGAACCCTGTTAGAAATATAAGTTGTGTAACTACTTTAATTAATAACTCAATAATGTTTCTTATTACGTTTGATTTGATTTTTTGATTTTTTATGATAACAGATGTTTTAAACTGGGTTTCAAAACTATGTTTTTTGTGAGTGATTGTGGTTTCATAGCTTCTTGTAGATGTTTCCTCTCATTTCACATAAAAAAGTTTACGTTGACAGCATTTTCACTGCTGGTTAACAAACTTGACACTATACGGTCATGTTAGAGCCCTTTTGTAGTTCATAAAGAAAGAATTTCCAGCACTGAGTCTGTCTAAATGTGGAGACAGTTCCTGGAGACATTTGAGACATCTGATGACCTGATGATGCTGCATTGAAACCTGAAAATCTACAGTGTAAATGTACAATTCTACATTTTAGCTGTTACTAAAAAGAATATATATAAATCTAATTTACACTTTAATTACATAACTGTCACATGTAACTAATTACTTCCCAACACTGCCATTCTCTCCTTCCCTTTCTCTCCTTCCTTCTAAAACTTTTAATCTCATCCTCTTCTTATGACCTTCTTTTCCAGCTCTTCTTGTTTTTGCCAAAGTCCTCATATCATACTGGATCAGATGCTGGCCCTAAAACCACCACCTGAAGAGGTCTGCTAATCGCATAATAAATGGGGCTTTTATTAGACCACACACACATAAACACACACACAGAGATGTGCGTATCCATGAACACAGACACGCACACAGAGACGCATTCATGGATATATTATCAGGACCACGCCAATTCTGGGAAAGCAGCCCGCTTGGACCAGAATCAGAAACTCTATTATAACAATGTGTGTGTGTGTGTGTGTCAGAGGGTGTACGTGTGTGTGTGTGTATGAAAAAGAGAGCGAAGCGAATAGATAGCACCTTTGTCTTTGAAATAAGCCTGGTTAGTTCAAAGTCTTTGATAACACTTCACAGTGCTCCTTGCTTAAAAACTTCATGAATTATCAGAAATGTGTAAGTGCTATAACAGCTTAATAATGCATCCATCAATGCAAGCAAGAACATTTAAAGGAAAATTCACCAATTTACTTATAATCGGTTACTGGTAGTGGAAAACTGTGATTCTAATGTTGGTTTTATCAATACAGGATTTAAATATATGTGTCTGTTATCTCTAACACAGAAAATAAACAGAAATAGAAAGAAAGATGTTAAAGAAATCTGCATGAACATCTCATTCAGGTCGTAAATGTTTGTTTATCAGAGTGGTCCACAGACCTCAATTAAAAACAGTTTTTAGGACCTGCTTTCTACAGCAACAATACACATAAGGACTGTTGAAACTGTGGAGTAACAGGTGAATATCAGAGACCAAGTGTTACCTCTGAGTCTTTTAAATCTTTTAATGCGATGAGCAAAACAGTGAACATTCCTTATATTGTCACAAAAATTTTGCGACTTCTTTAATTGAGTTTGGCTGGAATAATCTCAGCTTTGGTAATTTAACCAAAACAATCTGCTTGCTACTAATAGGACTAAATGAAAAAGCACATGTTTGTAATTTTGGTAACCAGATCATTTAGCCATGGCAAAATTGAGGGGTTTATATCATCATGATTACTGAGTAATTAGGCGTGTTCATGGCTCATCCACAGCAATCTGCACTCCAACTAAGAAACAAAAAAATTGGACAATCATGGCCAGAGGAATTACAAAATACAAGGACAAAGCTTAGGATATGGAGCTCTGTATAGGAAGAACTGCTGTTAACAAATGAGCAGAGAGAGAGAGACATCAGCAGGGGCTTTTAAGGCCTGCGAGGAAATCATCTACTCCCTTTACTCAAGTCTGTGCTGATGGGCTCTAGAATTAGATTAAACACTGAATAATAATGGGACTGGTGATAGGTCAAGCTGCTTATAATGATGAGAAATGGTTCATACACTTGTATTTGATTTTCTTTCATTTGGTTTCACAAAGACAGTATTCTTCACATGGTTACACGGTCAAACCAATGTAATAATTTTTTTTTAAAAAGCAATAATAATTTTTATGAGGTTAGGGAATATATAGTAAGCACAATGAGTGCTTGGGGGTTACTGATTCTTATAAAGGATTTATGTTATTTAAGCACAGAATGAATGTCATTGTACTTAGTTGGAGTTACTAAAAAAAATGTAATTTTATTTCAGATACTACTTACAATGTTGGTAAATACAGAGGGGTTACATCCAGAAGTGTTTAATTTTGTCAAAAAAACTGAAATGTGGAATATTAGCCTGTTTACACTTGGTTTTCACATGCACTTCGAGAGATCGAATCACAAGTGGACAGCTAGGTCTGATGGGAGGCTCCGTTCACTGGGCTGTATGTATTTTTTCAGCATTCAAAGTGGCATTTATTAAGCAATATTGATAACTTCATATAGAATGGTGTTTGGTTTATTCATACTGAACTCTTGCTCCAGCACTGAAGTGACCTCTCTGCAGACACAGCTCTCTGCAGAGCTTTGCTCAGGGGCACCTCAGCAATTACGACAGGTCTATCAGTGTAGGGGATTAAACCAGCAGCTTTTAATTTAGTGGTTGACGTATCTGCCTTGAAGCAAGCCTGCCGCCCCCATATACAAAGACACACACACACACACACACACACACACACATTAGACATTGAGGTTACTTTACAGCATGCCTGTGCACTGTGAGGTCGCTTCAGGGGAGACAAGACTAATGCCAGATCAGTCAAGCAGACACATGCTGCGGACAAACACATAGAAAGAGAGAAAAAGAGGAAAATATGGTAAGAGAGAGATTTTATGTGCTTCTGACACTGCACTGAAATCCAATAAACAGCTCCAACTCTGGAATATAGCAATTTTACAGAGCATCCTACTGTTAAATGTAGTATTTAAAGTACTTTCTTATGGCTCGCATCTTTTTTTTTAAACACGGATATGATCTATTTTTCTCTACATGTGAAACTGCCGAGGTTGATGTTCAGATATTGATATTATCCCATTATTACAGCTATGTCAAATCACAGTTTTCACAGTATAAAAGAGCATTTCAAAAGTCTTACTGTGTGTGTGCGTGTATGTGTGTGTTTTGTGCAGGGAGGTACGTGCGCACGTGTGTGTATCATGAGCATGCATGATGTATTGTGCCTGCCAGCAATCCTTATGTGTGCTTACAGACTCACTCCCCGGGTGCACACGCCTTTGAAGCTCAGCAGGGTAGTCTAATAGCTTTTAATTTTAATTAATTTCCTCTCTATTAATAACCTATATCATTCCCTAAGTGGTTCTAAGTTTTAAAGGTGCTGCATTACTTATTAGCCAATTGCTGGGGTAATGGGAGAGGGCTTCGCGCTGAGTCAGCAGAAATCTCGAGTTGGCAAGTTCATCCCATGAAAGGCTAAATAACTTGTGATGGTATGCAAGGACATGACAAGAAAAGAGACTGAGAGGGAGAGATGCTGATCGAAAGAGTATGTCGAGTGAGGAAAAAACAGGATGTGGCCAACGAGTGTACCTTGAGGGGAATTATTCTGGCCAGAAAAACATTTATAAACTCAGTAGAAATGGCTCCGCTTTGTTTTTTGCCGCAAAATAAAGCTTGCAACATCTTGACATTTTACAGTGGAGGATAAATCACTCTGAAATGTACTTAGTAAAATTACTTCAAACATAATGCCTGCCTGAAAATGTGCTGCCGTCGGCCTGCACAGAGCTGCCTATTGAATGATTCCTGGCAATCCATTTCCAGGCTTTACTTAATAGAATCCTCAACAAGTGCAATCATGTCATCTGTGTTGTGTTAGACGGCTAGTGACAGCTTATTTTAAACAGTGAGTGAAGACAACATCACTGAGTGAGAGAACAGACTGGAGGATGGGATCATTTACAGTAATTCTTTGGTAACATAAGCCTCTAATCACTGAAGCATTTTTCCCATGAATATAGAATGTCACAGCCAAACTTAATTCAATTCTAACAGGCTTTTATACATTTTAATGCCCCCATCACACATATCCTATAACAACCTTATGTTCTCCAACGAACACTGAGTTACACATGCACTGTGCGATAAATAATGTGTATCGGCCTCCCTTCTGTCACCAGATTCCAAGTGAGCTCATGTCAGCTGTTTCCAAAGCTCTCAGCCGGCCACACAAGAGCTAACTCCTGGAGGAGGACTTCCCCTCTCTTGAGTTAGCTCATGGTATGTTTCCTCTCCTGTGTCTGGCTGTGGTGACCCTCCCTGTGCTCCCCTCGCTGGGTTTCCTACAGAAATGTTCCAACTTCGGCGCATTTCCTCAGGCCACTTTGAAGGGAAAGTATGTCCATACTAGTATAATATATCAAGGCATTAGATAGATAGATAGATAGATAGATAGATAGATAGATAGATAGATAGATAGATAGATAGATAGATAGATAGATA
>JAPZDV010000024.1:11558305-11571661 GCA_029814665.1 Acanthurus lineatus | reverse complement strand
AGATAGATAGATAGATAGATAGATAGATAGATAGATAGATAGATAGATTGATTGATTGATTGATTGATTGATTGATAAAGCTAAAGTAAATAAGTAAATATAGTTATTTTAAATTCCTCTCCTACCTAAATAAATTGCTTTTTAAAGTCTACTTTCTCTCTCAGTCTCTGATCTCCCGCTTCAGCATCTCGCTTGGTTACACACCCCACATCAGCACACTCACACACACGCAGTCACTTACTCACACACGCGCGCGCATGCCGTGAGCGCGCACCACACAGTTGGCAAAGTTTGACGCGCTGACTTTCATAGCGGAGACGCGTCAGACAGAAACCAGTAAACTATGCGCGATATTTCTCTGTGACTGGACAGAATTTATTTACTCCACGGCGATAAGAAGTTCGGCGCCGCTCGGCTCATGTCTGACCGTGAACGGAGCTGTATATATATATTCCCCTCCACCTGCACTTTTTTCAGTTCAGTTCTCAGTGTCTGTGGTGCGCTTAACTTTCAGAGGAAGACAAGCACTTGGTTTTTCTTGGGGGCACTTTGGCACAAGACGGGACATCGTGTGCGCCAGACGGCATAAGAGTCTTACTGTGCGTAAGAGGAAAAAGTTTTTAAAGTTTGAAGCTGCTGAATGAAAAGTTAGTTTCACAGAACTTTCGTGGCCGCGGTTCATTTCAAGTTAATTGTCTTTTATTTGAGCGAGGTGAAAAGGACATTTGCTGTCACCATGAGCGGAGTGGTTTTCCAGATGTGGATGGTTGTATTGTTGGGGACTATGACCGGGGTCGGGAGGGCTCAGGTCTCCACCGCCAAAGTGATGAGGGGCAACATCAGGAGAGACGGTAAGTTGCATTTATTTGCTCTTTCTGTTTTTGTTGTCGCTGTTGGGCTTGTTGCTTGTGTGTTTACTGCTGAAACTGTGTCTCTGTTGGACCGTTTTATAGAAAAGTCTATATAATACTTTTTATATTAAGTGGTGCTGTTACTGTACCTTATGTGACTTTTAAGGCTGTGTACCTTTTTAGCTGAAGGCATAATACATACATGCATCACTGGACCTATTTTTGTCCTTTTTATGTTCTTTCTTAGCCTTTTCAGTAATTTGAGAGGGACAGTTGTTTCCTGTGTTAAATTAATATACAATTCTTCCAGTGACTGAATGTCTTATGGTTGCCTACAGTGTTACTTAACATACTGTTTGAAGTGTGACAAATGACTGACATGGTTTGTCTTAGTGGCTGACCTGTTGACATCCTGACAGACCTTGCTGGGAGAGAGAGGGAGACAGAGGTGGGTGGTAGGTGGTGGTGGTAGGGGGGCGGCAGAGTGGAGACAGAAGAAGCTGTGGAAAAGCAAAGTCTGCTGCATGATTTTAAGATTTTTCAAACCTGAGTAATGAGCATGCATGTCAGCTGAGTGATTAAGAGTGGACCTCCATCTTCGCTGCAGTGCTTCTCTCCTTCCTCAGATTCCCTGAGCCTCTCGCCCATCTAACTTCCTGCAGGTGCGCCATGCTTACTTTTCCCTCAGCCCCGAGGCTAAAGTCACGGTGCTACAGGACCTTTGATTACATTCACCACACACGCCGGCGCACACACAGCTGCAGGGCTGCTTTTGGCAGGGAAACATGAAAATACCACTGTATTAGGTTCGAACCTGGATGACTGCCTCTGAGGCCTGTTTCACCTCTCACTCCTCCGATGTGTCTGTGTGTGTGTGTTTATAACAGAAGAATAACATGGACATGTTAAGTAGCATACATCTGAGTGTCCCAATCAAATACCTCCAAAAATTTCTGAAGTCCAGATTACTTTTTGTAGCTTTATTGCGCCTGTTTGTGATGAATTTGTTTATGTAATGAATCTGCTGTGCATGTATTGGGCATTAAATCAAAGCACACTTTTACAAGTCAAAATAGGGTTTAGCGGTTTCAAACGCAGCACCCATTGATGTTTGACTGATGGATCACAGCCTGTCAAAGGCAAAACAGTTGCTGGGTCTCTTCCAGTCACAAGTCTGCACAGAAATGCTGTGAGGCAGAGCAGGGAGACAGGAGTGAAAACAAAGAAATGGCTTGTTTCAAAATAACATTTGATACTGTATGAAAATGACAGCTGCAAAGACTTTTTTGGTCAATATTCAAAATACCAGCAGGATAAAAGATGTTTGTTCTCTCACTGAGAAATGAAAAAGTACAAAAAAGAAGGACTTTAGGGGAAAGAGAAAGAGTTTTTATTGGTTTTTGTCGTAACCGCATCTTAACTTTTCAGACAGTCTCCAGAATAGTTTCCACTGTTAAGGTTATCGGGAAGAAAAAGTAACTGCCAGAATACAGTAAAATGCACAACTAAAGGCTTCAAGTGCAACACTTCTACAGGAAATGTCCAAAAGTTGTCCATCAGGTTGTTTACTTACTTTATGATAAACAGTGTTCAAACCCAGTATGACCCAGTAAACCCAGTTTATTCAGGGTAATTGTGATTCATTTTGTCACCTTTCAATGGCATCATATCCTCTTATAGTTTAATAAAACCTTCAGGGATACACCAGATTATACTTTTCTGAGAGCATGGAAGGAAGTTGGTGAATTAGCTAACTAGTCACTCTGTTGTTGGTATTGCTCATCAAAAAGGAGAATTATTATTGATCTCAGCAGTGGTGTTTGTTAAACAATGAAGGAAACTCCCATGATCCCACATTACTTCACAACATCGTCAAACTCCACCTTTCGTTGTTTAGAGACGCCTGTTAGAAGAAAGTACACAATGTGGAATTAATTCTTGGTTCTTGTTCACTCTTTTTCATATTCAGAAACTTTTTAATTGTAGCTTTGTTTTGCTTGTTTTCCATCCTCAGTTAAAGATGTCACTTAGCAACGTTTACTATTTTGGAAACACTGACATCACGCATAAATTCTTGTTCATTTTCCATATTTTATCAGATTCTCATTAAAACAAATTGTTTCATGTCTTTTTTGAAGAAAAATACATCTTTGTGTTACATCTTAGTATGTTTTGACATTAGTCCTTGAATAAATAGTTTTAATAATAAAAACAAACTTTAGTTTTTTTTAAATTTTATCTAAACATAAATCTGTCTCATTGTTTCACTTATTCCTGAGCTGTCTACACTTGCAGTCAGTCAAACTAGTCCAAAATTTAGGAACTCCCTGTAATTATGTTGTCAGGAAATGATAGATATTTCTTGCAAAAAATGGCTGCAACATTTTGAGGACACTTGTTCTCTAAATTTCTGTTGTGGCTGTATAACGTAGAACTGGATACAGTGTCAGCAGGCAGCGCCTCACTCATTCCTATGAATCCAAA
The DNA here is from genome assembly GCA_029814665.1 of Acanthurus lineatus. Lineage (NCBI taxonomy): Eukaryota > Metazoa > Chordata > Actinopteri > Acanthuriformes > Acanthuridae > Acanthurus > Acanthurus lineatus. Next base: position 11,568,326 of record JAPZDV010000024.1, on the reverse strand, counting down.
AATGCTGACTTAAGTTTGATGAATGAACCAGATCTTTTGCACATAAGAAGCCACAGAACACACACACCACAGACATCCTGCACCTGCAGACTTTTTAAATGTTGTCACACTGAATGAATCAAATTATTGTGTCACAGTGAAACATTTCATAAGGGGTTGTGATGCTCAAAAATGTATTCACTGTTTTATAGTCACTTCTTTTCCAAAGTAATCCAATGGAAAAAGTCTTATTGGCCCCAGTGCATCATTTGACATGTAATTACACGGTATGGCCACTACATAAATTTGGCTTCAAAGCCTGGTGCACTTCACTGGGGCTTAGTATTTGCCCCTTAGACACAGGCTGGAAAACTCGCTTTATCTTTGTAATATGTTCAGGTTGAAGACCCAATTTTCAGCAGGTCAGCATTTCAGTTCAACTCTCCCAGCAGCCATTAAGATATTAGGACATTGGAGAGCTTAATCATTCTATCACACAAAGTTTAAGAAATGAGATGGCATAACTCATATGAGCACTGTCACGTAAGAGCAGCTGCTCACTGAAGCCAACTTTAGATTCAGTTAAAATAAAATCAGATTACTTCATTAAATAAATTATTCGGTCTCTTGATGACGTTTGGTTGCACAAAGACTATTAGTCTCTGAGATAGACGCTGTTTGGCCACACTGGTTGTTGATTGCAGCACAGGCTCTGAAAAGCTCTTTAGTCAACTGCATGCAGTCTCACAGAAGTACACGATGTACACAAGTTACCTTTACATCCTTGTGTTTATGCATTTACAGTCGGCTCATGTGAAACACGAGAGCTCAGTTCCGTTCTTTGATTGACTGGTGCTGATTAGCTGTGTTTCCATGTGCAGGAGTGAGCTCTGAGCTGACAGGAGCTCCTCAGCTTTCTCTCACCCATTCACCATTTTCAATGTGCTTGTGCGTCTACCTTTGTGTATGTGAATGAACATGTGCGCGCGTGTGTGTGTTAGTGCTCTGACAGAATGTCTTAGCTCACTTCAAGGAATTCCCCCCAAGGTTTTTTTTTTCTCCTGTTTGTTCAGCCTTTAGCTCGTTCTTTTTGCCTGCCATTGAAGTGTGTCTTAGTGTGCACTGACGAGGTTTGAGGGGGTTGAGACTGGGGGGGGGGACACAGTGTATTCGTAGAAAAGGAAGCACACAAACACAGATGTAAACACACAGAGCAAGGTAAACACTGATTGGCCTTTCTGCCCTTAACAACTTATTACCTCTGCTGAAGAGACCTGATGACCCAGATCGGATAATAGTTGTTGCACAATGTGTGTGGTGCATTTGTTTGTGTGAATGCAGGCACAAACAGAAACAAGCATACAGTATTCACACACTCCAGACAGAAACATTTTGTTTAAGTTATCATCCCATTAACAAAAACAACACCAGTGATCACACGTTTATCTGTCTTGCATACATAGAATCATTTATTTTCAATAGAAAGAGTCAACTTCACTCAGATTTTTGAGGCTACTTCATAAGATTCTTGCGAAGGGATGCTAGGATGCATCCTGATACAAAAAAATGTTTTCACACTGGTGGCCATTTAAGACCGCCTTTGCTAGAGTTTGACAGGAGCATGACTGGATTATATCGATGACAGAACCACGTTAATCTTTGGCACATAATTAGAGAAATTCTACCTTTTAAAAAAAATAGAATTATAAGTTTTATAGTTAAAATGAGAAACCTCTTGAAATGCATTATTATTTTATACAAATACGAATGAAATACAATCCATGAAAATACAGCATAAATTTAAATATCATGAGAATCCACATCAAGTCAGCAACAACACATGCTTACATGATTCATGTTACTGTAACTCTGACGTTATGTAATACTTCAAAAACCAATAGAGGGCCTATTAGTTCATGAATTTCTTTACAGCCAAGTTTTGCAATATCTGTGAGCTCCATATAAAAATAAATAAAATGAGATATAAAAAAACAGTGGTGTGTTAATTACTAAAATATTCTTTTCAGATTATTTTTTTAATTTAATATTCTCCTAATATTTTCCTTTTAATTTTTAATTCTATGGCACACATGAGCTACAAATGTGCAAAATCACTGCCATACAAACGACACTTGCACATATACACACTGAGGCGTTGCACAACTTGTGAGAACCAATAAACGAGTGAAATACTGCAGGGATTTAAATGCATTGTTATCTTTTTGAGCCCTGTTGACATTAAGATTAATCAAAGTTATGTAACTGTTACTTATACATACTTAACTTTTTTGTGTGAAAGTGAACACTCACCTACACACGCATGTTCATATTTAAAAGTATTCAAAAAAGCTGACGTGTTGCATTTAGTGACCCACCCTGCAAACATACTGTGCTTGTATTACGTAAACATGATGCTTCACTGTGCCACACAGACAATATATAGAACTTCTGTTCAGCGGAACAACTGTAATATCTTTTATAAAGGCTCCTGGCGTATCTTTGTGATCCCTCCTCCTCTTTCTTCCAATAGTTCTCCTCTTATCTGCTGCCGTCCTCTCTCAGTGCCGTCTTATCAGTCTGTGCCTCGCTACGTATCACTACCATCTCTCCAGATCCTCCTCTTTCAACCTCTCCCTTTCTCATTGCTGTCTTTATCTTCCCATCTCTCCCATCTGTTTCTGCTCTTTTTAATCAAAAGCTATTTCAACCTGTTGTGAGCAAACATAATGCAGTAAACAGAGTCGCAGACAGTAATGCCGTCACGCTCAAACAAAAACCAAGCTACCTGCAGATGGACAATACAGTTATTCCACCTTTGTAAACCAACAGATATTTTAACATCCACCGTGGATTCACTTAAATGATCTGCATTCAGACTGAGAAAAGCGGTACATTCACACAGAATAAGACAAAAAGGAATAAGTTATACACACATATCCGCATGCACACAAGCAACATATAATAAACTCGAGCAAGGCGTTGGTGATACCAGTGAGTGTGATGTCATGAGCTTTGACTGCGTCTGAGAACTTAAAGTGGCCTTGCTTCTGATAACACGCACGCACACAACGTATGCAAAGAATGCCATTCAAAACATGCTTGAGCATCCAAACATAAAATGTGAAGCAAATGTCTTTTTACATACCACAGTCAACGTTGTTAGATGGTTTAAAAAGCAGACAAGTGTATTTGATGAAACAGTCTCACCTTAAGGTCCGTGAAGTAAAAGTTCCAGGGCTTTTAATTGTATCAGACAATCTTTCTCAGCAGATGTACTTTACCCAGATGTATAATCCAAATTTTTTAATGTTTTCTGAGAGCTTTAAGCACTCCTTGCTGACCATTTTAAGATAAAGATTTAAATACAAAGTTCTTTCTTAATCTTGGAAACGGCATTTGGGAAAATAATCTTGCTCTCAAGTGATTAAGTAATTGTTCTGGAGCTTTGCTTTTTCAACTTCAACCAGTCTCAGTCTAAGCTAATTTGTTAAAATAAAAAAAAAAAACTAGTCTAAAACACCCTGTGTTAAATGTATTTATTTCTTCACGTTGTCTTGGGCAGGAAAACAGATTTTCTTGTGGCAGGGTATCAAGTGGTCGATTCACTGGGGTCAATGGGTTCCAAATGTCTTTGTGTCATCAAATTAAACATGAGGGTGACAGCAGGGAGGAGTGTCACTGAGGTTATTGGAATTCATGAGTCACATTCAGGACACCCGGCATTAAACTGCTCCCCACCCGCCAACCCAGGTCGACACACACACACACACACACACACAGATGCAAACACAATTACAGGATCTCCCTTTCAAGGGATCCCCCAATAAACACTCGTCATCTCATACACACACACACACACACACACACAAACACACTTTTTATGTTGGAATTGCATGAGCCAAAGTACCCCACCCCTATTTGGCAGACAGTCTTTCCTCCCCTGCACAGAGCAAATAGGGTGGTGACCAGAGTGTGACAGGAGAGGAGTGTGTGCAACAAGAGAGAGGCAAAGAGCGAGATAGATGATGCACTGGAAAATGAGTGGAGATACGTGCCGGCCCGTATGTACGGTTGTGCTCCGGTTTTAAGAGGAGAGGGCAGCGGGAGAGAAGTGAAAGTTTAGAAGGGAGCTTAGAAGAGTTAGAGGGCACAGAGGAGGAGCGGAGGGAAAAGGTGTGTAGAGGGAGATATGCCAAGTTAAAAGACCTGTCCCTCCACTTTTCTGCCCCGTCAGCTTGGAGAGAGAGAGATAGTAAGACCAGCAGCAAATGGACAGTGTATAAAAGGAGGAGATGGCAAGAAGCAGCACTGATGGAGGGGTGCAGAAGGGGAGATATGGTATTTCTGGAGTGGACAGAGTATAGTGCCAAACATCAGCAGATTATCTGATCTCAGTATCTGATGAAAACTGAAAGCATACAGAAAACAGCACAAAAAAAGAAGGCATGACCACGAGTGTGTCGGTGTGATGAAGTCTGAAAAGACAAATCCGGTCTTTCAGATTCGGGAGGGTCAGGCTCCATTCGTGCACCCTCAGTGAAGTGGAAACATAATTAAGCTTCTTCACCTCTTGCCCCAGATGTGAAAAAGAACAATGAATTCCTCAAGATTATCCAAATATACAAAATGTCCTTTTACAGAAAAAAACATTGAATTCTCTTGTGATGATTCAAGTCCAGGTAACAGCCATCATTGCTTGTTATCTCCTATTAAGATGAAGCCATTTATAATGAGGAGCTGCAGATAAGAAGAAGCAAAGACGCGTGGATTTTAAAAAAGTGTTAATGCCTTTACATTTTTGTGCTTCAGTTGCATGTGAAGAGTTTAAAAGGCAGAAGCAATGTGACCACAGCATCATACTGTCCATGTAGCACTGGCTATCAGGCAGAGATGTTATCAGTCAAGAACATACAGCCCCCACCTGCATTTCCCTGCTGCTACACTCCTGCCAGAGGGAGCTATGAAGGAAAAATAACTGCCCTCCCCGACCACACGCCTCTGGTCAGCCACCCCCAGTAGCTCATAATAGCAAATGTTAGCTGGGGTTAGCGAACTCAAAGCAAATAGTTCAATATTGACTCTTGCTTTCCTTCTCGTTGAGAGGAATATAAAATGATTAGTTTCACTTTTCAGTATCTGCCTATCAGCATCACTAAAGCATGCAACTTAATGCACTTAATAACTCATTATTGTCACTCGAACGCACAATATGTAATTTCCGCCCACAGAGGCCTCAATCAAAACAATGAAAACAGAAGTAGTGATTTGATGATGTTGTGAAGTAAGGTGGGATGGTGGGATGTGTTTATTTTATTGTTGACCAGTCAGCATTACAGATGGAAATCTATCTGACTGACTCAGACAGAAATGTTAACAGATGAGGTCATGTATAAAGGTTTTATTTTTAGTGACATTTGCAGAATTCCTTCCTCACTCTGTCTTGTTCCTGTAGAAAAACAAAATTAAACCACTGTTACCTTAAAAAAATAACAGATTTCTCTTAGTTTGCATGTTTTTGAAAACATTTATTTTGTCAGTAAACATCCGAGCAAAATATCAACAAAGTATTTAGACTTTTCATGCAGAAATGTTTCATGTTGTAAGTTAAAGTGCTAAGTGTTAATTCTGGTTTTACATGCCAAACTTCTTTAGTCATGATCGAGCAACTAGTGAGCTGCCGGCTGTGTATTTGTTACCTTTGAACAGAGCCAGGCTATTTGATTATTTATAAACTTCATGCTAAGCTAAGCAGCTTCAGGCTGTAGCTTTGTACTTACAGAAAGAAGTGATATTGATCAACAGATATGGCTGCATAATGCAGCTGACTGAGCCTTCTTACTTGTAACTACTGTGTATCTACTTACATTACAGGGCCAGACAATCCTTTCACTTACTTATTATTACAAACCTGCTTTCTTCAGACTTGTTTATCTCCAATGATGTGCACTGTTTTCTTTTGGTGAATGTGAAGCAAATGTACACTGACTAAATGTATAAGCCAATAATGCTCTTAGTGTGAATCTCAGTCGAGAACAAATTGCACTGTAGAGGAGAAATAGAGAGCAATCCTTGAAAAGAAGGACAAAAGAGGACAGATGTTCAGTCCTTGTAGAGGGGTAGTCAGTCTTGTAGCTGAGCCTTCTGACTGGCACAGTGGATGCAGATAACAGAGGAGCAGGAAAATGAGACGGAGGTGGAGGGTGAGTGTGAAAAGAGAGAGAGATGCAGGGAGCAACAAAGAAAGTAAGTGATTAGGTTAGTGGATGAAGGAGAGGAGCAGCTGAAATGAGGAACATGACGAGAATAAAGATGAAAAAGAGGGAGTTTTATGGGGGAGGATGGCAGGGAACTAGGAGAGAGAGCATAAGAGGGATCAAGAAAAGAACTGGAAAAAGTGCAAGAATAAACAAGTCGAAAGTCATAATTGAAGGAGAAATGAGAGGCTGGGCAGGGTTAGGGAAAAACTGAAGGGTGGTGAGCCTGCTGACAGGGCTGGGTGATGTGGGAAAAACGTAACTTTTCATATTTATTAAGCTCCATATTTATTACAAATTTATAATGCTGCCATGCCAAGGTTGAATATCCAGATGATTAAAGCTTAAAGAAACTCGAGGATACAGTTCAACTTTAAAAAATACACTTAACTCTGCAATAATGTTTTATGTTCCTTGAGTATGCTATAAAAATAGTGAAAGTGATTTAAAGGGACAAGAGAGTGAAAGATAAGAAAAGCATAGAGAAGGAGAAAAGTTAGAAAAGAGCCAGGGAGCTAAATACACAGGGAGGCACTACCGGTTGTGAGAGAAACACTAATGAATTAGAGAGAAGGATAAGAAGGGGAACAAAATTTAGTGCACAAAAGAGGGTTAGCAGTTTTAAAAGGACGTAGATTAGCTACTCGGCGAGCTTTTTCCCACAGCGTTCTCTCCATCTTGGGCCTTGACAAACAAACCTGATGTGACTCAACAGCGAATGCACAAGAAAACTGCTGTGTAAGTGCATCGGAGACACAGAGCCGAAGAGAGAGGGACGGTGTTTGTGTGTTTGAGTGTTTGCGGATGGTGGATGGTGCAGAAACTGTGTGTAGTTGAGCGTGCAAAATTAAGTGCAGTAACATCCTCTGACCTACAGCAAAGATCTGAGCTAAAAACAAATACTCTCCGCCTGGAACCTCACTTAACAAACACTTTAAGCAAAGTTTATTGAGCAGTAATTTAGCTGTAATTTACTTCTGTACATTTACTTAGAATGTGAAATGTAGAAAGAATTCCTAAAAACTGTTCAGCTGTGCAAAAGACTTTCAGTGCTGGAATTGGTTATTATATATCAAGCTGTTTGGATTACAAATACACAGTTTTACACAGAACCCATATAAATAGACTTAAAGTGACTCATGAATCAAATCACAAACATATATTTGTGTGACAATTAAAGCCAACAGCAGTGTTAAGTGTCTGGTAGTAAAGTGTTGGACCACCATGAGCTGCCAGAGCAGCGTCCCGTAAAATACCACATCACACTTGATATTTACACAAATAACTCTCGTTTATAACAATGCCTCTGTAGCTGTAGCTGCTGCGCTAATAACACTGATATCCCCTCAGGCTAGGTGTTACATTGAAATGGCCTCTCTGAGGAGGCTGAAATTAAAATGATCTCTGTTGCAGCTCTTTGGAGGTATGTGTCAGAAAAACCGGCTGAACTATATCAAGCTGCTGGCATATAAAAGCAAATGATTGGCAGGTTGCAAAGACATTTTAACATCTTGAGTTAATGGTTGGGCATTTCAAGACAGTCACTGTTCAAAAACCTCCTCATTCTGCACGCACACATGCACATATATATGTACACACAGCACATTTGCTTTGTTTAAAGCAGTATGGTCCATTGCTTTGGTCTGCAGGACAGCACTATGTATCTATAAGTTTTGTATGTAATGTCTGGTGACTACAAGCTGTCCATAAATCTGTGGTGAGAGAATATTTATCGAAACTCTCAACCAAGCGTGCAGCTCATTTGCATTATCATCATATAGTTTCCGTAGACACTAAAGTAGTTATTATTATTATTATATTTAGCTATCATCTTTGAGATAACAGCTGTTATTTTGTTTTGCACATCTGTTATCAAACTTACCTCATCTGGTGTTGATCAGTGAACGGGAAACCACCTCCTGTTAGGTGCTTCCTCTCTCAAATGACTGTGCAAAGTTGTTGGCTTGTGATATGCTAGCTTTACCTGGTGGAGTTCGCACTGCACCTCATTTTCATTCAGTTTTATGAAGAACTTTCACACAAAAGTTTTTGATGTCTGCAGTACTCTTTGCAAGTGCTTTACTGCGGCCCTCATTCAGAAAAAAACCTGTTATAAACATTAGACCTGGTTCAGACCTGGTTTTAATGCGATGCTATGTAGTAAAGCTCGTACTTTTTGCTTACCTGCCCTCCTTAAAACCATGCTGTAACTTCAGCCTTTAGTACGTGCTGCTGCTGCTGCTGCTCATAAGACATATTTTAAGCCCTGAAATATACAAGAGGAATAGTTTAGAATGTTTTCTCAAGAAAAAGACACCAATCAATCAAATATCACAAATGTTTTTTAAAGCAAAAGACACTGCGCCTAAAAAACATGGTGTGATACCAGTGGGTTTTTGCTACCAGGGCTAAGTGAGGATGAAAACATGACAAATGTCAGAAGTGACACTGCAGAAAGATGCGAGCAGGAGCTCTTTTCACCCCAGGAGATTCATTCCTGCTGAAGGAAAGAGATAAACACTCTGTGTATTTATGTTGTGTGTTTTATTTGTGTGTGTGCGTGTCTCAGAAAGAGAGAGAAATCCTCTGGTGTACTGCGAGAGCTATGTCTTTGTTAGTCTGACAATGGTGCTCTGACACAAATGAAAAAGATTTTTTTTTCTTCCTCTGTCAAACACTTTTATCTTTCCCTCTCCGACTGTCAGCGTTTCTCCCCATATTTCCCTCACTCTCTCTGATTCTCCATTTGTGTACCTCAGCATTTCTCCCACTGTCTCTCACCCTCAATGTCTGTCTCCTCTTGTCTTCATTAGCCTCCCCTCTCCTGTTTTCATTTCATCATTTACTCTCTGAATTTCGTATCTGAGCAGCAGAGAGTGAGGAAGGGAGAGCTGCAAGTGTAGAGAGTACAAACACAGAGGAGAGAGAGGGAGACATGGGGATAGGGGACATGGATAGCACAGAGGAAGAGGGAGAAGGCATTGTTAGCTGGATATCAGAGGGGGGCAATGAGAGACAGGCAGAAAGAAAAGTTAACAGGCAGAGAAAAAAAGTAGAAAAGAGAGAGAATATAAAAGGAGAGGGGGAAAGAAATGGCAGGAGGATGGTATTATGTGCTACTGTGGAGCCTGCAGCAGGATAAGTGATCCCAGTGGTAGATAGAAGGTCAGATACACACTGACAGGCAGACCACTGCTTAACCCTGAGCTCTGACCACACACATACATACACACACACACACACTTGGACACTTGGGCACACGCTTCTTGACACACACACACACATATGTAGATAGAGAAAACGTGCACTTGCACACAGCTGATGTGAGGCAGACAGACTGAGTGCAGGATGGCTGTCAAAACATCAGCATCTGCTCGGCATCACACAAACGACGCTCAGAGCAAACACACAAACACACATACATCTAGCAAACAGCGTCCAAGCAGCCCTTAGAGGGATAAGGGCTGATATTTGATAAACTTGTGCTACCACAGCTGGGGCTCAGCTAAAACACACTCACACACACACACCAAGTCCATAAGCCAATAGCAAGCCATAGCACACAGTTTGCTATAAAGTTATGTGTTGACACATTAAGTCATGTTGATGTAAACTGAATTTGTTGGCTATTATTACTTTAGATGTTTGTTAAAATAACGTGACTTCATGTACTGGATCTAGCCCTAGAATTGTTTTATATCTATCTACATGTTTATCTATATCTATATCTACTTTTATTTTTCTATCTATATTATATATATATATATATATATATATATATATATACA
>JAPZDV010000024.1:11530079-11552506 GCA_029814665.1 Acanthurus lineatus | reverse complement strand
GTTATAAATCAATTTGAAACATGTTTACTAAGCTCATACTCATATTTGAGAGATTCTGTGGTTAATTATATTGCTTGAAATGTTTTTACACAAACATCAAAAAATCAAGACTATATCTTTCATATAAATTTTGTAGAGTTTTGTACTTACATTATTTAAATGTTTTCAACTATTTTCAAAATTTAAAAAAATATGCAATATTATACAAGGCAGTGGCTAAACTCTAGGCTAATAGAATTATTCTATTTTGACTTTTTTAACAGTTATATAACTGTCTCTTATAATTTATTATATGTATTGTAGACATTATAAGTTTTTTGTAGGTGATAGAGTACGAACAACAAAAGATTTTGTAAAATGTCGTTGAATGTAGCTTGTATGGCAGTTATAAATAAGGATTTAAAGTTTTGGCCAGTCCAAAAAAACTACAAATAGTCACACATTTTTCAGATGTTCATCAAACAAGATTCAGACTGCTTTTTCTTTAACCCTTTTTACCCTCTCATAGAAATTTCCATCCACTCCCTGTGTTCCCTCACAATACAAGCAATAGTCCAATCACTTTGGAAAATACATTTACTTTTAGTTACCAGGCAACAAGCGGAGACCCCGAGCAGTCACTGCACCCAACCAGGAAATACTTCAGCACATGGCCTTTGTAAAAAACAACTCCAACGACGTGGATTTTTTTTCTTTTTTATTTTTGTGGAGACACAATTAATGAAAAATTTCAAGTTTTAATTAATGAACTAAAGAGGTATTGGCAGGTGAATTTTTATCTTTGAGCTGAGCCAGGCTAGCTAGTTTCCTCCATTTCCAGTCATTGTGCTAAGCTAGGCTAACAAGGTGCTCGCAGTAGCTTTGGTTTGAATGGACATATATGAAAGTGGTATCAATCTTCTAAACAAACTTTTTTTCCAGAGCACAAATAAGCTTTTTCTTCAAAATGTCAAACTATTCCTTTAACTGTGACACATGGCAGGATACACTTTTTTTTAAAGTTTTTATAATTTCGTAATCTCAAAGCACATCAAATTCAAAGCTATAACAGTTTAAAACAGCTTTTTTTTGACAGAAACTGAGAATGCCACCAAGAATGAGAACAGCAACATTGAATTTCTCAGGGGAGTTTTTCACAGCTGAGAGTGAATGTATTATGTGTGTCCTGTTAGCTAGTGTTGGGGCTTATGAGGATTCATTTTGAGGAGATGAAAGTCAGACAGGATATGCCAGACAGGAGATGGCAGATGTAGGAAATGGGGTTGTCTTGTTATAGGTAATGTCCTGTGGGAGCGTGTCTCTGAGTCAAAATGCATCATATGCAAACTGTCAATCAAAAAAAAAAAAAAAATTGGGAAAGAGTTTGGTTTGCATGGAATTGAGACTTGGATAAGAGGAAGGATTTAATTTTAGGCACACGTTTCAAGACCTATGACTTCACAAAATTCAACTTTTAATCAAGACAGAAATATAAAGTTTAGTATCTTGTCTTCATCATTAGCTCCTTTTTTTGCTTCAGTTCTTTCCCACTGCTCTATTTTCTTTGTCTCCGATGCACACTTGTTGCCGGGTGATCAGAGTGTGATTGGCACTTGGATCAGAAATAGATTTTAGAGGCATGAAGAACATCACACTCTGGCACTGGAGGTGGGAGAACCAAGTTTAATTAGTGAGAATATACCCACGTGCATCCTGGCAGACTTGAATCCATGCAAACACACACATACAAGCTAGAACTTTTTCTTGGAGCCTGACACATCCACACACACACATCGCACACCACACAGTCACGCAGCATCATTGTCATGGTTATTTAAGTGTCAAATCATGAGACCTAAAAGCATAATTGCTAGTGTTTAAATGTAGGTGTGTGAGTCAGGCTGTCAGTGAACTTATCAGCACTTTTAACATTATCTTCTTTCCTGAGATTTCAGAACTTATCTTTGTGTCAAGCCCAGAGGAGAAAAGCGTTATGTGACTAATATAGAACACAGTTCATGTAAAACATGATATGATGAGACTGATTCTCTTGTTATGTTATGTTGTTAAGGTAAAAGAACCAAGGCTATAACAGTAGCAAAAACTGATGAAACCTGAAGACCAGAATGAGCTATAAGGCATTCAACAACAGAGGTATTTCTCTAAGATGCGAGATATCCGGGGCTAATCAAACCTTCATCATCTTGCTTCCCCAGGATTTTATAATTTGCTTAAGCAGATGCATCATTACATCCCTGGAAAAATGTATTATTTCCTACCTGCAACAAGGTTTCCAATTGAAAAATGCATACAAAACTCATGTCTATGTATTTGATTCAAAGGATATGCTATAATGGATGCAGTTATTTAAAAATAATCTAAAAAATACATAATAAAAACTCCACTTAGCCTTTTCAATACTAAAAAGCAAACAAACACGAAAGAAAAGCAGATGTAGTGAGAAGGACAAGCTTGTCCTGTAGTTATAGAAATTAGCCAGATGCTGGAACATCAGGCAGCAGTGATACTTACAGATTTGATACAATTGTAATCTAATTTAATTTTAAGAACATTTTGTGTGAAACTGACAGCATGAGTGGTATTAAATGAAGATTAAAAGAGAGTGAAGAATAGAGAGACAAATTAAACTGAAACTTTATAGGCAATTTGCCTGAAAAAAACGTCAGCACACACATCAGCCCTCTAATAACAGCCTCTCATAATTTCATATGTTTTTTTTTATCGTGTGTCTCTCCTGCAATGATATGCTCTAGACAGTGACGAATAATTTTATTTTATATTGGCCTTGCACTTGTAGCAAACTGGATTATGAGGTTGAAGTGCTGACTTTGCTGACTTGAGGATATTTACAACCGCATCAGACAAAAACAGATGTAGCATCTGTTGCCCTTTTAATGCTAAGTCCCCAAATTTATGGGAAACAAAACAGATTTGACACATTGAAATACATTGATCCACAGACATAAGCTTCTTTTGTAAGGCTCCATCAGGCCTGTGCTGCACCCACTTCACCTTACTTCACTGCTTCTTTGAGGGGATTTTTGCGGTCAGTTTGGTCTTAAGGTGTGAAACACAGGCTCAGGTGGATTGAAGAGATTGACACCAGTTTGCTGCATTCAACTCTTAGCCTTAACTGAAGTTGACTTGCCAGCATATTAAAGACGAATTTGCTGCTGTGTGACTAAGCACAACTGAAAAAAGTCCCACACGATGTATCAAATAATGTTGTACACTCATTTTATTAAAGCTATAACTCTCCAGTATACATGTCGGTAGAGTGCAGAGCTAGTTTCTTATTATTTATGGATTGCACTACATGTCCCATTGTTCCCCAACATGATTGTATCCTTTCTTCTTAGGATTCAAAATTATATCCTTCACCTTTTTATGCAAAAACAGGCAGATAAAATGAAGCTGCTGTATTCAAGCAGTGTAAATTCTCTGGCAGGATCTTAAACAGAAACCTCTTTTCTTACCATTGGATCATTTATATGAATTTGCAGTGGTGTGAGTGACATCACTGCATTCATGAAAGCTGAGTGCTTTTGGAGAATATAGCTATTTTTTCACTTTAACATCATTGTTTATCTTGATGCTTTCTGTTTTAAGCACATCCTCCCCTTTGTCTGTCTCACACTTACGGAGGATGTGACACTTATCTTTTTTTTCCCCACTGTCTCTCACAGTTTTAAATAAATGTTTCCATTTTTCACTTACATTCTGTCACTGCTATGTTTCTCTTACGGCCTGGACAAGGTTGAAGACAGCCACATATCCTTTCATACACAGAACTCGTGTTGCAGCAACTTCTGTTTATGTGACAGCAAGCATCTTTCAGCAAAAACTAAGCAGAGGCCTGTAATATTTATCCCCCATGTCCAAACAGCCTCCACACAGACACCCATGACCAGTTAGCAGGTCAGTCACATCACAGTGAATCACTTGTTAGGGATGGATTTGAGTTCAGCTACAACAGCCAAGTGGAAAGAGTTGAGGATAAGGAGAGCACATTTGGTGTTTGTGCATTTTCTTCCATATGCACAATTGTGAATGCCAGTGGGGAATACACATGTTGTGCTGATGTACATTAAAACATGATAATAGTCACATACACAGTGTATGCATTTTCCCATACACAATATCGAAAGGCCAAACACTACACACAAAGTCACACATGTACACACACACATGCGCACGCAGCCCTATTCCCTAGTGACCTTACTGGGTGAAAGTTCCTGACACATAAGCACTTTTATGACTGAATAAACCTACGCAGTCAGGCTTTTGATCAGCAGAGTGGAAGAATTTCATTACAAACAAACTCTGACCCAACACACACACACATACACACGCATTCACGAATGCACGCACACACACTTTGACAGATTCACACAAGCATAAATTACAGTGGCTCAAAGAGTCAAACACACTGAAACTAAAGAAAACACATGCAAAAAGACAAAAACACAAGCAAAACTCGTCACACAAGAAGAATTTAGAAAAAAAGGCAGCTCAGCAAGAAAACATCAAATACAGAATCATGCTCCAAATACAGAGGAAAACAACCAATACTGAAACACGCAGCAAAAACACAAATCACAACCAAACACAGAGGAAAACACACACACAGTGTAAATACAGAAAACTTAATTAAAATTCCAGCACACAGCAAGAACGACAACTTGAACTGTTTCCAGTAGACACAACAAAAATTATGAACACAGATTTACTGACAAAAGCAAAGAAGAGCGACACAAAGAGAGAGAGAGAAAGAAAGAGAGAGGGAAGATGGGATAGAACAAGAGGAGGAATTAAGGGAAGTTTGCTGTGAGGAGGTGGAGGAGAAGGCAAAAGCTTCATCATCATCTCCCAGGGGTGCAGGCTGTGTTGCCTTGATTATGCATTCAGCTCTCTCACATAAAAACCACGAACACTCAGAAAATACAGCTCCGTCAGCCTACTTCAGCACACTGACTGACCTTAGAGTGTGTGTGCGTGTGTGTGTGTGTTGTGGAGGTGTGTGTATGTGTGCAAGGAAATTCTTTCTAATTACCAGGAAGTCAGCAATAAAATGATGAAGACAATTAATGAGTTTTGTTGTGCCTTATGAAAATTAAATTTATGATTGGGTTGATTAATCAGGATTAGACATTCAGAGGGTGTTATTATGATCATCAGCACCGAAGAGCAATTATACTTTAAACATGGCTGTTGAAAGCATTATAGTTTGTAGTTGTCTGTTAAGCTAATGAATGGAGCAGGGGACAGATAATAGTCACCGTATTATTTTTCTATCATTTTGTCTTGCAGAAATTATGTTGTGACAATCTTATTAGGTTTAGAAGTGTGTTTACTTGTGTTTGTGGTGAGTTAGTAGAGAATATAGTACATAGAAAAAGTGTAGATGCTAATCCTGATGGTTTTTGTTGATCTGTAATTTCCCTTTGACCATTATGTTGTTGTTTATGGACAGTTATCTTTTCATATCCGCAGTCAGTATAAACAACCTTTTTGGAATAACTGAGTATTTTTGGTGACCCCTTGACCTTTTCTATGTACCATTGTCTGGCCAAATTTTCCACTTATGTGCACAAAATATCTAATTGGTGTGAAAAGGGCAGACCTACACTTTTGAATATGTGCAGATACTCAAAGATCCTTTAATATCCCAAGAAAACAGAATGTTCATCAAGTTTATAACCAAACACTCTGTAAAAATTGTGACTCAGCTTCATAGAACTATGACAAAAGTTTTCGTTTAATACCACAAATGCCATAACACACTAGACAGGAAATAGCAAAAAGAATGGCTTAGCACTGAGAAGATCGATACAGTACCTATTTCTACCTGTATATTATAAAGTGACCGCCGGCAGTTTCTTAGCTTGGCTTAGCTTAGTGTTAAAAATGGAAAGAGATGAGAAAACTACATTGTCTGAAGCTAAACAGTCTGTCTACCAGCAGCTGTAAAGTTGACTGTTCAACAGACTATATATTATTTGTACAATCTGTACAGAAAAAAAGAGTTAATATGACGTGAAATTTCATAGATGGATTTGTTTTTTCTTTTTTTTTTTACCTTCAGACGGAGACAGACCAGCTGCTTCCCCATTTCCAGGTTTTAAGCTTAACTAACTGGCTGCAAGTTCATATTAAAGGGACAGATATTATCATCCTCTAATTTAATACTTGGCAAGAAAGTGAATCAGCAAATGTTGAACTGCTCAGTTCTGTCCTTCCATTTATTACAAGGCTGAAAGCTTTATAGGAGCTGATTTAAAGTACCTGTCATCACTGAAGTCATGTCATCATTGGACTACATTGTTACATTAGTGTTTTATATGGTTTGTCTGCTTATGTTTTGGTTTTTTTTGCATCTGTGTGTGTTTATCTGTGCCAAAGTCCATTAAGACATTTAGTTGTTCTTGCATGTCAGTGTGCATCTTGTGTTTCTGTAAACAAGCTGCTTTGCTTGTGTTTATTTATAACTGGACTAACTAACTGATTAGTTGTAACTACTAACAGACAGCAATCGCCTCACCACAGACTTGTACCGCAAAGAGGAAAACATCACAGTAACGTCACTGGGTGGAGTCATCCACAGCCCACGCTACCCCAACGCTTACCCCCGCAATCTGCTCTTGTCGTGGAAACTGCTGTCGCCGCCGGGGAGCCGCATGCACCTGGAGTTTGATGGACACTTCGGCCTGGAGGAGGCTGAGAACGGCGTGTGCAGGTAAAACAATCAGATCCAGAACTATTAAAGAAAAACAGATGCAGAGGGAAACAATACTTAAGGGCAGAGGTACAAAGAACAAAGGAGAGAAAGCACTGATGAACTGCAGGTGGCTTTAGAGGAAGAAAGTCAGATGGAAGTAACACTGATTAAAGAACTAGTATGCGAGAGAAGGATAGTTTGGAGTGACAAAGAGGGGAAGAAAAGTTTATGGGGTGAAAAGCTCAGGTTGAAGGGGCAAACAATAGCAATAGTAAAGTATTAAAATGATTAGTTAATGTATTCACATTAGTATTAAAACAATAAAACTGTGATTGAAAGGATGCGAGTAAAAAAAGGTGATGTGTGATCGAAAAAAAAATGTGTAGGGGGTGGAATCACTGTGAGAGAGATTGATAGTTGAAGTTTACTTTCTTGGCAGGAAGTATAAGAAGTTTGTCCTTGAGGGTTGAGGCGAGAAAATAGACTTTTTAATCCCCGTATGCAACTCAGCCGTCTTTGTAAGCACTTTGCTGAAAAGACAATGGGGAGCAGCAGGGGGAGAAGAGGGGGAGGAGAGATTTGGAAAGGTAGGAAGGGAGAGGAAGTAGCTTTGCCCAGTTTTTCAAATCTGTTTTGTCACATTGACTGTGTGTGTATGTGTGTATCTGTGTGTGTTTGATGGACTCACTAATTGAGTGGGACATTGATTGCTGGAATGTTATCTAAGTTAGCCAGAGACTTTTTCCTGCAAAGCACTTGTTGTCAGGTTCTTTGGCAGGGTAGGGATCTGAGAATGCATCATAAAATTACCTCATCAATACAGCTAAGTGTCCCAGGACCTGAAAATTAACCTAAACTGTGCGTAAAAGATGTTCAGAGGGAACTAAATGTACAGAAAGTCTTTAAAGGACCATTAGCTTATTACATTTTTGTTGTTGTTCTTGTTTTTTAAGTGCAAGCCATCATTTTCATCGGGAATGAAAACACTGCTCTCACCAAAGTAGTCACTGATCTGCAAACACAGTGGCAGCATATTGCACAAGTCCTGCCAGGCAAAAAATGCAAGTAGTCAGGTGATCAAGCAGGTTATTATATGGGGCCACATTAAAGCCATATTGGACCTATCTAAATCACTTCCTTTTAAAAAATGGGCTCACTGGCTTGTTTGTCAAGAGATGGATTAGAGGATTGATTTCTGTTCTATTTTCATCAGGAGCAAACTTTTTGCCATGTTAGACTAGCATAAAATTGAAAACTGAGCTAGCTTTGGCTGCTTCTAAAAGTAACCATAACACTCTCTAATTACCAAACTCAACTAGTGAAGACTAAAACCTCCTCATAATTCACTTAGGTTAAAGTATCAACATCATACTGTGAAAAAATTCTCCTTAATAAGGATTTCAAAAGTCCTGATTTCAAACCTTACTTCAGTAAAAGTGTATAAACATCATTAGGCTGTACAAATTTACTTTACTTGTCAAAAGTAAATGAAGTAATTGTGCAGTAATATCTTTCCTGAAACATTACAATTCAGTCTTTAAAGTATGAGATGGGTTTTATTTGAAAGAAGTATTAGGAAAAATGTAATCTGAAAAGGAACTAGTGACTAAAGCTGTCAGAGACATGTAGGAGAGCATAAAGTAAAATAGTTGCATATGGTGGAAATATGCTAGTTCTTATTTTCACCACTGGTATTAATTTTCTCATTAAACCTACAGCAATAACAACAGTGGTATTTTTTCTAAAATAACAATATTTTGCCTTCATTTAGTGTACGGTTGGTAGGTTGTTATCCGTAGTGACAGGTAGGTTGTCTGTACACTTTTGAACCTGTGGAGATTTCACTGTTTTCTACTGTTCACTGTTGTCTTCTCATGTTTTGCTATGGCAGTGAATTCCCTGATGTTGTTTTTGCTAAAAAAAAGTATAAGAACTTATACAAGACCCAAATTTGTTCCTGCTTTTCCTAAATAGTCTTTCAGTTGTGAGGACAGACACGCAAAACAGTCATCTATTCATTCAAGTCCCATCTGTTGTTTTCTCTTGACATCATTTTTATCCCACATCTTTACCTCTTCCCTCCCACGTATCATCTACCTCTCCATCTCTCTCGCTGCAGGTATGACTTTGTTGAAGTGGAGGACCAATCAGAGACCAGCACTATAATTTGGGGTCGATGGTGTGGGCAGAAGGCACCGCCTAGTCTCAACTCCAAAACCAACACTCTCAGAGTCACCTTCAAGTCTGATGACTACTTTGTTGCAAAGCCGGGATTTAAAATCTACTACTCACTGCTGGTAAGACACACACTTCACTCAGAAAAACACACACTGTAACACACACTCAGTTGACAATGAATCATGAGATGTTATTTGGGACACAGCAAGTTTTTTAGTCATTTTTTTTTCATCCCTATTGAGTTCAGTCAAAGAACCGCTGCAGGAAAAACTGCTTCTTTTACTCTTTTACCTCCAGTTGGCAATAAAAGAGAGAGATGGGATGATGAGGGGAGATAAAAGGAGCAGAGAGGGGTAGGATCTGGTAACACTGTGGGTAAAATGCCAAAATGTGTTAGCCAACTGCTCTTTTCTCACACGTCCACTCACAGGAGAGGAGAGACGGAGGGATGGGGAGAAGGAGGGCAGGAGGGATGATGAGAAAGGGTTCTCTTGAAGGCTGTCAAAGGAACGGATAAGGAGATTAGCTTTGTCATCCTGTCAGGAGGAGGAAAGTAGAGAGAGAGAGAGAGAGAGAAAGAGGGGGACTCTGATTCAAAGATGTTCTCCCACACTATAATCAGAGGGGAAAGGGGAAGAGAAAGAGCAGCGGAGAGACAGAGACGTTTAAAGATGTTCGCCGGCTTCTCCTTTTATGAGTGCAGAGGAGAGAGAGAGGAAGAGACACAGCATCACACGCAGGGTTTAACTCGTGGCACTGCTCATTATCTGAGAAAAAAAGAGAGAAAAAAGCAGTATGAGAATAGATGGAGCAAAGAAAAACAAAGAGATAGTGTATTTACCAAAAATCCTTCACTTTCTAAAGTCATTTTCACATTACAGTTCCTGTGAAAACATTTACTCTCACTCTCACATTACCCACAAAAACTCTTTGAAAGGATGAAAGGATAAGGTTGTCATCACTCTGTGTTTCTTTTTTCGACTACTCATACATAAAGACAAAACAAATAATGTTTTAGTCGATACTGTTTTAGTCGAAACAGCCCTACCCTGTGTGGCAGTCAGTCCAAAGAAGAAGAAGATTTTAATGTAAATTTCCCTTATTTTGCTTATATGTAATTCAAACTGGAGAAAAAAGTGCTTTTATTTGGGATTATTTTTAGTTTTGGAAAACTACCAATTTTGTTATGCTAAATTTAAGCAGTATTGCTGACTTCCTCTGGTTGATTGATCAATTATGCTCTTGTGCAACCAAATTTCATTGGCTGACAAATAATGATGTTTCATTCATGAAATTTTAGGCACATCATATAACATAACTGTACATGAATATTTACCAGTGGTGAGGTAAATGGCTAAACCATATTGGCGTCGTATTTTACTGATGAATAGTTAGCTAGAGTAGGAGGGCACTGAAGTGCAGTCATATATTAAAGCAGCACCAATAAACATATGTACCATCTCCATCTTAAAAAAACATGGACTTCCAAAGGGCTATTGCAACGTTGAGAACATTTCAAATCTTTGCATAGAGACCACTTTTAAAGACCCAGAGATGAGCCACACAGGTTAAACGAGAGGAGCAATCCACCAGCGACCATTTTTCATAACCCAACTCTAGAGTCAGAGAGCTGAGGTTGATCTATAACCCACCATGGGGGCTAAGCTTTTAGCTTCCAGCTCCAGGCTTAGCTGTTAGCTACCAGGCATCCGACACTGAAACCAAAGGAGCACCAAAAGTACTACAGAGCAAGAACAACCCAACATAATGACAAGAAATTACAAAAAAACCCCTCAAAATACAACTCTTTCATCTTTAATCTTTCTCCCTCAGACTCTGACTGTGTCTCACTGTTTCCTCTCCTTCCTCACCCTTTGTTATTTCTTCTGTGGTCAAATAATCACACTTCTGTACATTTAAAACAGAATTCAGCTCTCGGGCCTTATCCTATTTGATCTGTTTTACCCATTTTTCAAAGAGCTCCTGTGTATGAGACTTTTTTTTTGTCTTTCCATCTTTCACATTCACACACATAAAAGCACGTACACACAGCTTCCCTTTAGCTAGACTGGAGCTCTGTGTGTGTGTGGCTTAATTTAGCAGGTCTAATTTGTTCTCTCCAGACCTGTCGAACAGATAAGAGGGAGGAGGAGAGGAGGTAGAGAGAGGAAAGGAAGCAGAGAGAGAATGAGGAAAAGCAGCATTGGAAGGAGAGAACAGGTGTCTGAGATGGTATCTGGATGTCAGCTAATGACTAAAACAACCTAAACTGAGAGAGGTAGAGTGAGAGAGAGCGAGGCAGTGAGATAGAGAGAGTGGACTGAGTCTGACTAGATAAAAGAAAATTCTATCCATGAAGTAAAACTGCATCAGTGTGAAAGAGAGAAAAGGCACAGTGGAGTCAGATGGAAGCAAACATGGAAAGAGAGCGAATAAGCAAAACACATTTTCAGTGCCCTGGCATGTTTCAAATCTGTGTGTCTGTGTTACACCTATCCTCACTTTCTCCAATTTAACCTGAAATTCTGCCTGTCTGATAACAGCTCCTCACTGGTCCTCTGGGCTAAAGTGACCAAAATCTAACCGAAAACCAAAGTCAAGCCAGGGCCAAATGGTTTCAAGTCTTATCAACTTTGAATGGGATCTCTTCCTGCTGTAGTGCTACATGATTTGGTCAAAAGGCCTAATATTTGTGTGGATCCATGCTGATTAACAATCAGCTTTGATAATATTTGTTTTATGATTAAAATTTGCGCTTTTTTAGGTTAAAGGGAGAGTGTGAACTGTGATATGCAGGAAAAATCACATGCAATGCTGCTTTAAATAACCTTTTCATGTCACTGAAGTGTTGGTTTTTGCCTCTTTAGACTAAGCACTTTCAGTATCTTGGATCCACTCTTTTCTTTCCAAGAAATTACACTCAAATTACACTGAAATCAGTCATCTTGCTCTTTGTCTCATTAAACATTAGGAAAAAGCAAATTCAACACAGCGATACAAAAGCCATAACAAGCTGTTGGAGCGTTTATCTGATGCCTTATCAGTTCAACCAGGGGACCAAGACAGAATGTAATCAGATTTGTGATATGGCTAATTGGAACCCATACGGTACATCACGTGGCCCTGTAAAAACAAAAGTGTAATTTAAACTCCTCTGGATTTGATTCCTGTAAGAGACACTTGAAATTAAAGGGTAGATGAACTCTAATTAGGTCAAGTTCCAAGTTTCCAGAGTCTGGGACCTTAATTCACCTTTATGTCTGATATAACAACAGAACCTTCCCTTCCTTCAAAGAGACAAAAGCCCACAATCTGCAGGCAGCACAGCAGTCAAACGCAGACCTTCCTCATTTATTCATGTCACTTGTTTTTCCCCCCAAATCATTATTCTTTGATCCTTTTCAAATCTTGTTTTCAAAGGTTGTGATTCGTCATCTTCAGTGCAGGCTTATATGAAGTAATGAGTGCTTTTGATTGCATAAGATAAACATTTTAGGTTCTATTTGGCTGTAAAGTCCCAAAGAAAGGCTTTATGAGAGCACAAATCAGCCTCAATTTATTTACTTTGAACAGAAGCAGCTCTCAGTTTATTTTTGTAAGACTTAAGAACCTGTTGGATATTTGTTTGTGTTTGTGTGTTTCCAATAATGATTTTACTGTCTGAGATCATAAAAGTAACAGTGATGTGTTTTGAATTAGTGCTTCCAGGAAGTGCTGTTAAGCCAGATGCAGCAGAAACAGGCTTTTGATGAAGGAGTAAGATCCAAGACAGTTCCCAGAATCCCATCCTGAGTCACCCCTTCTCATACATGCTGGATTCATAGATTTTCCAGGATAAACAGTCTGAGACCAATCAAAACATTTTTAATTTCCTTTCAAATGCTTTCGACACCTGCCTTCACTAAGGCAAAAGTATCATGTTATCATAATTAGCTGAATAATTGTCTTTAGAAATGTGCAAGTATTATGCAAACCTTTGTTGCTCCTGCTGGAATTACAGTAAAAACATAAATTAACACTAATTTACTGAATGAACCCAAGTGTAGACATCAGTGTACTGTGAAAAACAAATTTGAGTAATTACACAAAGTTAAGTCTGTTCTGTTCTTTAATTCTGTTATAATGTCAGTAACCAAGAAAGAGTGTCAATCTGATGTATTTCTGTAAATATACAGCAGATTAATACCACATTAAACTACAAGATCAATTAGAATAGTCATTGTCCTACATAAGAGGGATCATTTTGCCAACCTCGACTTGAAAATTAGCTTAAATTAAACTGTGGCAGGTGTAATTTATCTTGAGAATGTCTTAAATGTCTTCTGGCGGTATCAGAGATAACTGGTCATGCTGAGTTGATGTCGACAGAGAAATGCTCTCTCCTTCCTCACTGTCTACCACATACTTAATCTTCAGCTGCTCCAGTGTCCAGCTGCACAAAATGGAGGTTTAAAAGGTCAGCTCCCTGGTGCCCCTTCCACTAGACTGCTACTGTAAATAAGAACTTGCTCCCTCACCCACCAGTCACTGTTTGGAGTATTACTTAATGCTTTCATAACAAATATTGCCTCAAAAATCATACAAGACTGCATATTCAAAAACAGTTCATTTACAAAATGCACTTTTTTTTTTAGCAAAATGGCAAACACACTCTGAAAAAGATCAGCTCATGCTCTGTGGACTACTTTGTACATATTACATCATTTTTTAATATTGATACATGAAAGTTTTTGATTTTCGTCATCTGCCATTCCTTTGTTATGAGGCATCATATATTCCTGAATGTAAAAATGACAGAATTGTATGTTTATGCTGCTTTGCATAGCAACATTTGAGTCAAATAATCTATAGTTTATTGACTAATTAGGGTTCCCTCACACCAAATCAGTTTTTCACATTATCAGACATAAACTCTGGTGTGACTGTCTGTTTGTTTTGGTTCATTTAGGCTGCTGCAAAGACTGCAGGCAAACCAAACAACCAGTCCAACACACTTAAAAAAAATGGGTCTTAGTGTGATTCTTTTTGTAGTGACAGCAGACCAACCACAGGCTCACATGACAGAAGACCTGACTTTGGCACAGAGACTCTACAAAACATGGACGCAGGTCACCAACAGGTTTCTTTAGAGCAATTATGAAGCTTAGCGCAGTGACTCCATCTCAGCAGTGACTGACTCCAGGCTAACAGTGTTTTCAATTTGTGTCCAATTAAAGTAGCTAAAGTTGACAGCTGATGCCGTTTACTGGCATCTCTGTGTTAGCTTTAATTTTTAGCATATGTTCATCAGAGTTCTTCAAAAAAGAGTGAGTGAAACAAGCCTGAAAAAAAACATAAACCTGCATCGAGATTTAATCTGCTTTCCACTGAGTTACATCTTGAACAAATGCAAACATTTACATATCAGATTTCCTTCCAACAAGAACACACTTCATGAACGTAAGATCAGGATGTGAGAAAGTAAACTTTTGGTGCCGTAGCTTGCAGGTGACCTCAGTCTGTCTGCTCCGACAGTTTCAGTCCTCTGTCTACATGTCCTGATCCCTGTCTCTCCAACTTTTTTCCCAACCTTATTAAGCACCCCAGATGTTGTTGAAAGGAAGCGTTTAACCTTAAAAGGAAAACGGCACTAGGAATCTGTAAACATGCATTTACTTGCACACACACACTTACAGGAAATCTTCTGACCTCATTCACAGCTGGTTTGAATGTGCATTTATGTGTATGAGCAAATTTATCCAAAGGCCACATGGGAGGTTCTGTTAAACAGAAACCTTTGCACACTGACAGGCTTTGATGTCATCTCTATTGCTTTAGCAGACACACACGCTCTCTCACACACAAACACACCAAGACAATGTGAGGGCACCGTGTCTTTGAAGTGAAGTTGAGACAGATTAACTGTTCCATATTGACCGGAGATGGTATTTAAGACTCTTCAAGAAGAGGCATTCGATAGCCAGTGAGATTTTTATGTGTGTGCAGTAACAAGGGTGATGCCAGACACCATGTGTGTGAGTGTGTGTTTGTGAGTGTGTGAGTGAGAGAGAAAGACAAAGAATGTGAGCAAGAGTGCCAAATATGTCAGTCTGATGACACCTAAACATGCTTTGACCAGAGTCTGATTTCTTTCACACACACACCCACCCACACACACACACTCACACTCATACACACAAAGGCAAGCTGTGACCGGCTTCATTGGAAATTCTTTAGGGTTCCTCTGACACGCTGACGGTCCGTCAGGAAGACAGGCAGACACCTGAATGTCTTAGATAAACTTAAATTACACAAGAAGCTCCAAATCATTTCCTCAAAGTTGTGCTCAAAGGCAGCTATTCTAAATTTTAAAAAGGGAAAAGATGCAGTGGTAGATGTAAACATTTGCCATAACATGTGGTTTTACTGTAGTTGCCTTACTTTATTTATTACTTACAATAACTGTGAGCAAAAGTGAAACTGTGTCTGAGGAATTACAGAAAAGTAACAGAACAGAACAAAACAGGTACACTTTTACTTACACAGAAATCAACATATGACCAAGACTTTGCTGTGTGTATGTACATGTCAATGATGCAACAAGTCAAATGGATCTTGTGCATCCCAGCTCATGATACCTTCAGTCCTGCCTACATCATTTGCTCTGTTGTCTTGGCAACCCGACAGCAAACGTCGAGGGCACAAAACCAAGTTAATAACTAACATTTCTTTTTTTCATTCTTTTAATAATCATTTTTCATTTTCATCTCCTCAGTATTGTTTCTCATCCATTGTCTGCTTAACTGATCAACTGCCAACTGTTTATTTCTGCAGTATGATTCTCCTCTGCCTGCATCCAACACCAACTGGGAGGCCGTCACTATGCCCATGTCGGTGAGTCACGCACACACATACACACTTTATGGATTGATAAATTTCTACAAACTAAATTAATAGACATACTTGAACTCAATTACAGTTAGAGGTATTTTAGAGGCACAGAAACAGAGTTCACACATCAACCTAAATGTTAGGTAGAAACCAAATATCCAAATACTTTCACATTATTTGTGTTTATGATCAATAATATGGTCCACTATTAATGCGTGTCTGGGTTTAAGACACATCTAAGTATTTGACTGTTTGTAAAAGACACAAAACCAACCTGTTATGTATTTTTTTTCCAATTTCTTTAAAAAAAAAACAGTTAAAGACAATTAAAGGTTACTGGGCATTAATTACCTGTTTTTGCAGATAGAACATGTTATTTCTGAGATATTTTTTATGAGTACCAACCCACCCACCTACTGCCCTTCAACCCTGTCATCCCACTTGTAAGTGTCTTTTTAAGCAACACTGGCCACTTCAATAAATAAAACATATGGTCCATTTACATAGGCTGACACAAACCCACACACAGAATACATTCACTCATGTATGTACTGTATATTATGCATGAAGCTTGACATGTAAAATGACATGCTTACTTAGACTAATGTTTTTTTATGAGTATGTAAGTGTCGTGTGTGTGAGTGTCTGTGTGTGTGTACAGGCAGTAAGGTTTGGTGACATATGTGACCATTATTATTAGTGTGTGTTGTGCTACGTGGCTATGTGTTTTTCTACATGGATTGTTGATGGTTACATATATGTGTGGGTGTTTGTTTTAGTGCGTACGTGTCACTGCGAGTTTAGATGGGATGCTAAAGGGCGGTTTGTTGGCCTCTTTAACTTTATATTCAAAAGGCGTTGTGATACATTGTTTGCCGTCATTTTACATTAAGTTCACATTCAGTAACAACCTTACACTACTTAGAATATAAATGTAACACATTCATTTGAAAGATGAACCTCTCATGTTAATTTTCCTTAAAAGAAATTGTTTTAGTAAAAGTAAATAAGACCTATAACAGGAAAGTAATCTAATAAGTTTCATTTCTACATTCAGTTAGGCTGTCATATCTTTTTTTAACACCAGCTATAGTCACATTTTATAGCACATTAGAGTGATACTAAAAATATATTTCATTCATACCCATTAATTCACTGGATTGAAGCTTGTACAATAAATGCTAACAAATGTTAAGTCTCAAAAGTGTACTTCAGTTCCCATATTAGCTTAAATGAATCTAAGCCTCCTTCCACATCCTGACAGCTTCCCATCGCCTGCTCTTGTCCTTTGACCCGTGTGGAAGTTAGTGCTGATTATAGCAGCTAAAGGCACATGCGTAATATTTCTACATGCTATAAGAATTTGATGGCTATTGCCTCATGGCTATAAATAGCCTGCAGAAGGGAAAAAGAGGCCATCTAAGAATCATCTGTGATATATGTTAATACTTTTATCACCCCTTTGCGGACAATATTCATTGTAGTGGAAAATTAACGACATGGAAAGCAAAATCACATTAAAAATACAAGTGTCATATAAGAATTAGAAGATTAGAAAGTAAGAAATTCTCAGTTCAACCTCAGTACTCATCATCATTTTATTTTCTTAGCTCTGTCTCAGACTGCAAGTGGACATTCTCACATGGGCTGAATGACTGTAATTGTACATTAATAAGATTTTATTCAAATGTGATTTTGCAAAAAAATAAAATAAAAATAAAAAAATACATATGGCACTGACCAATTACATTAGTGGGAATTATTACTGAGTTTGGAGGAACTCGCTCTCATACCAAGGTTTGCTTTTAGATTGCAGTCATTGGCTGGCAACATGCAGTGAAACACTGTTTACAATACTTCCTTTGTCCCAACTTACTGTACATGTTGGACTACTCTCATATTTACATTTTATATGAATAAATTGGTGGATTCATTCATATAAAAGGATTAATAATCACAAATAGAATGTTTGATCACCACAAAGATACAACAACAGTGTATCACTAGCAGTAACTGAATTGCATCACAGATGTTAAGGGAAAGACATATAATGAGAACAACTACACTGACTGACATCAGGTCAAAACAGCTCCTTGAAAATCTGTGTTCTATTTCACTAAAAGCTTTGTGTGAAATGTTTAGTAGTGATCTCTTAAAAGGCTGGACGTGTTAGAGGAATCTGAGTCAGTGCGACTAACAGGGACTCTGGCCTTTATGTTCGTTGTTTCTCTGTGGCAGTGTGGAGGTTGTCTGTTGATATCTTCAAATCTCCTCATGAATCCCTGGAAACCTTTTCAATGCTTTGAAAAGCAACAGCGCTGACCTCCCCACCATAGGCTGTAACTACAGCATGGACAATGAAATATGCTGTTTGCGAGGAACCAAGTGCACTGTCAAGGATTTTTACCAAGTTCAGAAATCTGAGGTTTCCTTTGCTGTAGAAAGACCAGTCCTGTCTCTGCATGAAGCCACTGCCTCCATGTTTTGTAAAATAATGTTTTTCATTTAGCATTAATAGTTAATAGTAATCTACTACATGAAACTGAATAACTACATGTAACATGTCCACTGGCTCTCAAGTAAATGGGGTTGTCCTAGAGTTTTCTGCTGCATAGAAAAGTAATTTAAAAAGTAAAAATAGATATATATTTTTATATTAAAAGATTTCCAAGAGGAGTTTGGCTCATGGCTCAATGTGATTCCCCCAAAATGCTGTAGGTAATAATACTGTAAATGAACAGGTGCTAAGGTTTGAACAGGCTTAAATTTATGATACAATTATGATCTTCACCCTTTGACCTTTGCTGTTTGTAGGACAGTGGGGAAGGACAGATACCAGCAGCAGTCACAGAGGTGCCTTTCACTTTGGAGGATTTGGACCGAACTATAGCTGCCTTTGACACTGTGGAGCAGCTTCTCAGATCCCTGAGCCCAGACACCTGGAGACAGGACCTGGACAGCATCTACACTCAAACACACATACATTATAGATCCAGGGCTTATCATCTGGCAAGCAGACATAATAAAGGTAGGACCTACTAGTTTTACAGGCCATATGTTAACAGGAAACATGCACTAAAACTGTCATCTTAAAACATTTGTATGTCCAAACAAAAATATGTGTGTCTTTGCATGATGGTAATCAAATTAATTTGGCTTGAATTTAACAGTGCAAGTGGAATACGCTGGAACATTTCAAAGCATTTTCACAAGATGGGACTGAAACTTTTTTTGTGTTTTTGGGGTATTTTCTCATCTTTAATAGAGATCAAAAAAATAATGATAAAGTGAGATAAAGAGGCAAACAAGAAGATACTAGAGTTAAAAGGGGCATGACATGCAACAAAGTCACTATCTGTATTCAAAACAGCAACCATGGGTGGTTATTAACGCACTCCAAATTAAACTCAAAACTGAGTAAATATGATGAGTTCATAGAAAATCCTGTTCGTTGGATACTGTGAAACTATTAGAGAGTTAAAAAGTAGAGGAAGCTCCAGTTTTTCTTATCAGCTCTTTTGTTAAAGAAAGCTCCAACAAGCAAAAATCTCTTATACAAACCAAAATCCTGTGAGTGATTAAATGCTGTGCCGTGTGTATCATATACATTTAAATGTATGCAAGTTCTTAAAAAATTAGAGTGTCAAAAAAGCTGTGCACAGCTGCAGAATTGGTAGTTAATCACAATCCCCTACTGAATAAAGGCATTTGAGTACATTAATATGGAAAATTTATGCTAATGCTTTAAATTCTACTTTCCAGAAATACAAAATATCTTAGAGCAAACTTTATTACCGGAAGAAATTTGTGCAGCCTTAAAAATTATATGTTTGGCTTCTCTAGTTTTTAATATTTCTCCTTGCTTAACAATCAAATGAACGAAGCAGAAACTAGTTTTCTACAATGATCAGTGGTATTATCCAGTATTGAAATATTTTTTTCTTTTCTACGATTGTATAAAGGGACATTTAACAGTGACCTGTTGAGGTAGTAAAGATGATTCAGAAAGATGAGAGCAACCGTGTTCTCATCCCGTTTTATTGTGCTGCAGATGGTGATCCTCCACAACTCTGCTGCGCTCACAGTATTTCACCACAGACTGGTGCAGTCGTTGGTAGCTGGTGTGAAAGAGGGGGAGGGGAGATTGTGCTGCCTTGAGTGATCAAGAAAGACCCACAAAGCAGAAGAACAACTCTCAATTTCTGTGCAATGTATTAAAAGTCAGCAGCAAAGTGTTGAGGTGGACAGAGTCTACAGCGTGTTAATTTGAAGGACCTTATTTGTCAGGGCTGTAATGACTGTAAATTGAGCCACACTGATGCCTTATTATCAACTCAGCACATGAGACAGCCTGTGAAAATATGCCAATAAAGTGTTCATGTGAAAATGAAACTGCCAGCCAGTGTCAAGTTAGGTAGAGTGCTACAAAAACATTAGCTTGTCTGATGGCTGGGAGTATCTTGACACACGTATTTAGCTTGTAGGAGGGAAAATTAAAAAGAAAGATCAACTGCTCAGTGAACTGCCCGGTGCCGAACATAAAAAAGGAAAAAAAAGGTTAAAAGAGCGTCCTGAAGAATTACGGTATGAAAAGACTTTTTGATCATCGGCTAAATTTGTATGAAATGAAAATGATTTCGCCCCTTTTCAAGTTTTCTCTAAATATAAAAGATCATGGAGAAAAACGAAACCAGCTCCTGCTCTTATTGTGATGCAACAGCGTGCCGTAGCCTGACTGTTGCATCATCAAATGAGCAATTTGCCTTTTAGTGGGTCCAAAAATGAGTCAGCGACAGATTTAAGGTGACACAGGACCAGCAAATCAAGGCAGTTCTTTACTGTGAAGTCTGTGCCAATGACCTGCAGTCACTGAGGCAATAGATTGTGTCCTGAAGAGCAGATTTGAAATTTTGGCACACAAATGCTTGGTTCACACACACACACACACGTCACACAACATAGGAGTGTGTGTTTGGAAATGGGTGTGTTTCTGTTGTTCTTTTTTTTGGGGGGGTGGGGGGGACTTTTTGTACTGAAGGGCCAAAACTGAATCCTAATGGTGGCCCATTACACAAAAACAAACAGCTGTTGTGCTGTTTTCTTAAGATGGAAAATGATAAAAGAAGCCTGAGTTCCCTTAATTGTCTGCCTTCCTGTACAAAGTGACAGTCTGCCTGTCTTAGTCAGATTATAAGATTAAGGGGATTAGTGATCCTACATATTGAATGAGCAAAAAAAAAAAAAGCAATTTGTATTATAATTAGGTAAAATCTGTTTTTATATTTTTCACTAGAAACATCTGGTGGGCCAAACTGAACCTACTTCGGCCTGAGGGCCCCACTTTGGGCAGATCTGGTCTAATTTATAAACGCATTTAAGCTTGTGACAGACCTGAATGCTTTCAAACCCCCCACCCCCTCTCTCTCACCTATGCCTCCATATCTCTCTGCAGCACCATCTCTGTCTTTTTACCCGAGGGCTCTCCTGTTCCTTAGTAAATATTTGCGCTTGACAGCAAATCTATCTCTATTTATCAGTGCATGTGTGCGCTCGGCTGGCATGAGAAGGCTCTGTATAGTGGGGAAGTTTGTGCATGTTGCAGCACTACAGAGAGGTGCATAGGTGCTGCAGGTCTTTGATATACTGTACCAGTAGCTCTCTCTAATTGGAAATTCAACCTGTGCAGCGGAGCAGAAATGTGCCACAGTCAGCAGCTTAGCTTTGTTTTCATTAAGACACCACACTCAGTAGCTCACCACCACCTTTGTTCCCATGAAGGACACCAAGTCTGATCCTCATATTATCATACACTTTTAAATCCAAGTCACTTATATGCATGTTAACCTGAAGAGGCTCTTAAAAAGAATCAAATTCCTATTAATAAAACTTTAGAGCAGAGTGTGTTCTTGCTTCTTGCACTCATGCACAGATACAACATGGTTTTCGTGTTTGTGTCTGAGTGAGTGACACAGTCATCCTCGCAGTCTTTCTTGCTCTCAGTCTTTCTGTCTTTTTCTCGCCAACACTCGCTGACAGGGTTCCACAACGCTGCTTTTCTGAGATTACACTCATTTCTCTGGGATAAAGACACAAGTTCTGCCCTGCAAACACACACACACACAAACACACACAACTACACACTTTTTACACCTAAAACCTTACCTGTGCTTTCATATTCACTCATACAGTATAAACATTCCGTTCACCCCCCCCATACACACACACACACACACACCCACACACACACACGCTGTCTCCTGCATTTGGTGTTATCAGAGTCCATACAGGGGTGAGTGATTCAACGGTTTCTGTACAAACTCCTTTACATTAAGCCTTCATTACCTTAGGAAGTGAATACAAATATTGCAAATGTTAAAATATACCTTTCGTGACTCTTCACCATCATTTTCAGTCCCTCCAGGATTTCGCAGGCGTTTTTCAAGATTGTTGCGGCCTAAAATGCCTGAATCCGCGGCAGCTTTTCTAAAAATTTTAAGCGTATTTGTAGCGATTAAATTGCGGGAGACAGTGAAAATTGCTAAAAAGTTGCATTTTTTTCTTTGTTTTGTATAATTCATTAAAAATGAATTGAACATCAGGGAATTGTTTTGCACGGTCTTTAGCAGTAATTTTTGTTGGTAAGTGAGAGACATTACTATCG
>JAPZDV010000024.1:11515232-11529979 GCA_029814665.1 Acanthurus lineatus | reverse complement strand
TGGGGACTGCTATGATTGGTGGAACTCACGGGAGGCTGGCCAAAATTGCGGAAAAGTCGCGGTGATTGGACAAAATTCCAAGGTCGCGCAGAATTTACGGAGATTGGTTGAATTCGCGTGAATTGTTGCGTTCACAACATCGCGAATTCCTGGAGGGACTGCATTTTGCTGAACCACCGTTTTGGTGTCTCGAGTGTTACATTATGGCCATCACCATTGTTTCAAGGTTAAAACTGCGGTGAGTGTGCATGACATTGTCTGTGTTAATGCCCGGAAGAAAGCTAGTGGGTTAATTATGCATAACTTTAAGCCTTGATATAATGTAAACACATAAATTTTCCATAAAAAAATCCCTACAGACAGTTGTCATGAATGGAGAAATAAGCTATAGAGACTAAGATCATGTTTTGCAACAGGCTGTAAACATGTTTTTTCCTGCTGGTTGGGCATTTCAATATTTGGATCGCCTATTTTTCAAGTCAGCCTAAAGTGACCATTCAACGAGCTACAGGTTTGGCAATTTTGCCTCTGCATCATTTTTCAGGTTGTCATCTGTTCTTGTTATCCTCACATTTGTCATCGACTATGTAACCTTCACTTGTTGAAAACCTGCCATTTCACTCAGTGAAATCACAAAAACAGAAACGACGGCTTCACTGTCACTTGTATTTTTTACCAAAAGATGCAGGAAAAATATGTCTGCAGTTTCCCTGTGAGCTGTGTTGGTGTAGAATATGAATATGAGTCTGCACTGTAAGTCTGGAGGAGGAGATGAGTTCTCGATGCTTTACCTGTCCTCCATGTCACACACCATATACCTGTGAATTAGTAAAGTTAGCTGGTCAAATACAACACTTTATCTTTTTGACCTTTTTCTGTATGTGTAAGACAAAAAACTGCAAATATTAAACCATAAGGATGCTGCATGTATAGCTACACTACGAGTTTAGTGTGAGTTTACATGGACTCCAAAGTTTTTACTTAAATTTCATAAAGGCAGTGGTATTGTAGCTGAGAGACACATTTAATAACTTTTTTAATACATCATTTTCTTTAAATGACGTTATCGCAGAGGATAAAATTTAACTTTATGGCTGAGATTGAAAAACGAAAGTAATAATAAGTTAATTATTTTCTACTTGTATAATGATCAGATCAAAGCAAGAGTACAATTCTAGTATTATGTGTTCATTTTAAAGCCTGGTTTGCGTGATTCAATGAATAACCTTCTTTCAAAACTCTGCAGACTTTTATACCAGGCCTCACAGAATACTTGTTTATTATTAGAAATAAATTGAGTAGGTCGAGTCAACCTTGAGCTAATAATCCCTATTGTTTGTTCTTTATTTCTATAGAAAATATCCCGATTTATTCGAATAGCCGGATCTGTGCAAGCTAAATTTAACTCAAATTTTATGTCTCCCTTTTTTTCATGGTTTTCAAACTTGACACAGACACACACTTTGAATCAGTTGTCCTCATTTAGCCTGTTAATACTCACACAAATGCAGACATAATCCACTTTTCGTTGAGCTTAGTGCATAGTGGTTGTGCACGCAGCAGCTGTGGGACAGAATGCAGAAATTTCAGAGAAGCTTGCAAACACATTCATCACATACACACAGATGCTGCATGTAAATGCAAATGTGCAAACAAATGTTCATTTGCTGCATTTACTTTTCTATATTTCTCTTGTATTTATTTTCACTGAGAAAACATTACCTGTATAAATACTATTTTACCACTTAGATCAAATGACAGTCAAGGTTGTCAGTAGAAATGGTGCAACTTCCTCTTTCATCCCTCTCTCTCTCTCTCTCTCCCTCTATTTCTGAAGCAAATGATCACATCCCTTGTTCCTCCCTCTACCTCTTCATTGTTGTACATTGTTCATTGTGCTTCCCACATGATCTGACACAAATGAAACCCCCCACAGCAAAGATTTCTTTTGGTGAACAATTGCTTATTGATTATCAATGCCATTAGGCTTCCTTTGACCCCGCTACACTCCCCTTTGGATTCTTTCTTTCAAACACGATGTTGCACATTAAGCAAATATGTCATTGTTATACTAATGCGGAGGTTGTAGTTTCTAGGCCGTTTCTATTGCATGACTGATCTTTATTGTTGCATTGTTGCAGCAAGCTGAAAAAACAGGCCAATGCAAGCCAATCTCACCAGGCTACACTGTTGTAGTTACAAATATCGATCCTGACAAGTCCTTTATTCTTGTATCGGGTCGTAAAAGCTTCACACTTCAATGGGGTGAAAAATCTGGCGGGGACCAAACCCAAGAAGATTTCATTCCTCTTCCCTGCAAATGGGCTTGTTTAAAGAATATTTCACTTGTTTCAAGAAAGGATTATCCCATTTCACCCAAGCTGTGCTTTCTAATTGGCTCTATGTCCTTTATAGGCTCTACTTGTTGGGCAAACGACTCACCCCACCTCATTCGGCCGTGGTAATGGCCCTCATAACCAAACTGTGCTTCTAAATTTCACAGTCCCATAATGGTGGAAGATCTCTGCGCTTCTTGCTCTGCTGTCTTTGTTTTCATGTGGTAGCAGAGCACACAGGGTCACGATACAGTCATGCAGTCATTGTGATTGGCTTGCCATGAGATGGAAACTCCGATATATGAAAGAAAATGCTGTTAGTTTACCACCACTTTTATGGGGACCCTTGCCTTTCTTGAGCAAACAGAGCAGTCAACAGATTAACTCAGTATGGATTGAACTCTGAATGGCCTGTAGACCTGTGAATATGCAGTCCACCATCAATGCTTAAAGGGCAAGGTTTACAGAAACTACTTTGTTTGATATGTTTAGTGCTTTCTCTTGTCTCTTTCTGTTGGACAGAGGGCAGTTGCATTCTACCATAGAAGTGAACGCATCAACGATTTCTTCTCGTCCTGTTGCTTTCGCTGAGGGTTTGTTCAGTCACCCTCTCCTAAAGCTGTTTCTGCAGGTAGTGAAGCGTCAGACTGTAATCCAGTGGGAGTCTCCCATGTTGCTCTAGACTGTCTCCTCTGAAGCTTAGGAGACCATTAAGGGAAAGTCCTTAAAGCTTCTAAACCCCCTTTTTTTTATCAATGAATCAAAACAGAGTGCACAAATTACTTAAGTCAGGTTAGCAAATAGCCGTCTTAAAAGAACAGTGTAATTAAGAGCTAAATATTCAATAATTCATGTTGACTGAAGGATCTTACCTCGAATTTAGATGTTTTCTTAAATATCCAAACAAATCCAGCCTACTGAAGAGAACACATCTGCTTTGGTGTTGTGTAATAATGTCAATCAAGCAGTTTTTTTAGGTGAGGTCTTGCCTTTTCATCCTCAGCGCCAAGGGCTTGGGCGTTCCCAAGAACAAAGCACTGAATCACAGGAATAAAACATTACTTTTTGATTTTTTCACAGTGGTTATGTTCTAAATCACAAATAAACATGCCCACACTTCCACAGAGCCCTGCAGGAAGGTGCTGTAATGCAAGATTTAATAAGAATTCAACCAAAGAGCACACTTAATCCTCTCTTCTGTTTGCCTCTATGCTGTGTTTCTGAGTGTCTTTGGTCAAACAGGCACACAGACCTGCAGCTAGTGACACAGACGATGTGACCTGGTCACTACGTTCCTATGGAGTCCTGACCTTGTGCTGGTATTGGCTGCAGGCTGCACACCCCTGCCCAAAGACTGATGCCTAGAAACGTCTCAAACACAGCAAAATAAGAGGAAAATAACCAAATACAGGCAGAGGGCAGGGTCCCTGCACATAAATACATCACTACATACTTCTAGTGAGTCAGTTTGTGTGAGTCAGTGGACTGCTTTTTTGAGAAAATTCCTGCATATTATGTCTTCAAAAAGGTTTTAAAGCTATAGTGAGTTTCTTTAGCTCTTGTTGAGAGTTGTGCTTAACCAGTATTCAAGTAAAATCCATGGTTCAATGGCCTGGTGTAATCACCGCCTATGGTATGGACAGTGTGCTGATCATTATCCTGCTGATCAACTCAATGAAGAGAATCAATAATGCCACTAATTGTTCCTCTACTGTCTTTTCTAGTCTTCTCCCATCTTTCTACTATTTTGTCTTCTGTCTCATCCACTCTTTACCACCCTGGATTACCAGCTGAGTTTCAGCGACATAAATTGTTCCCACTGTATTCCACAGATGACACTTCCTTGGTCTTCTTCATTAATTTGTCCTTCATGCTTATAAAGCCACTTAAGAAAATTTATATGAATGTTGGAGATGATTGTTATAGATCTCTCCACTGAAAATATATTTTAACAACATTCAACAACCTCCAAACAAATGCACAGTTGGCCTCAGTTTCTCTTGGTGCTGATTAATCATGTGCACATATGTCATTCTGTCTCTGGTGCCTATTTCAGTAAAACATGGAAAAACAGCCAATTCTGATTCATTTCTAACTCTGGGGCTCCAGGTTTTCTAGTCTGAATAATTGTTTCGATTCCATATTTCCCATCAGTTGGTCCTGTAGTCTCCTAGATCCTCCTTAAAAAATAAATTTTGAACTATTGCAGCAGGCCAATGAACAAACATCCTGAGATACACTAACAAGATCATTTTCTCCAAAGCGATGACATGAAGAAAGACCGCAGTCAATACATTCAATCTACAATCAATTCATAACCCCTGCTTCCTGCTCCGGCTTGTTTTCTCTCCCTCTCTACCTTTATGTCTCTCTTTCATCCACTCGTCTTTCTGTTCCTATACAGTCAATTGTTGCAGTTGTACTCATATCTAATAGTCTCTTTTCAACCATTTTCATTCAGTCAATACTGAGCTTTTTTTTTCTTGTGAATTACAGCCACTTTGCCTTATTTCCTTCCCTCTTCGTGTCATTCTTCTCTGTCTCACACATTCCTCACACATTTCTATTAATGATTATATGGAGCAACGGCAATAATAAATCAAAATGTCTCTCTTTCACCCTTCCTTACTGAAAAAGCTGTTTGTATTGTTGTACGCCACTACTGTGATATAAAAACATTTCAGGTTCAGATTACTTTATTTTTACCCATAGATAGATTTAGTTTGCAGTAGACAAGGGCTTCCAGTGTGACACAAACCAAGACAAACAACACAGACAGCAGAAAAACATGAAAAAAAATTGCTTAATGCTACAAAAATTAGGACTTTAAAAAAAGAGGAAAATAGCAGTGCAAACCATTAATAAGATGGCAAAGACACAATCTATAAATAAAGTCTTCTAAGGAATCTGTGCAATGTCACAATGATGCTACTGTGCACTGTGGTTCATCAGGTGAATTTCTGCAGGAACAAAGCTATTTTTGTACCACTTTGTTTTACACCTTTACACCTGAAACCTCCATCCAGAAGGAAGCTGCTGAAATGCACCATGTGAAGCAAAGGACACATTGTCTTCAGCTGAGCTGGTTTATCTGCTGTTACTGTCTGTGACTCACCAATCAGCCTACTAGACCATTCATCAGTTTGCTTGAGAAAAGTATGAAGCTAATTCAATAAAAGTGCAGTAAAATAAGGATATCATGATCTTGGCAACGTTAACGTAGGACAGTTTTCTCCTTTGTTGCACACACAGCCTCACAATTTGTTTCAAAGTTCAGCTTTTAGTTGTCTCAAAATATTTATTATTATTTATTTGTAAGTTTTATCACATACAAAAAACTTAGTAAACTTTAAACCAGCAGATGAAGAGCTGATATCTGTGTGAAGAACAAGTAAGTGGCCATGATAATAATAGCAAATTAATCCAGAAAGGGCCTAATATAATTGTTTCACAACATATTATACAAGAAAAACACATCACATTAAAGGCCAAAAACATAGTAATCATGTGAAATGACCTCTGTGAGGTTTCAAAATACTACTGCAAAGAGACACCACAAGCGCTAACTAATAAGTTATTTTCTCTGTTTTTCTCTAATGTTTAGTTGACCTGAACCGTCTATACGATGATGTCAAGCGGTACAGCTGCACCCCCCGCAACTACTCCGTGAACCTGCGTGAGGAGCTGAGGACCACCAACGCCGTCTTCTTCCCCCGATGTCTGCTGGTTAAACGCTGCGGAGGCAACTGTGGCTGCGGAACCGACAACTGGAACAGCGGCTGCACCTGCCAGGCCTCCAAGACCACGCTCAAACTACACGAG
Source organism: Acanthurus lineatus (assembly GCA_029814665.1). Lineage (NCBI taxonomy): Eukaryota > Metazoa > Chordata > Actinopteri > Acanthuriformes > Acanthuridae > Acanthurus > Acanthurus lineatus. Next base: position 11,523,821 of record JAPZDV010000024.1, on the reverse strand, counting down.
GTGGGTTTCTTCATGCCTTTCTCTCTCTTTTTCTCCATTTCTTTCTCTCTACTTTCTTTTTCTTACTTTTTTTGTCTTTGTTATCTTTGCTCACACACAGTTTCATTTATTTCTGGCATCTTAGAGTCATAATCGTACACACAGCGCAGGACAAAGATTCGGGACAATTATGCATGCAACACACACACAAAACCTGACTACACTAATGTGTGTGTTTTAAATTGCCATACTGTAAATTAGGCTCAGTTATCCGGCTGTGAGTTTTCTATAATCTAACTGTGCTGCAACATAAATAAAAATTACAAGACCTAACAAGACATGAAATTTCCAGCACATTTTAGGTGTGTATCTGAAAGGGGCTTAAAAGATGGTGTGTGTGTGTGTGTGTGTGTGTGTGTGAGTGAGCGAGTGAGCAGGACAGAGTTGTGCAGAGGCAGGAGCCGCATCAACAATGAAGCGCCAATGCACCAGCAGCATCACACTCTCACCCTGCTTCTCTCCTCCATCCGTTTCTATGTCGGTCCTGTCTTTCTCTGTCCAATCTCTTTATATCTCTCTCAGTCCATTGTTGCCATTCTATCACTCTCTTTCTCTCTGTGGGCCTCCATCATCCTTTCATTCTTCCCAATTCCCATTTTCAATTTATCCCCTTGCAATGCACCATTCTTGTTTTTTAAGCCTGTCATTCATTCCTTTCTCTCTCCTCCCTCCATCTCTTTGTGTCTTTGTTCTCGTATAGCTTCATTATTGAAACTTGGTCTGCAGGGCTCTCTCTTTCTCCCTCTGTCTTCCACTCTGTCTCTTTCTCTCTGCTAAAAATAATGCTATGGAAAATAAGACAAAAAGTGGGATTTATGTTGTTGTGTGTGAGTGTGTGAGTGAGTGTGTTTCTATTTCCTCTCCCTTCCATGCAGTCTAAGACCTGTAACTGCTTCCTTCACTGACTGAACTTCTAAAGAAACACATTATTACTCACACTATTGTTTCACTGCTGGGAAGTCATGACATAAATCATGGGCAGACTTGCTTTCACTGAGCTTTGGAGAACAAATTCACTGCATCTGTTGCAGAACAGTTTGTAGCTACACACTGTTTTTACATTAGAAGTGGCACCTGCAAAAAATTTGGCCATATGCAATAGTGTCAGTTCTGGTGAAACGCTGAGTAAATCTTACTGCAACATCGATTCCATGCTAGTTTTTTATAGACTCTCAGTGTAAGCGGAGCTTTTTAACCACATCTTGACACTGCCTTTGTAAGCAATGGTTCAAATTTAGTTTAAAACCAAATATTCAAACTTTTTGATATAAAAAAGATGTTGTCAGAGTGCAGTTTATATACATCAGTCTGTATATATCTGTAATCTGAATGTACATTTTATTTGTTCCATTGCTGTAAGTGCCCAGGCTTGTTTTCTAAGATATTGTGCACTGGTTTATTTTTCCATAGAATAAAACAGGAATTCCAGGGTGGTCAGTTATGATTAACAAGGGAAAGGGTGGTCCGCAATTGTTCTATATCCTTCATGGTTTCATGCTACACTAACGCATTCTTAGCAACCCTTGGCTTTGTTTTTTAGATCTATATTTTGAGTCCTTCACTTGCTTCATTGTCAAGGTTTTTGCTATAGGTGCAGTAACTCTCAGGGAGCAGTGTTTCTCTTTGCCGAGCTCCTGCTGAGATTAGTCATGAATGATGCTCTTTAAAACAAGCTTTACATCAGCCTCTCTTATTTCCTTCACATTGCAAGTTTCTCTCTTTCTTTTTAATGCAAACTGGATTTACTGTCATTGCAAGTGGTTCATGTAGTATTTCTGCGCATTTTCGCTCTCTTCATCCTTTCTGTCATGATCTCTGTCTCCTTTAGGTGCTGAAATACGCCCCAGAGGTCACCCTGCATCAGGGCCATCGGAGGTCGCGTGTGCGCTGGGTCATAGACGAGATCTTCCTCACACACCACGAACAGTGCGAGTGTGCGTGCCCCTCCCAGCCCCCTCGCTGAGACGCTCAGACTGGCACTTGCATCTGGAACTGTTGAACGAGCTCTATTCTTATCTATTTTGCAAAGGACTTCATGTAATATCTACAACGCAGACACACATGCAGCAAAGAGGGAAGGCAACAATTAGACTGACAAACCGCAGTTCACATCACACACAGTGACATTTGTTATTGCAAGTTAAACCACCTACCCTCTTCTGTACACCGGCCAAACTGAATGCATTCATTTGGGTGAATGCCAAATATGTGTATTCTAACTTTTCTGCAACTTGGACACTAAATCTTCCCTGTTTAGACCAAATTTAAATGTCACATTTGCAACATAAATGCTAAAATCACAGTGGACCTCCAGAGAAATTCACTCATATTTAATCAGTTTTTTTTTCTCCCAAACAAAATACCGAAAAGCATTTGGGATACGGAAAAAAAACCCATAAGAAATAACACCAACATTAAACTTACATTTACGCTTTGATTAAAGGAGTTCATTAGAGGCCAACTTGATTGAAGTAGATCGACTCCAACTGCTGCGTGAAATGTTTATTTCTATTTCATGTGCATGTGTTTGCGTTTCTTCCTGTTATAATAAGACTGTTTCTAGAAACTTCAGGCCCTTCTCCTGCCAGGAGCATGCTGAGATGAGTGAGCGCGAGACAGACGGAGAGAGGGAGAGGCGTCGGAGGAAGTGTAAACCAAAATAACACTTTATCTTGATGTGAAATTAGGCTAACCACAACCCTGCAGATCTGAATTGAGCAGAAACACACATCTCACACACACACACACACACACTCACGCATCCACTCTAGGCTTCCACGCCTACCTAAAGATAAAAACGGTAGTTATTTATTCTGAATTCTTCACTGCTCCACTTTTCACTGCAGCCCTCCTTTTGTTTTGCACACATTCCTGTCTGCATGTATCCACACTTTCCTTTTGTCTGTTCTTCCATCTGTACGCTTCCCCCTTTTTTTTTTCTTTCTCACTTCACTCCGTCTCCCTCTCTCCCTCTGTTGCTCGCACGCACCCTCTCTCCCTCCATCACTCACTCTCTAGCACATCAAAGGGGATGTCAGATGAGGCCGCTGCGCTCTGCCCGGTTTTCTGAGCGTTCCTGGAATTCCAACTGCTAACCGGAATTCTGCTTACATGGATAAAAACTGTGATCCTCAGACCCTGAACACATAAGAGGAAAGAGAGAGAGAGAGAGAGAGAGAGAAACACTCAGGAAGCCAAAGACAGAGAGACAGAAAGTTTTTTTTTAGACTGACAGAAAAGGGACAATCAAGCAAGTCGCCCGTTTGTAGATTATCAGAGCTCCTGGATGAGAGCTGAGAGAGGAGCCACTTTCCAGATACAGCACATAGAGACTGCAGCTACTTCAGCAGGTTCAATCAGCATGTTCATGTATTCAGCTCGCCTGATTTCTTTTTTTCTTGTCAAGCTGCTTTTTTTCCCTCCTGAAGATGCTCATGTGTATCACAATCTGACCCCAGTAACAGCAGCAACACAGTGAAAAGAAGATCTGTGGGAATTAGGGTAATGTTCTCATGTGTGCTGAAAATACAACTGATACTTGAGTCTGTGTGTCTGTGCATACATGTGTGTGTGTGTCTGTGTGTGTGTGTCTCAGTCTGCCTGTAGCAGCTCAGGAAGAGGCTCTTTTGTTTAAGGGGTGGAGGGTTACCAACAGTCTGTGAGAGCTGGCGGCGGATACAAGCATGTGCGTAGCGGCATGTGACTGCCCGTTCTAGTGTGTGTGTGTGTGTGTGTGTGTGTGCTTTTTGCGAGTGTGTAGGTAGCTGAAGTATCAAAGCAACGCAGCAGGAATTCAAACTAACTGCTAATCATTTCCATACACATGACCCAGCAATGAGAAATGATAAGAGACACTGTCATCTGTCATCTCTCCGTCATGTCCTCCCTCGTGTCCCACCATTACACGCTAAGACTCGCTTACAAGCTGGATTTACACAGAGAAAATGGGATTTTACACACTACTTTTGTTCTCAAGACGGACAAAAAAAAACGAATAACAGGACACTGAGACAATTTCTCAGTCACTGTTAAATCTGATCAGCTGTGTGCATGTGTGCAGTGTAAGTCACGGCAGTTAAGTGGCAGGTGTCATATACAAAGTCCTCCTATATATTTAAGCTTTGTAAGTTTGTGGGCCACAAGTTTCCAAGTAATTTACGCCAGACACCCTCCTCACACACATGCAGATGTTTTTAGCCGTATTTCATCCAGGAAAGTAGCCTTACTTCGCTGTAAAGCTTTTGTCTTCTGTTCTCTTGCAGAAGTGCACTTTCATTCCTGTTTGCTGCATTTTAAAACACAAACATAAACCTGAAACTCACACAGAGCTGGTGATTTGTTCAAATTTCACACAGGATGGTTAGCAGGTAAATTACCCGGTTATATCTTCAAAAGCTAACGAGCCAGATGGTGATTAGGTAACGTGTCATTTTCCAAGATGCTTTGCTGCAAAACGCTCAGCTACTGTTCCAACGTCTTTGACAGAGCTTTTATGCAATCTGCTAACAACAGGGGATATATTTTAAATGTATATGAGGCGTGTGTGTGTGTGTGTGTGTATTTGTGTGTGTGCTTCCTGTGTCTGCCAGTTTTTTTGGCATTATCAGCACATTCCGTTGTTGCGTGCTCTAAAGTGACATTCCTCTTTTTTCCTCCTAACTGGGTTTGTTTTCACCTCCAGTTCTTTACAGTAGAACCACATGTATTCCAAAGCCAGACATTAAAAAACCTGTTTGTCTAATTGTGGGGATTTTTTTTTTTTTTTTTTTTGGTTTCTTCACACCAACTAGAGATTGTCCTGTCATATTATCAACTCAGAGAAAAGTTTTCCTGTTAGTTTTAGCCAAAAAAAAAAGTCAACCTGCTTCGTTGTATAAAATATTCATGAAAAAAAACTGTATGCTTTACTTAAATAATTTATTGTGTTTTTCTCTTTGTTTATAAAAATATCAGCTGGTTGTCTTTAAAAATAAAGTGTTTCTAGCATTACTGCCTCCAAAGCTTTGATTTTTGTCTCACGAAAACAATGTTGGAATCATATATTTGATGGTTTATTAAAATGTTACTGTATGAAAAAAGTGCTTGTTTTATCAACTGCAGAGTTCAAAAGGAAAAGTATTGTGTATCTAGAAAAAGAGATAAAGGGAGAAACTGGAAGAGATGTTACAAAGTGGGAACACGAGCGCAGAGAGTGGAAATATGAAAGTTTGCTGTCAGATCTTTGAACACAACACACACACAGCAAACATGTCACCATGGAAACCACAGATGTGAAGACTCCTGCATTAGTAGTGAGATGTGAAGAGGTCATAACTGTGCAAGTTAAACTAATGGATGAATTCATTAATAGCTGCAGGACATTTATCTTCATTGCCTGTTAATTTTATATTGTATTTTGGTTGAATTGTTTCAAATCAAAAATTGATTTTAAAATAAATTGACAAAATTTAATTAAAGTGAGAGAGGCTCAATTTTTACACCCCTGTGGAATATATTTATATAAAAAACTAACATTAACTTTATTCACAAGTCAAAAACGTTAATGACTCCTATTAAACATGGAAGCCAAATGATCAAAAAGATGACAGTAAGAACGGACAGAAAGAGAGTCAATACATGAAATCATTCTTATCCATCCCTCTTCATTCGCTCCTTCTCTACATTTCTCAAGGCTGTTTCCTGTCGCATTGGTTGCCGTGGCAACCCTTCCTGTGCTGTTATCATTACACAGCAGTCTCTTTAGTACAGCCAAGCCAGTCACAACCCACAGGCAGGGCACCGACCAGCCAGTCATCTGTCTGACCATCCATCCATCCATCCATCCATCCATCCATTGATTCACTGACTAGTTTTTGAGTTATTCCAAGAGAAAGAGATCCAGCTTTCCCTCAGTCTTCAATGAGATGAGAATGATTGAAAAAGAAATATGCAGAGAGATAAACAAGAGTGCACTAAATTAAGACTATAGCAAAAGAAGAGAAGTTAATGGAGAGTGAGAGAAAAAAAAATGATGGAGAGAATACAAGGAAAGAAATAACAGCAGAGAGAAGGTCAGAGTGAGAGAGAGAGAGAGAGGGTTTGAACCCATCATTCCTACAAGGCTGTTTTTTGTTTCTGTCAGCAGCTTCTTATCTTTTCCTTGTGGGCAAACACAGACACAGAATGTCAACTCGCTTTGTCTTACAGATTAGGCCGTTCCCAGGCCGTGTTTTTATTTTTTCTTAAACATGCATGAATCTAAATGACTCTACAGTTTTAGCACCACCAGTGATGTCCTCTCATTCTGTACCTGATTATATGTTTCTCCAGCTGTAGTTTAACCCTTCACTCAGTTCATACTCTGCTTTGTTTTGCTTCAATCCCACTTTCCTTTAGATTCTGTCATGTTTTAGATGCATTCCACATTTCTATTACATTCTTTTCAATGACATCTCCCTCTTTCTCCCATCCACTCTTTCCCATGATGCTTTCTTTTTTCTTATCAGAACAAATGTCCATCCTGCGGTTACCTGGGAAACCAGGAAATTAAACCATAAAAGATGGAGAGAAAAACCTTTAGACTTTTATTATAACCTGTTTGCTATCACATTTCTGATCTTTTATTTTCTTATTTAACATCTGCCATTTATCACATTTCCTTTTCTCTGATGCTAATAGTTCAAATGGATATGTGGAGGAAATGTTAAAGGGACAGTCAATGTCCAATCTTAGCACCACGTATGAGTCATGCAAGTGGCCTTAAACATACATAACACTTTCCAGCACTGCCTTCACTTTTCAAATCATCTTCTCCTTCAGAGGCACGAATCCCATGAACTGCATATTTTATAAAGGTGTCTCTTGTTGTGGGAAAACTGTAGAGAGCTATCAAATTTGGGTTGCAACTTCGTTGTTTTTGCATCAATCTCAGTGCTCAAGATGCATTCAATATTTACCATAACAATTTAAGGCATGTAGAACTTTTTTTGAGCTGCCTCCGAGTGACCACAAAAAGAAAAAAAAGTTCAAATAATACAAAAAAAATCCATAAAGTTTGGGGAATTACATGAGACATTTAAAAGAATGGACAAAATCACAGAGACTAAGCCTTCAGGTAATGTGATTCTAGTGCCTGGTACAGATGACACTCTCCAAATTGGATTCTTTATTTCCATTTTGAAACTCAACAACATCTTTCATTAAATCCCTCCAAAATGCCCACTTCTTTTAAACCTCTACAACTTCAGTTTGTAATGTGTGCATCCTGCCATCCAAAATAACTAAATTTTTGTTATCAAATATTTTGCCAAACAAAAATCTACTTGTGAAGAGAAGATGAACATTACATATAAAAACTAGCATGAGGCCCTTTTAAAAAGGTACTGGATTTTAACTTTGTACTCTTTCATTGGGTAGTTTTAGTATAAACTGTCATGAAGAAAAGCTTTCAGATGACTGCTTTTATCAAAAGAGCAAGGTGAAGGAGGGGGCTGACTTTAATGGGAACATGCTTTTTGGAGGTGACCCGACTGTTTAATGACAGCTTAGCTCACCACCAAAGGTTGAATTTAGATTCAGATCAGAAGGAGGAACCCCACGAGAGAAATATACTTTCATTGTCTTGTCTTTCAGGTCGTCTACAGTCTCTGCAGCTGTTGTTTTGTGAATTTCAATCATAGTTTGTTATCAAATTGTTAAAATTTTGTTTCCATTTGGGCTGTGGTTGAATTTGGCCGTTCTCAGCGTGCTGTCATACATCAAAAGTTAAAGCTCTGCTATATTCTGTATTAAAATATGGGCAAAGGAAAAAAGCAATGTGCAAAAAAAAAATGATCTCATTTAGGGTGGAGACCCTTCACAGTTGTTAAGTCTGCACAATGTTTGGGATGGACACCATTTTTTATGACAAACAGGCAAAATGAGAAGGAGGTAAAAATTGGCAGAAGAAGACAAAGCTGGACAGGAAGAGGGGCACGAGAATGATGGACAGAACTGATGGACAGAAGTCGACACAAAAAGACACAAAAAAAAGCTTTGAGAGAAAGAGTTTGAAGAGGGACCAACAGACGTTGACAAAAGTGACACGCAGACAGATGATGAGGAGGTGGAGGAGAGCTGATGAAGTCATTGAGGCGTGTAGGAAAGAATGGTGAGAATATGACCCATAACTGAGACACGATGTAGCGAGACAGCGCAGCCCTGCATCACACACTCTGAGCCGACATGGAGTAGAACTGAATGGGAGGAACTCTGTCAATCTGTCCTTTCTCTCAGAAACAGCTTGGTCTCTTTTTGTCTGATCGATGTGTAACACAAGAAAAAAAAAGTTTCACCGTGACAGCTTTCTCTTTTTTTTGTTAAATCCAATTTCTCATTTACGCAGTCGTTTTACGTAATCACCCTCTTTTTTTTCGCTGAGGGGCCTTAAAAACAGCGCAGATCACCAAGGATGTCTCCAAGGATGAGAGGTGCGTGGAGTTTGTTTAGATGCATGTGGGCGAAGATTTGACTTCACCACTTCAACCTCACCTCCTTTTTTCACTTTCTTTTGGATGATTCTTCTTCAGTTTT
>JAPZDV010000024.1:11451506-11515132 GCA_029814665.1 Acanthurus lineatus | reverse complement strand
GTCTCCGTCCCGTGCTGATCGTCGTCGTCTCTTTTGTCAAAACCCGCTTTTTTCACTTTCTTTTGGATGATTCTTCATCAGTTTTATGTTTTTTTTTCTTTTCTTTTTTTTGCAAAATTAACTCAAGACATACAGATGTAAGCAGTCATTCATCCACAGCACACACACACACACCATCATTTCTCCATTCTCTTCGACCTCCAGTCCCATCCATCCTCCTTGTCCCTTGCTCCCATCTTCCCCCTCTTTCACACTACATTATAGAACAGCTTTCATTTAGGTATGAATATTAGATATTTCTTTTGAATAATGGAAAAAGACTGTATGTGAGGAATCTGCAGACATAAGGAGAAAAAGGACAGTTGTACTTGTAAGTCCTCACTTGCACATTTAAAATAGTCCAATAAAAATGACATTCTCAGATCCAAACTGTTCCATTAAATAAATGATTAACTTAAAGTGCAAGTCAAGAGGTGAGGTGGGTGTCTTTCAGTGTGTGTGACTACTGCAAGATTTTCTATATTTTGATTCTTGAAGAAAGTGCAGCTCTTTGTGCAATTCTGCAGAGACACGCTACTGTTTATTCCTACTGCTTTTGAAGGGAGGTGGGCTGTTTCTTTGTGTTTTGTTGTATTTTAAGGCCCTTGAATGCATGAAAAAAAAACTCTCGGGTTTCTAAAAGTTTACACGTCTTCTAAAAGGACACAGGCAGGCACATAACAAATGTCTATTTTTTTCTCTCTCTCTCTCTTCCTGAAAATTCAAGTTTGGGAAATTAAATTTATAGCAGCATTATGTTGGGAGAGAGCAGGGCAAAGGGGATCAAAGAGAGAAAGGAAGACAGAGAGGGGTACAGGAAGAAACAAATAACACCAGGCCTGAGGCGCCGGAGTCACTTTAATTTGATGGAAGTGATTCACTACTGTGCCTGTGTGTTTGTGTGGGTGTGTAGTTAGGCATTAGCTGTGCAAGAGGGTTTTTTTTTCTTTTTCTCTGGCAACACAACAACCTCATGGCACACTTTATTCTTACAGATTATTCAATTACATGAATTACCTGGTGCACAAGCTTAAAGAGCTTAACTGCACACACAGGCACCTGTAACAAAAAAAAAAACATGCAGAAATAAACACACAGAACGCACACGGGGCCAAACAGAAACACAACACACCAAACTCTGCATAAAGGAAACTGCAAACATCAACAAGACAGAGGAGAACACAGATTTGAGCCGCATTTAAATGAGATTAAGAGCTTTGCCTCCCAAGTGACATATTCTAGTCTGGTTTGCTTTGTGAAACTACTGGATGTTCTGTGTCACACACACACACACACACACACAATTGGATGGAAGTTAGTGGATGTTGAGTCACAGCAGTGAGCGACAATGCAAGCATGATTCCTGCTTATTCCGTGTGGTTTGACTCCATGTACCAACAGGAAATACAAATCGTTCGCTCTACAAACCTCACACACTTTTCCTAAACAAGCCTTCACACTCACCTTCACCAAAATAACATTTCATTTCTTTACAGCTATTTTCAATGCTCTTTACGTTAAAACATCAGCAACATGTTACATGCAAAAATGAATACACCGAATAAACAAACAACTTTACTTTTGAACTTGTACTTTTGAAAGAAAAATGAAAAATAAAAAATGAAAGTCATATAACAACTGGACCATTTTAGAACTTTTAAAAGCAAAAATCAAATATTTTTAACTTTTAATTTGCTTCTATTTTCTAACATCAAAGAGAACAGTCCCAGAGACCAGTGGCCATGTGTGTCAGGTCTGGGCAATCCTATTTTGCAAGGTTATATTATAGGGACACTATAATGTAAAGAACATGGAGAGAACAAATCCTACATTTGCACCCTGGTCCTTCTTGCTGTGAAGAGCTGGTGCTAAAATAATTACCTGCTTTCACCCAGCTTCAGTTCCTGGCAGCGGTACATCTGGCTCAGCCTGTATAGCAAACAGAGTTGGCAGTGCTCAAAGGTGGCAACACTGCCAATCACGCTCCAGTCGCTGCATGACTAATGCAGGTTGGTCGGGACACGTGGTCAGCAACGGTGGCAATTTGCAAGGAGACAGCAAGAAAGTCCTGAGATGAGTTTTCTCAGTGTGTATCCAAGGAAGCAACTGGTCGTCCCCTAAACAGGAGACGTGCTGGCAGTGACACAGATTTAACACTGTGAATGCTGAATGCATGAATTTATGTCGTTCAGTCTGTCTGAGTAGATCTGCTTACATCTATCAAAAGCTAATGAGTTTTTTATTTTTATGTACTGTTTTAGGTAAGCTGTAAAATCTATCCAAGGTCTACAGATGCAAATTAGTCATTTGTCCAACTCTTGGACGTTTACACAGGCACTGCTGATTTTTTTATACACTGCCCTCTGTTAATAATAAACAAATAATTAAGAGCAAACACATTAAAAATAACAATTTACAATAAAAGTCTACCCATTCATCCACATTGATTTTAAAGGAAAAGTGATCTCCTTCTCCACATGAATTATATTGATGATAAATTCAACATGTTTCACTGATCCATCTCTTCTTGCTCATGTAACACCTATTTTTCATCCTCTCTGGAGCTCAACAGCCTCTGGGAATAAATAAAAACTTAATTTTACACATTGTCAAACTAAAAACAAAAGCAGAGCAAATGTAATACACAAAAAGAGATGGACTCAACCTGACCAGCTCTCAAAATAGATGGAGGGAACACAGTGAATCCAAAAACAACATTAAAGAAGGAAATAACAGCTTCTGGGAAAACATCACACAGTGACAGATTTCACTGAATGACCGCTCCAAGCAGGAAAGTGTGCGGCCTGTGGTTGGTTTGTCTGTGAATTATAAATTATTCTGAGTCCTGTGTGTGCGTGCGTGTGTGTGTGTGGGTGTGTGCGCATGCATGTGAGAAAAACCTGTCAGATATCTTGAGGTTGGTCCGACTAAAAAAGGTGCAAAAAACAGGAAACACATGGCAGTGAAGGCTACAAAGAGGACCTGACACTGACACACACACCCATATGCACACACACACACAGTCACTGTAGTAGATGTGGCGTTGTTGTGTTCCACATTATCAGAATACAGATCCTGTCAAATGCTTCATCGGGACAGACTCTGTTCATTTGCCTTTGAAGATAAATTCACATGATAAAAACTTTTAAAGTAGTGACAGTATCTCATATTAAATAAAAGCAAGGACAAGTTAAACATGAGAATTACTGCACTTCCTCCAGTCAATAACAGAGAAGAAGTATGAATGAGTCACAGTGCAGCACACATCTATTCAGGATGTTTGATTCTGCAAATCAATCGATCCTCATGGTAGAATTTTTGTGAGACAGTAGAGTTGAAAGTTTGGGTATCATTCCAGTAAATTCTTCCAGACAGGAAGTCATAATGTCTGTCATGTCAACTGGTGTCTGGAAACTGAATCAGAACAACACATGGAGTACAGTCATGTCTACAGCTTTGTAAGGCTCTGCAACAAGCTAAATGCTAATGTTAGCATGATAACATGCTCATGATGTTGCTAACATGCTGATTTTTATTGGGTTGAATGTTGACCATGTTTATACGTTTAAGGTGTTAGCATACTGATATTTGATAATTATCAATAAACACAAAGTATAATTGAGACAGGCGGGGGTGTTACTTGTCAAGCAAATGAAAATTTCAACCTGATGGCACTTGATGAAGAGTCAGAGGATCACCAAAACTGACATAATTTATCCTGATGAGAATGTCTGTGAATGTACATGATCTAATCGCAAGCCACACAATAGCTGTGGAGACCTTTCACTCCAACACACCAAAAATTTCAACTTTATGGTGGCAACATTAGAGGAGAAGTCAGGAGATTTCTAAAGCCAGTGAACTTAATCTGCATGGCAACAGTAAATGTTTGCATTACATTTTGTACTGGTAGTAGCTGAGAGATTTCAGACTGGACCAAAGTGGTGGATCGATCGTAAACAAATCATTAGTGCCAAGTATACCTATAAACTTCAACTTCAGAAGCACAAGTCTTATTTGGTGCAGAATACAAACAGGAGGGTGTATCTTGTAAATAAAGCCAGATCTTCACTTGTGTTACACTGCTAACAAATTCATGTAGGCACATTACACCAGAATTCTCACTATGATTCGATTTCTGATGTTCACAGGTGTCTAACCAAATGATGTGACAGAAAACATGGCACTAAACTCATCAAGACCTTGCTAATCAGTTGCATTTGACAGTATATGAGTGGAAGTAAATAAAGCTAGGCTAACACAGATGAGCAGAAAGATTTGTTAGTTACATTAGCACATTGTTGTGATTCAAGCTGAAAGACGATTTCTTTCCTTCACTCCCACATGCCAAATTCCTACTTTGATGAGATATTTGTGTTAATTAATTTCCATAAGTTTCTGACATTGGACAGTCAAATAAATCCTGACAGGTCTCCTATTGGGACATCACTTATAACAAAGCTACAGTTACAATAAATCTCTACTTACAGGATCAAATCTTGGTAATAAAGTATGAACTTTAGAAGAAATCTGTTGTCCCTGTAAAATAATGAGACAAGTGATTGCAAGGAGCTGAGAAAAACTGCAAAAGATTTAGCTGTACCCTTAATCCAAAAGCATCTGCTGCTGATATGTTGAAATGTACGACTCACAGGCCCCCATGAGAGTCAGACTTCTCGTATAAAACCTATAAGCCACTGTATAAACAATAAATAAAAACCATACCTAAACCACAGCTGGGGAGGGATGTTTGTGGTCTTTGCACAAGCACTCACACACCATCAGGCTACATTATAAAAAACCTCAGAATTCCAAGGTTGTTTCCGTGAATTGCTTGATAAACACACAGCCACTTGTGTTACGGGAATGTGAACCATACTGAACACCCTGTTCAGCTTTACCTTCCCACTGCTGATACTCCAACAGCTGCTCTGAGAGAAAAGGACCATCGGAGCTCACATGTGAAGGCGCAATTATGATGATAATACAACATTAATGTAAAGACAAAATGTAAAAGATTGTTTTATGTTTGCTGACAGGGTTTTTATATTAAGACATGTAACATAATAGTATGAGTAGGCTGCAAAGTGATAAAACTGCAGTTAATTATATGTAAAAAAAAAAATGTTGTTCATTTCCTTGTTTCTTTTAAGTATTGTATCTCCTCCTTAAAAACAAAAGCTTACTCATCTGTTCAGGTAAATTAATTGTGTAGACTTGAAACTCTGAACTCCTTCTGCTGGCATCTGACCCCTCAAACCTGTACATGCCACACATTTGTTGCTGACTTAGAAAATTGAATATCAACTATGAAGAAGATTTCAAACTATCCAGTGCTGCCTAAAATAATGTGTCACTCGTACCTCAAACCACACGCACCCAACAAAATAGCCTCCTGCTTTCATTTTCATGTATTAAAATGTAATAAATCAAACTCTGTGTGCAACATTGTGTTAAATGTTCACATTTTGAATGTAGACATGCAATAAGGAAAAGTTATGAAAACATTTCAGAAGTTTAACATTTAGTTTTCGTAATTGTTAACAAAATAAACATAGTTTGCAAGTGAAGTCCGTAGAAGCAGTTGCTCAAACATATCATCTCTGCAGAAACTCTGAAGCATCTTCAAGGCCAAACAAATACAACATGACTTCACCTACTTAGTAAACAAGCAACACACTGGGCAACATTCCCCTCTGCAAAACACACTGATCATACAAAATGTACTTCACCATCAACATCAATATGTTTTTCAAGGTCTCCAAATACAATCATGTCATTCTGGTATGGGTAAAAAATCCAAACAGGGCAAGACATAAAAGTCACATCGTGCTCTTTGTGAATTAATGCTGTGTTTCTTCATCCTGAAAAAAGATGTTTCAAGTGCAAGTTTGGCAAACAGGCTGCTAGCTGTTGTTTTTTTTAACTGGAACAAAGTCATGTTGAAAGGCGTTTGGCTAACTTTGGGGAGAACGCTATTTGCTGACAAGGACAGAAGTGGAGTGACAGAAAGAAAAAATAAGTTTTTTTAATCTTCTCTGGGTTCAGCTGTTCAGTTGACACTTTATAGAGAAGCCATTTAACACCTAAAATAGAGTCTGAAGAAGCTTGATTACCTTCTGTTATGTAATCAGCTCTTGAGGACAGTTTCCTGGATTGGTCTGGAAAACACACATCAGTAATCACAAGCTCTACGAGTCTCTGAGCTGCCTGCAGCACGAGTGTGACCTTTTTTGTGTTTGTGGGTTTTCATGGCAATTACCTAAATGTGTATAATTTTGAATGTGATGATCAGTCTGTGATCACACAGTAGCAGAAAGAGGTTTGGCTTGTTTGTGTGTGCGTGTATGTGTGTGTGTGTGAGTGTTTGAGTGCAGGAACCCGCTGGCAGGTTAACTTCAGTCAAAAGAGGAAGTCTGTTCTGTGACACCTCAGTCTGGCTGCCATAACTCATCGAAACACACAGATTCTCACACAAAAGATACCGTGTGTAGTTACTGGTGTGCACGATCACAGATGGACACATCGAGGTGAACACACAATTGCAAACACACACATACACAGAGGAGCACACACAGTGTCACGGAATAAAGTCCAGACAGGCTGCCCTGGATGCCCCAAGGCTACATAATTTATGGTGAGTGTCTGTGAGCATCTGACCTGTTTTTGATGATGTTGGTGGAAACTTCCAGACCGTTATTCATGCCTGTGCAAAATCCTGACTCAGGGATACACATTTTTTTAATATTAGTGCAACACAGTGTGCTGGGGAAAAGCCTTTTTGGCCCTCGGCTGTGTATTCGCTGCTTGTAATCTACATTTTCTTTTCTGAGATAATAAATAGCCACATTAGGCCATGCAAAGCTTGCACAACATATGACGCATGTTGGGAGTCTGTCACATGGACCAATGAACAGAGACCTATCAGACATGGCTGTTGATTCTCAGTTACACGGGCAGTGAAAACAAGCGTTTTACCTTACAAGCAGGGTTTTTGATTGAATGTTTACATCAAAAATGTAATTTAATGGTGCTTTGAGACATTCCAACAGTTCATATATCATGCTTGACGTATAATGTAAGCACCCTTTGGGCGGCAGTGACAAGATGCATGATCGCTCAATTTTTTTCTTTGAAAATTGCAATTATGGTGAAGTAGATGAAAAATATAAATTACAGCATCCCTATGCAATACAAGGACACAGTGTCAAAATGTGTCATACAGTATGTATAAACCTGTCAAAATCAGGCCAGTGGTGTGAGAGGCTTTTCATCACAGAACATTCGGAAGTTTTAATTAATCACACGGTCAGGATATTAATGGATAAATTCATAAAAGTGACATTTATTCAAATTTCAGCAAGGTTAGGACAACTTTTTCTTAACACAGGTCACAGATCTGAAAGTAGAGCACAGTAATCAATAATTTCCTTGGCTTTCTATGAATTAGAAATTGCTTTATGATTCTTTTGCTTGTCTATAAATCACTAGTTGGTCTTGGTCTTTGATACTGTGTGTATTACATGCTTAAAAGCTTTGAGCATCAACACCTCTCTGGCCATGCCTTAAGTGAAAAAAGGGTCACTGTAACCTTTTTTTAATGTCACTTTTCAATAAAGATTAATCAATAAAGCAATAAAATATCATGATTCTCTTTTATTTTTGCTTGTAACACAGATATGAACAGGTTTCCTACCATAGCTTTTAAATTGTAAGACACATATTCTTCCATTTTCTCTCTGTCTTACACAGTAGAAGTCAACTGAAGAATATACATTTTCACCGCCTACTGTTGAAGTACAGAAATAAACCAGATTTAGCTTTGTCAAGAATGAACAAAAAAAGGGTCTTGGTGACCAGCCGAGCTCTGGCTCCTTTCTCATCTTCACACAGCTGACCAATCACGATGCGAAGCAAATGTGATTGTCTCATTGTCTGTTTTGGAAGGTGTAAGGAGGAAGGAGGTTTCCTATTGAACCATTCAAAAAGCAGTTCTGATGGGTCATGATGTCAAGAGTGACGCCTTTGAATACAGCAAAGGTATAAATAGATCTTTTTTTATAGCAGATCATTTGACCTGTCATAGCAGGAAAATTTAAGTGTTGCTCATAACATTAACAATAGCTCTGTTCTATTGAGCAGTGCCTGTGAGTCAGCTTTGACAATAGCAGGATCCTTGCACCAGCACTCCTACAAGGAATGTGGTCATTATTACCGTTCATCATAAATGTGCTTTTCCTGCTATGACGAATCAAAATGTCTGCTGCAGCAAACTGTTCTATCCAATCCTTTCCGCTAGGTCACGAGACCGCCTGCTTTGTTGAGTTCATCTTTACCAATGAAACACAGACAACAATAGAAATAGAAATAGTTTCCAGGTGACATTAAAAAGTGATGCACACAGCTGGGGCATGCCAAAGATGTTTCTTTTTTTAACAAAAGCTGAATGTGAAGATTCTCAGTCATCCAGGTTCAGCCTTTTCTAGGGAAGACTGACTCTGTGATAACTGGACTTGGTTGTAGGTATCTCAAAGCATTTCATTTCTCATTCAACAGGCTTCTTAAGATCTGAAATACTGGTTGGGAGTCACGTGTTTGACCTTTGTGGGGATGTCCCAAACATTGTTAATACCCTCAGTTCATTGGTGCTCCTGTTGTAGAAGTCATCTGATCTACCACTGGTCATGTGACCAGCAAAAGAAAAGGTCATAATCTGTTCTCACATTCACTTTTCTTGAGGTGTTGTCATGCTAAATTAACCTCTGATGCTTAAACCAGTTTCATTCAGGATTTTAGGAATTTTGCTTGAGCGAACCAGTCCACATTTTTACCAGTTTTGTGCAGAACCATTTTAATCGGGGATACGCCAACCTGCAGTTAGTAACTTGAAGGGACAGGACAGTGGCAAAAACCATGTGACACAGATACACAAAATGACTCTTAGATAAGCCGTCTCATTTCTCTCTCTCTCTTATCTTTACACACTTTATTTTGCTTTGGTTAGCGACATAAAGTTATTAAGGCTGGCTTTCTGTATCTAGTGAAAGATAACATTTTTCCTGGAACAACATGTGTTCTCCAGCTATCTCAGGATGAGATCATCACTTTTTAGTGTACCCTGAAATCTAAGGCATATATCTACAGTTGCATGTAGTGAGAGAAATATATCAATTTCAATGCAAAGAGACACCTCAAAAATGAAAAGTGCAATTTATGTCTAAATATTTTTAGATTTCTATAGTAAAAAAGATTTCCATATCTCTTCCGGCCCTTTTTGCTTCCTTCTCATTTTCCTCTGTTTGATAGCACGGCTCCACTCTGCAGCAACCATTTTGCGTCATCCAAAATTTCAAACAGGGGCCTTGTACTGTAATTGCACCAGTGAAAGCAAGACGGAAAGGCAGAAGTCTGACTTGTGTGGGTAGGAGTGTTAAAAGCATTTTGGAGCCATTAACACCATTTTCTCTCCCTTCACAGCCTTTTAAAAGCAACTCAGTCTGACACTGTGTCTGTTTCAGTGCTGTGTGCTTTGACTGTGTATCTGTCTCTAATAGAGAGAGTGAAATCATGCTGGATGAAGATGAGTCAACCTAACACTCCTACCTTGAAGAAGTTGTCATTTTCCTCAGTCTATCCCTCTGTCTATGTTTTTCCACCTCCTCCTCCTTCTCGGCATCTTCCTCCCTTTCTAAAGCAGATGTGAGGAGGCTCCATTTTCCTTTCATCCATCCGAAGAGCCCTCAGATTTATCATATCCTTCATTCATTTATTGGCTCTATTTTCTTTGCCCATCTTTTCTGAGTTAAAACTCACATCAAGCTCTCTGTACTCTTTATCCTCTTTAAAACACTTAAACTTTCCATTTGATTCCTTCCTTTTATTAAGTAAGTTGTTACCCTCTTTATTCCATCATGCCACCTTTTCATTCCCTTTTGCTGTTAAGTTTTTGCCCTTTTTTATTTGCATCTATAATGTTTTATTTTCCCTTTGTGCTACTCACAAGAGTAAGGCTGAAATCTTTAGCTTTCCTCATAGAGAATCTAACAAAGCACAAACTCATTTGTTTTACCTTTCCCGCTCGCTAATCCTGATCTTTTCTCCTCAGTCTAGATGCTATGTTTAGCCTGTTTTATGTGACTTTTTTATTTGAAATTCCTAACTTTTCTTTTCTCTTCTTCCATCTTTTCTTTTCCAAACAGCAGGTTTGTTGAAGTCTGCCAAAGAAAACTCCCCTTGCTTCTTATCTTCCTCACTTTTCACATTCTTGGTGTCCCATATTTTCTTCTCTACTTTTCTCCATCTCTAGGTAAGCCTCTTTCTCTGCTTTTCTAATTTTACTTTTTGCCTATATTTCCCCTTTCTCTGTCCCGTCTTATGGGCCAGAACACCAGCTGCAATGTCAGCTTTGCTTCTAAATTAATTTCTAAGACATTGTTTAATCCTGTAAGTAAACTGACAAAGGTTATCATATTTGAACTAAACTCCTTCTGCAAGTATTTAAAATGCTTATTAGGAAGTGTATAATTTTGTCTGTATATGATTAAATAAATGTAATGAGGCTTAAAACAACATTATGTAACAATTGACAGGATGTCCTCAGTTTTTATATGCATCACTGTCAAAATTTCAATCCAAGGCTTATGCAGAGGTCAAGTACACGCTAACCATAAACAAAACTCTGCAGCCTGATGCAGCCTCAAAGTTATGTCTTTGAAACTTAAGTCTAAGATATGCAGACTTAAATCTTATGATATGCACGCTAAATTATTTTACGTTTGCACAAGAATTGCACACAAGTCACAACAGCGGCATGCAAAGCTAAAATAACCTGGATCAGAAACAATATTCTGCTAAAACCTGACAGTAATGTTCGCTAGCCAGAACTTGGTTCAGATTGGCTAACTAAGCTAATGAACAACATCTTGTCCTGTCATCTTGCGTCTCTCATGATGTCTGGTTCCGTTTTGTCGCGGCCTCCTTACTTGGCAGTGTAACGCTCATGTGAACAGCTACAGTCTCTCCAAAGCCGAGTCAGCTAGCATTAGCTGATTAGCTGGTCACATTAGAGAGATGAGGCAGAGCAGCCAGAGGACATCAGAGGCAAAACTAGAAAGGTTTTCCCTTATAAAATATCAGTAATAGTTCTTGGTGTGTGTGTGACATGGAGTGCTGTGAAGCGCTACACACAATGATCATACCTGCAAATCTAAGTTTCATAGTGCAGAAACAGGAAATCAGGCACAAAGTTAATAAGACATGTTCCACTCTGGTGCAAATCACTGTTATTAAAATGATTTTGACACGGTTGCTTTAAGGTTAAAGAGTTACTTAATGTTGCTTTAGGCACTTAAGATGTCGTGACCTTATCCAACCCTAAATTCTGCACCTGTCTCTGCTCACATCTCTCCACACACTCCTTATTTGTTCAGCTGTTTTGACCACGTCTGCCTGCCTGCTTGGCTGAGTTCATCTTTACTAATGAAGCATGTTAGCAACATAAACGCTGAGCTAATCCTGCCCTGGCTACAGTGCTTAGTAGAATTACACACACACAAATGAGCAGACAGACTATCCAACAGGCTGATAAACATATTGCAGACACACTCTGTTGCTTGGACACTTTGGAGTCACATGAGAGCTGGTCTGAATTCAGGGGAAGTATATCCACTCGGGAAGTTCGGAGTAATGTTGTGCACATTTCTCTCTCTGTGGAAAAAGAACATTTAGTAAATACAAGTACATTTAACGAGGCTGCAAATCGATTCAAGACAAGTTTGAAAACTTAAATGCAATGTATTTCCAGAAAATCCATGAGGTTTTCCAGGCATTCGGAGGCCAAAGCAACAATTTTATGTTCCTCAAGACTGAAGACTATGAAGAGTCAACACTCAATAACACTCCACTGCTCTGCTGATGCAATGCTGATGATATAAACGAAAGTCACAGATAACAGTCTCTGTCATACACAAACACACTGGAGCTACAGAGGCAGATATGAGTCTGCTCACACACCCACAGACATCATTTTCAATATCCACAAACGCTTGCACGCAGAGGAACACACTGCTGTTCTCAAATTGTGTTTTAATGATGATTTTTGACACATTAACATTTGCGCACAGACAGAATGTTAGAATCAAAAGTCTACACTGCAGTAAAATTTAGTTTGGAGCTCAAATGCAGAAAATGTAGAAGAATCAAGGGGTTTTGCTAGAAAGAGCTGAGTTTTTCAGTGTGGGGTTTAGCCCCTTTTACGGCAAGCTGCGGTTTGGATAGAACAGGTCGTCTTCTTATCAGAAGGTCAGTGGTTCAATCCTGGAATCATCCATTCTGCATGTTCAAGTGTCCTTGGGCAGGAAACTGAACCTCAAACTGCTCCTGATGGCTTTTCCATTGTTGTGTGAATATACGTGTGTGTGTGTGTTCCTGATGAACAGGTTGGCTCTGTACTGAGAGGCCTCCTGCCATGTGTGTGTGTGAAAGTGTGAATGCTAACTTGTGTTGTGAAGGACTTTGGGTCATCACAAAGCTCAAAAAGCACTTTATAAATGCAGTTCATTTGCTATTCATTTTTTACACAGACTGTATCCTGGAATAATCTGTGACCATAAAATCTCTGTCTGTGAACACAAAGTCAACAAACATTTATAAATAAAAGTTTAACTGAGGTTTCCTGGGACTATTTTCTGTTGTTCAGTTACAGATCTGTGATAAATGCATTTTTACAAGCAGTTGGAAACACAAACAGGTCTGTCTGAAGATAGACTTGGTTTAAACTATAGTGAGTCAAAGAACTTATTTTGCCTCCCTTAAGAGCAACGTGTCCTATATTCCAAGACATTCAGACCAGTTGGAGATAAAGAGAACAGCCTTTGGCTTTGCAACTAATCAAATTTCAATTTAAATTCACATCTGGCCTTAAATGCTTATGAAAACAAGATTGTCGAGATTAAATGATTCTTTTACTGCAACAAAGCACTCATTTTTTCTTGTGTTATGAATTCATCACTATGATCAAGTGAGCTGTTGTTTGCAAAAAAACCTGGTCAAGGCAGCTGCTGCTTGGAGCAAATAAAAAAATTACATCTTTATAACCACCATATATGAAACAGGTTTACATATTTATAATACTGTTGGCCTTCATTATATAGTGTTATTACATTTATGTATCTGTTTTTTTTTTCAAAAAGCTCAATAACTCCATGATTTTCTCAAAATAAATAAGTAATCATGTTATATCGTCACAACCGAAATTTTTGTAATTATCGGTTTTGTGATAATGAAGCCACAGCAGGACGGAGCAGATCGCTCTCTCATGTCTTACCATCATGTGGGGGAAGAGAAATCATCACATCTTACAGTAAATTAACTTGGGGAGCAGCTCATATGAAATTTTTTGGGGTGAAGTAATGCATTTGTTCTGATGTTAAAAACAGTTATATGATATTAGAAACATGAAGATAATTTTTGTCCACTGGGCGGTTTTCATCCATCAACCAGCTCTTGATATTGATCAAGAAAACTCTGCATCTCACACTGCGCGGTGATGGCCCTATGAAAGATGACAGCATGGCAGTTATATCAAGTAAAATAGTGGATTTTTTTTTTCTTAAGAATTTGTGAGTGAAATTGGCCGGCCCACACAGGGTCTGAATTGGCATTCACAGGCATTCACTGCTTGATTGTTACTGACACTTCTCTGACTGTGCCTCTCCTCCCACACAAGTGCAGCCAAGGTCATGATGAGTCATCAAAAAACAAAATGGATACAGGTGAGAAAAAAAAAAAACTGATGAAAATGCTGTTTTTTCTGGTGCAAAACCCTCCCCACCATGCAGCATGCAATGTCACGAACGAAGATCCTCTATAAACTCACAATCTCCTCCAAAGCCTCGTACTTTCACCACAAATCAACAGCATGATTGAGTCGCCCATTTTTCACAAGATCCAGTGGAAATGGGCCCTTTGGCTGCAGTAATGACAAAATAAACTGCACAATCCTGTAAGGATCCTCACCTTCATCACCGTATTATACATCGTAAAGTGCTGCAGAGGCCAATATGACGATAGCTCAGTGATGAGACGTCCCCACCCAACAGTCCCCCTCCTTGTAAAAGTCAATCTGCAGGGACCCACTTGCCTAAAGAAATCTGCATATTTATCACCTTTCAATCCCATAGTCGCAATAATTTACTGGGGTTTTTTTTTTCCACAGCCTCTGGTGCTCTGAGGTTATTGGACCGGATGCTGAGCTGTAATAGCGAGGCGAACATGCTCTGACACACACATGGACCAGATCACTTTACATGCGACGGGGAATCACAAAACACAACAATGGGCCTTTATGTCTGAGCATGTGTATCATCCTCAATATAGAGAGGCTGTGTGTGTGTCTGTGTGCGTGAGTGTGAGTGTGTGTGTAGGTGATCCATGGTTTGTCTAAGGGCCAGTAGACAGGGCCATGGTCATAAATCCGCCCAGCTGTAACCACGGTGATTTGCAGGTTCGGAGAAACCATAAACATTGGCACTGAGCGGCCCGCTGCCCTCAGAGGAGGCTGAATTAAGTGGTGAGTGTGTAGCTGTGTGTGTGTGTGTGCGTGTGTGTTTCTGTGTATCCCTACTGGAATGTGTTTGTATGCGCTTGCTCAAGGGCATCCCTTGGCGGAGATGAGAGCCGGCTTCGGTGATTGGCCGAGAGTCCGAGGGGTAATTAATCTACGCTGCTCCATTGGCTGTGACGGCGGAGGGGAGGGGTCAGTGCAGCTGGTCAGTTAGCTGCTGTCAGCTTTCTAATCTGGAACATTCTTCAATATTAGATGGAGTGCAGAGAGGATCAGTGGGGTCAAACCGGATTCACTAAAACACAGGAGATTTTTCTCTCCTGTCTCTTTTAGTTTCTCACTGATTTTTTATTAGGTTTCATGCTCTTTTGATTATCTATTTTAAGGGTGTTAGAGGCAATAACTTAAAAAGAAAAGTGCCTTTAGCACCATAAACTGGTGTGAATCACTAAACTCTAGTTTCACTGTTTCTTTGGTACATTTTTAAAAAGCGCAATCAAGCTTTCAGCAAAACTGCTTGAGCGTTACCTTTAACAAATCTAGAAAATAGACCAAAATGAAAACAGAGTAATGAACACTTGAGCTGCAGAGAGAAAGGTGAGATGAAAAATAGAAAGTAAATAAAATCAATGGATAAAGAAAAAATTTGGTAAGAAGTATTTTCAGAGGTTGCATGAGCTGTCTCTGCCAAATATATGAGGTGTATGTATGACCATGAGGAAGAGATTGGGACTGTGGTAAAAAACCTAAGATTTGTCCCACTTTAATTATATTTTTTATCTTCCTTCTCCCTCCTCTCATCTCCTTCCTTTAATCATTTTTATTTTCAACCCCTCCTCCAGCACCTCCATCCCCTTCCTCTTTTTATAGGAGGACAGATGGACAGTCCCATCTCCTGCGAGATTGTTTTCTGTTCCAGTAGGATCCTGCAGTAGCTATAGGGTGTCTGTTTACAGCTGCAGCATTCTTGTTGAAATGAAAGAACATAATTCAACTTGCATCACAGCCAACATGTGCCGGACAGCGAGCTACAGGACTGAGTCAATACGAAAGCACGTTAGGTAACAGAGAGGGCGCACAAGCTTCTTCTGTGGTTGCATCAAATCTGCCTAAAGTAACAGAGAAACATGCTGTATCAGTGATGACTCCAACTGCAGCCAGAAGTTGAAATGTGATTGATTGGAGCGAAAGCCTCATGTGAAATCAATCCAGAAAACGGCTTTTGGCTGTTTTGTGTGGCCACTGATGGTGACATCGATCCAGTACGTGGAAAAACACTGCAAATAGCTCGCTAAACCTTCAATATCTGGGATAAAATTCTCTGTCGCCCTCAAATGGATTTCTAAACAGCTCAAGATTATAGAGGGAGAGACTGAGTCCACAGAAACAGTTCCTTTTGAAAAAGCACTTAGCTCTAAAACTCTTCAGCCAGACTATTAGAAATAAAACCTTATGAGCTCAACACTCCACTTTGAAACTACCAACTGAAATGGTGTGTTTGGTTGTTATGGGACATATCAAACATACATTAATACAGATAGAGGTTGATTTTATCACCACATCTTATTAAGCAAAAAAACTCTACTCAAAAGATAAGCAGAAACCAGAGCATGCTGGGATTCCTGCATCCATCTGCATTGGTTCTATTGGAGCGGAGGATGCAGACTGGTACTGAGGTGCTAAGTGATCTTTGCAACAGTCAAGGCCATCTGCTGCACATCTGTACCGAGAGAAAATGCTTTTGCAAAGACAGCAGTTCAGGCTGTACTGACAACTACAAAAACCGCTGAAGCCGACTTTAAAAGGATGCTGGGTAAAGTGCAGAAACCTCTAACCAAATATTTTCAAGCTGCTGCACAAGGCACCGATGGAGCCAAGGTTTTATTCTTGGTCGTTAGAGATGCTGAACTTCTCTGCTCTGAGCTTTTCTTTAAAAAAAACTAACTTGAGCTTTTCCTTTTTCAGAAGACAAAGTGTGAACCTGAGGAAAAGAGAAGTAACAACAGAAAATTAAAAAGATTTAGGATGTGAATCACCGAATACTTTCATAACCACAGTGTGAAGCTTTAACTACTAGCTTCTGAAGTGTCTAGTTTTTTTTTTTCACGGCCAATGAAAGGTGCACTGACGAAATAAAAAATCCATTTCTGCCCTCCCTGTTTTATTGGAATGACCTCCTCACCTTGATGAACACAATTCTCTCACAATACACTGAACAGTCCTGCCAAGCTGAGTCATCACAAGCTGTATTATTGTTTGTACCGAGCCGAATAACAGCTTCCAAGAGGCTGCTAAAGTGATTTGTTCAAAAAATAAAAAGCAGTCATTGCAAAACCATTTAGTCTGTGAAAAATGTAAATTCATGTACATTTTACCGACAACGTTTATGCAAGCAAATGCACACAGGATGTCGTTTTTTTCACTTGATAAAAATATAAATACAACACCTTCTCTTTTTTGCGACTATTTTCACAAGTTAAAATATTAAATCAAAGACTTTTCCTGTTTGAACTTTAGCTGACAAATTTGGTCAAATCTGTGTGTGTGTGAGCAATTCTCATTTGCTGATATGAAATATCCACCTGACAGGTGTGTCATATCAAGATGCTGATTGAACAGTATGATTATTACACAGGTGTGCCTTCGGCTGCTCACAATAAAAGGCTAATCTGAAATGTGCAGTTTTATCACTCGACACAATGCCACAGATGTCGCAAGTTCAGAGGGAGTGTGCAATTGGCATGCTGACTGCAGAAATGGTCATCAGAGCTGATGTCTGTGAACTGAATGGTAATTACATAACCATAAGCCACCCCCGACTGCTTTTTCTGTGAATTTGGCAGCATGTCCAACTGGCCTAACAACTGCAAATTAAGTGTAACCACGCCAGCCCAGGATCTCCACATCCTGCCTCTTCACCTGCAGGAACATCTGAGTCCAGCCACCTGGCCAGCGAACGCAACAGTTGTTTTGTACAAGCAAAGAATTTCTGCACAAACTGTCAGAAAATGTCTCAGGAAAGCTCATCTGCATGCCTGTCTTTGTCACTGGAGCCTTGACCTGGATGCAGTTTGTTGACTAGAGTGGGAAATTACTTACTTTTGATGGCATCTTGCACCTTGGAGAAGTGCCTCTTTCACAGATAAATCCTGGTTTTCACAACGCTGGGCAGATGGCAGGCAGCATGAATGGCATTAGTGTGGGTGAGCGTTTTGCTAATGTCAATATTGTGGACAGAGGGCCCCATGGTGGCGGTAGGGTTACGGTTTGGGCAGACATGAGCCTGATGATGTCATTAATGGCAATTCGAGTGCACAGAGATACGACGACAAGATCCTGAGGCTCGTTGTCATCTTACTCATCCTCCTCCATCGCCTCATGTTGCAGCGTGATAATGCACAGCCCCATGTTGTACACAATCCCTGTGAGCTGAAAACATCCCAGTTCCTGCATGTACTGCATTCAAATCAAACATGTCATCCAGTTAGCATGTTTGAGATTCTCTCAATCTGTGTGTTTGACCACATGTTCCCATTTTTTACCGACATACTGCGACTTCTCACAGCCAAGGAAAAGGAGAGAAAAAAGCCTTTTGTGTGCAAAGAAAAAGTCTTTGATCTTTTACTTCAACTTGTGAAAAATGGAGGCAAAAACAAAGTAAAGCTTGTTCTCTTTTAATGCCAAAGAAAGGTCGCAGTGCAGTCACAGAATACAAAATCCATCTCTGCTCGCCTTGTTTTGTTTAAGTCACCTCTTCACCTTCATGGAAGCAATTCTCCGACAATACACTTAGCAGCCCCTAACTACTGCCAGGCTAAGTCATTACACGCTGTATAACAGTTTGCATGGAACAAAGTCACAACATTTAAGAGTCTGTATACATTATTTGTTCAAAAAATAAGAAGAAGTCATCTGCTATGTCACCATTTAACATGTAAAATGTACTTTTATGTGTATTTTACTGATGGCCTGGACAAGCAAGTGCATACATGATGTTGTAATTTCTTTCTTTATAGTGTTATAGGTTTCTTTCTGATTAACCACAATTTATATAAAGTATATTTATGTGTGTGTATATATGTGTATTTTTATATATTTACTGTATATATGTTTATATGTATGCATTTGTATGACACTGCTACAACCTCTGATTAATAATGTGCAGACAGACATGAGAAACAGCATTTTTCTCCAGTCAGTAGTCTTTATATACACTCACATCTCCACCACAAAAATACTGTAATACAATCATATCCTTATGTAGAATTAATCTAAGAACATGTTGCACATCTTGTCATTTTCTTGCTTTAAAAGTACAAAGTTTTTTTTATAATCACAACTTGAGGCTTGTTTATTGCGGCTATGACTTTAATTACAATGTGAAACTGACTTACTATGATGCTGGGGATTTTTTTTTAATGGAAAAGACAAAATATAACTCTTTGTCCTGACCACTTTAAGCAGTCAGTAGTCTTAAATAGCATATTAGAGACGGCACAAAGCCCTGAAGGAGTCCTGTCCAACATCTAGCAATAATACAATAATCCCTTAAGTCTGCATGAAGATCATGGATTACAGTAGAAAGAAGAGAGAGTGACGCAAAAAGAGATTGTTTTAGAAGAAAAAGACAGAAGACAGAAAAGATAAGTGAGAAGTTGAATGGGGAGCAAGAGGTGGAGAGACCAGGTGGGAACAGAAGGCAGAGAAAAAAAGTGTAAGAGAACTGAGAAGAGGGGAGACAAGAGGCAAAGACAAACAGAAGAACACAAGAGAGGAGAGAACAGATGAGGCACAGAGAGGAAAAGAGCAGGAAATTTCCCTGAAGTGTGTTTGTGTCTCTGGAGAGGATCACAGATCAGAGAGACGAGTGACCTTGTGGTCATCTGTCAGCCCCTCCAACTCTGCTGGAGGCAGGATATCTCACCAGGGAGAAGTACACACACACACACACACCCACACACAGACATAAGCACACACGCCTTTGTATGAGGAGAAAGGTGTGTTTTCACCTACTGCAGGGAGTCTGTGTGTTCTTTGGTAAAACTGATGGTTTTCTATGATCCTAAAGTCTTTACTGAACCACAGAGTCGACTTTTACATTTTCAACTTTCTCATCTTCTGTCTCCTAAGGGTTCTTACACACTCAGTGTTTATGATGCTCATTTGATACAGTATATTGCTTTAATCATCAGTCCGTTCTACAGATCTGTTCCAGCTCTTGAAAGAATTAGTTCACCTAAATTACTAAAAGGCAGCTTCATATAAAAAAAAGGATCTTATGGAAGAAATTTTGGGCCACATCTCAAAAAAAGCTGTGTGTGATGTCATTAGAAACGGCCACCATACTGGAAGATTTTTCTTTTTTGCTACTATGATTACACTGTATTTATTCTCAGAACATGAGGCCATTGCTTCTCACATGAAAATTATGTGCAATCATTTGAACCTTTCATCTTTTCAAAGATGGCAAAAATGCTGTGCAATTATTTTAATGTTCATTGAGGACCTCACATTGTTAGTGGCAGGTGCAGGACGTGTTCACGCCGGCTGGCTCACCGCTTATATGGTGCCTTATTAAAATCTATCTTCTCCCCTCTGACGGAGCTGCATAAAGGTCCATTACAGGATGAAGGCATCACAGATATCATGTAGGTATTGATGGGTGGTGCTGCAGTATGCCCCCCTCAGAGATGAAGTGTCAGTTCCCTGCTTAGAAATTTCTTCACAGGCAAAAACAAACATAATAAATCTTTATGAGGCTAAAAAAAGAGATACAATGTATAACAGCAATTTACAGCAAATATGCAGGGTGAGCAAATATGCATTAGGTATAAAAAGTGTCTATGTGACTTTGTTGTGAGAGCTTTTCTCCTCATCAGCAGTTTTACAGAATAAGACTGGCGCTAAGTTACACTTTCTTCAATGTCATTAAATCCCATGAAAAGAAGAAAACTGGCAGTTTGCTAGTCTGTGAGCTGCCTTTGGCTCCCTGCCTTAAGCCTATTTGTAAAAGAAAAAAACTTTTAAAAAGGTCCAAAACGTACAGTTTACTTTTTAAAAAGGACACAGGTTCAAAGGGCAAATACAACTGTACATTATGAATTTGGCAAACTCAAGGATAAATATATATAAATACATCAAAACTAAAACTAAGTTATAAGAAGTTATATGAGTTGTATGAAGATGACAGTGGTACTATGATAGAACTATCAAATTAAAAAACACATAAAGTCATTTGAATGTTAACATGTACACACTAACGTCCACAGCCCTTATGTCCAAACCAATAAATTATATTTCTATTAAATTTGCAGCCTCCTCATACAAGTGATCATCATTTAGAATTATCTGATAAAATTGCTCGCTGTAGTTTCACTAGAATTAATTAGGAAAGAGGAAAAAACCCAGACATTCACACAAAACAACCAAAAAGAGTGACAAACAGACAATGAAGCTGAACCTCAGAAGCAGACTTAAGCATCACCAAGGCAGACAGATGTGCAGATGGCATGAACTCCGCAGCAGCTGCAGCTCAAAAACACATTAAGAGGACGCAGTGTGTTGAAGTCCTCCTCTGCACAGTGAGATACAACAACAATCAGTGTGTTAGAAGCCTCGCTCACCGGTCTGAACGTCACTGTGAGCCGGTGCGTCCTGCACAACCTGCTCCAGGTTCAACTTCTCTGCTTGTTTACTCTCATAACATCAGATGACCAGATGTTTTCTAACCAGTTTCAGCTGAAAGAGTCTCTGCAGTCTCATCAGTGACTATCGAAGGCAGCAGAAAGGCCTCAAACACACCGCAGCAGGTGAAAGTCACTGAGTGAACAGAAGTTACTGCTGCAGGATCCACCTGGAGCTTAGTAGCGTGAAGTGTTTTAGACCAGCATGCACCTGTCGTCACGCAACAAAATGAGTGTTTATTTTGCCTTTGCACACTCGCTGGGTGGTGTGTTAAATCAGCAATTAGTTAATACATGTACACAATACTACCAATCTTGACAGCACTTTGTGACATCATAAATAATATCTTTGCAGTTGTGAAACTGCTACAATTGAAATTTAATGAAATGCAAAATTTGAGATTAAAAGTCTTTTAATGAGCTGACAGGATCAATTTATTGTTGGTTTTAATTTATTGTCTACATCAAGAAAAATAAGAAATTTCACCAAAATCATTCGTTGTAGATATGTAGCCTCATAAATACATTAACGCATTTAATATATAAACGTTTGACACGGATTTCAGCGTTTTACCCTCCACAGCTTTCTGAGCACATGCAGATAGGAGGTGCTGGTCTCTGCGTCAATCAAACTGACTGGAGACCAGGTTGATCACATTCTTCCCCTCTGAAATTTTACCTTCCTGCCACTGATGCTCCCCCTCTTGTTCCACATTTCCTTCATTCTGCTCCCCTGTAGTGTATTTTCAGCACTTTTCAATCCTCCTCCTCCTCCTCCTGAGCATCCTGTAGACATTGTTAGCTTCTCCTCTCAGCTTCCACACCCGAGAACCGTCTGCTGAGATGAGACATACTGTGACATCTTATGTAATCCAGGGTGTTTATTGGGGAAACAGCACAGTGAAACGTGGGAATCACACAGTTTCCACAGTGAAGCTGATGGAATCAGTGGGAGAGACCGGAGGTGTCATCACCAGGTGCACCAGAGGACAGGAACCAGTCCAAGACTTACAGGCAAAGTGTGCAGGATTGTCCTGAAAAACTATTTACTGACTCATGTACAATAATCATTCAATCAGCACCTATGACCAACTATAAGTGTAGGATGATGCGTTTATCTAAAAAAAAAACCCTGCCCTCTGCCTGTATTTTCCTAATTTGCTATGTTTGGAACATTTCTGGGCATCAGTCTCTGGGCAGTGGGTGTGTAACCCCTGCTAATAACAATGCTATGCACAAATTTATAAGTAATAAGTGGTTAATAAGTTAGTTTGTCTGTTTGACTCTGGGACAGGATGAGCTACACACACGCATGAAGCATTCACTTTGGCTGAATTCACACAAAATCCAGCATTGCTACACCTTCTTGCACCACCTACTGCTCTCTTGAGGCCTAAAGGTACTGAAAGTGATATTTGACATGGGACAGTTGTGGTTTCTATGATGCCACTCCACAGAACCAGCAGTATTTTGGAAAAAAATAGCTATTTATACATATTATTCACATTCTGTTATAATGACATTATTAAACTCACTTTTCATGAAGATCCAAAACAGAAGCTGCTGTGACTAAGCCGCTCTCTTTACAAGCAGTCAATGTTCAAAGGGCCAGTTACCATCACAGATAATAACTGGAGGTGTACGGCCAATCAGATGAGCACAGCACAGCCGTATTTTCTTGACATGTATCATGACCGCAGTTAAAACAGCTTTGACTTCTGAGTCAGTATTTTATGTTCCAAAATGAAAAGAAGTATAAGACAGGGGGTAGTTTGACGCACCTCATAATGCTTTAACTGCCTGTTCAGCCGCTAAAAACAATAGTTATGCATCAAAACACGCATCAGGCACTTTCAGCAAATTTTTCCCTTTAGTCTAGTTTAGCTTTGGAGGAGGGATCGACTTTAAACAAGTGTTAAGCAGCAATCAACAAGTCCTGCAGAATTTTCTTTTAAAAAAAGCCCCAAGACACTTAAAATCCTGACACAACACACTTGTGTTGGTGTACGGAGTAAGAAGGGGAAACAAATGTTCTCAAAATTAATTCCACTCAAATCTGTTTAGAGTGCATTTTTATGCTCATATCTGACTAATGGGTTCCATTTCCAGTGTGCTCAGTGTTGTGTTGCTCGCAGTGATGATATTACTGCTTGGCCGCATTATAAGTGAATTCTGCACTTAGTTAGTCTGATGTTACGCTGCAGCTGGCTGTGGCTCATCTGAGGTTTCTGTGGTTCTCTCACTAAAATGTGGCTAAAGTCTGATGCAGCAGTGATTAACATTTTAAATCTGGAAACCCCAGATGAGAAATCTTGTCTCCTCCAGGAACCCAAAACATTTTACCAGTCTTGTTTTAGGAGGGGCCCACCAGATGTTGACCCAGCTAGCATGCAGGGCTAAAAAGTAAAAAAAAAAAAAAATCAGGGTCGGATGCATGAGGCAAGCTAAACAAGGACAGACTAAACGCTGTCAGATCAACAAATCTGACTCCAATCTGACATGAAAAGATTAAATGTACGAAACAGGAGAACAAATAAAATTGCCTTGTTCTTTTATGTTTATATCTTTGTGTTTTCTTTGTATTTATTTGGTGTAAATCTTACAAATGTGTGTTAGAAAGATTATCAGATAGAAAAAGAGTTGTTTATGTCTCGCACAGTCAGGCTTTATGTAAGCATTGTATTGTATTGTCGGTCTTAACATAGTACAGGCAAAAACACTGTGAATGGTAGACGTCATAGAAGAATGAGTGCAGGAAGCTGTGAAAGAATTGAAGGAGTGTCACAAAAGTAAAAACAAAAAGAGTTTAGCAGGAGACATGGAAAAAAAGTGAATCATGTGGATACCTTATCTTTGCATGTGGCCCCTTTTCTGTGGGTTTTTCTGACTGATTTGATTTTTAAGTTAAGAGAGAGTTAAGAGTTTTGTGTCAGTCATAGGAATGTGACGTGCGCTGCATTTATATTTGCTCTGAAGTGACTCATAATGTGTGGGTTTGTGATCAGAAATCCGAGCAAACATCTCAGTGCCGAACGTCATAGGAGTCAGGATTTTATCACAATAGTTTCTCAAACCTGGCATGCTAATTTATGATAAAGACAGACTGAGTAAACGCATTACCTTGGAAACAAACCCTCGGCAAAGCTCTTTATTTTTCGCTGTGGAGCTGATGTTAATTTCCCACCTCTGCCTGCAGGTTTAGAAGTCATGAAAACTTACAGGGGAATTGTTCAACAATACTTGTTGTTCTGAATCCAATTTTTACAATGTAGAAATTTTGAGAAAGCTTTTGACAGATTGCTTAACAACTTAAGGGAATCAGGCTTTGGAAATGGCCCTGATTAAATTATTGCAGTTATGTCAAGTGTGCAGTAAAACAAACCTGCACGTCTAAGGGCATTTAAGATTGCAGAAAAGGTGAAGAACAAACCAGCCGTCAGCTCAGTACTGAAGTAGCTATAAACACTGTAGTACCACTTGAATGAATATTTTCTATCTGCTCCCTCTCTTTCACACCCTGTCCTCCTGCTCATTTTTTCATAACTCACTCACCACTCGCTCTAACCCTCTCCATCCATCTTTTCCCTTTAACCCTACCAACCTCTGTCCCCTGTGCCGTTGTCATTTTCCAGTTTCTCTACAATTTTCTCGAACAGGTACGTATTATAGCCTTTCTCTCGCTCTCCCTTACTCCCTGCATCGTCTACCCCTCTCTCCCTCTGCCTTCATCCCTTGGTCTTTCTCTCACCCTCTGACCCAGAGGGCCGTGTTTCGCCGAAATCCAATCCTCTCCCTTTTTCAGACCTGCTGTTCCATTTCACTCCCATTTTGTCACACTGCGGTGAACACTCAATACCTGCTCCTCCCCTCAGTCCGGCCCTCTCATCTCCAGCTCTGCACACAAACACGCTCACAAACATTTGCACAACTGCGTAAAAGGAGGATACCTGAGAAAAAGACTTAATTGAGCCATCAATCAAAATTTGTTGCTGTTGGTTGGATTCATACACAAACACACACACATGCATACACACCTTACAAACCTCACACCGTTCTTTGTAGTTCTGTGGCCATCCATCATGGCTTCACTGATTCCACTCAACCTCCACTCACAACCAATCTCACCGAGGTTAGGGACTGATGCTTGTGTGTGTGTGTGCGTGTGTGAGTGCGTGTGTGTGTATGTATGTGTGTGTGAGAGAGAGACAACCATCGTTTTGCTTTGGGAACAGACGCTGAGGCGTTTCATGCCCGTTTTAGCAGATTCGAGTGAGAGGCAGTGCGAGCAGAGTGATCTGTATTGTTTACAGTTGAACAGTTGTGACTACTGATAGTGTGTGGTGGAGGGTCAGTCCGACTCTGAGACACACAAACACACACACACAAAACAAAAGTGCACACACACGTTGTGCTTGATCACTTTTACTCTCTAGCTCTACACTAACAAATCCATCCATTAAAATCTGTAACCACCAGCAGGGTCGAGGGAGCTGGAGTCGATCCCAGCTGAGATTGGCCGAGCTAGGACGAACCCCCGGACAGGTCGCCAACTCATCACAGGGCTAAAACGAAGAGATACACAACCATTCACACTCACATTCACATTCACAAGCAATTGAGAGTTTCCATTTGACCTTGACTGCTTGTCTTTGGATACACGGACACAATGAGAAGATGCAGAGTCCACACAGAAGGGCGGGTTTGAACCCTGAGACTTCTTCCTGTGAGGTAACAGCACCATAACCATCATAGTGCAACATGTAAGTGACTACTATCAATAACCATTAAAGCAAAATGACCTTTTTTTATCTTTATTTTGAATAAATACGGTCCAAAATATACTCATGTTACACAATAACTACAACAAACATTCAGGGCGGTAATATTTTGCAAAACCCAGCAACAAATTTGAATAATGTTGCCTTCTTTACAAACTCTTTAAACAAACTAACAAGACTTACTGATGTTTAACACTGTTTTTATGAAATGCATAAAATTAGAGGAGTAGTGTTTAATAAGACTAACAGTAGGAGAACTCAGAGGTATCAAAGCTTGTTACGGCCTGAGATCCAAATGATAGTATGTTTATATCTCATTAAAGAATTTCCTGCTGCTCCGTTTTGCTGCGTGGTCCACAAAAGGAAAACATTTTTCATTGAGGCATTAGAGGAAAGTCAAACTATTACTCTCTCCTCGGGTGCCTTCCCTTGTACCATATTATGCAAATGATAGATACACAAAGTAACTGTCTGCTTAAGGTTTTGGTCTCTAAGCTAAGGTGCTTAATTGGAAAATGATGGTGTCAGTATCAGAGCATGACATTTTTTGAGCGTTATTAATTTGTCCTGTTATTTGTTGCCCTGGTCGAATCGGCCTCTCATGACAATAATAACTCCACCAAAGGCTTGCAGAGCTAAACAAAAGCCTCTCAACACGATAACATCCTCTCACTGCTGTTTGAGAAAGAGAGCGGCTCCGGTCTGTATCCACTGGTTGGGGTTGGCCCCACAGGGGAGACAGATGTGCGTGACCACCTTCACCCTCTCTGAGCTCGTGTACAGAGGCAGCCAGATACTCTCCTCGGATGCTGCAGAGTCAGCGGCAGAGTTCTGGGATCACATGCAGAACGTACACATGAATGAATATATGCTCAATTACTGCATATTTAAGTTGCTTGCATGTACTAGAATAATAAAATAAAGTAGAGGGTTTTTTTTAGCTACCACATGGACATGCACACAAGTTACTTTTCATGAAGGCCTCAGTAAACATTAAACATACCTGTGGAACCCAGGCCATGCAGCAGGGAGGAACAGCCGACACGCTGGGAGAGTCATGCTGATTCTCACAAAGATGGACGCCATCAAAACTACAACCCTCCAACTGAAGACCTCCGACCTGAATGGAGATAGAGAGAGAGAGATGGGAAAAAGACAAACTGAGCAGGTGAAAAAAGTCAAAAATAAATCAAAGTGATTGTGATACAAGGAGACATAAAAGAAAGAGATATGGAGATGAGATGAAACAAGACATGATGATAAAGCTTAAGGATGTGAAGAGATATAAACAGATTAGACAGAAAAGTAAGCAAGGAGAAGAGAGCAGAATGTTTTCACATGAAGAGAAATGAAGACATTGATTACCGTCACCACATTAACTTGCATGTTATGCACATGAACGTTACATGGTGAGTGTTTACATGGTGAGTGTTTACATGGTGAATTCAGTCCAGTGACTCAGGGATTTTCCATAGCAGGCCAGACAATAACGGGAACTCTGGCGTCAAGTCAAACACACAACAGACTACTAAATCACCAAGAAAAAACATGAGAGTGAGCGAGAGACAAATCCAGAAGAAGCTTCAGTGTGTATGTGTGTATGTATGCTTGTAAGAGAGCTCATTGCTTCACAACAATTATCCCCTTTCTCTTTTTCTGTCAGTATTTCCCTTCCCTCCCTGCAGCTGCAGCCTCTCTCTAAGCACCCACACCCTTCCCCTCTCTCGTTGTATGTTTCAGCTAAGTGCAAGTCAACTCAGCCCGCTTTTATTGGTATGACAGAAACAAATGCCTAAACTATCTGAACTGCAGTTAATACAGTAATAATACACCTCCCTGAAATCTGAGCATGAAGGGTAAAGAAAGAAGACTGAAAGTGGTGTTGTCCAGTATGCAAGCTTCCAGTCCTGCATACACCACAAATGCACACGGAGACCAGAGATAATAGAGCTGCAGCAAACTCATTGCTTTCTTTCCTCTGTCTTCCAGGTCCCACCTTTGTGTTTGCATTTTTATTCTATTCTTGCTGAGTTTTACTCTATTATTTTCCAATTATCACTCAGCCAGAGCCTGCCTTGTTTATTGCACCAGTATTCTGCAGCTGGATGGGAGCAGTGTGTGTCTGCTGCCTGTGTACATGATCTGTAGGTTAATGCGCCCTTGTCGTAATTTTACCTTGACTTGAAGCTTGGCCTGCACAATGGGACTCCTCCATGATGAGACAAACACCAAGCTATCCATTGAACAACCCATCAACCTAAAACCACAAAGAAGACGTTGGTAACCTCAGCATGTATACTCGTTCCGGCTCACATGAAAAGGTCAAGCTTTCAGTGTTACCTGGCGGTTTCCTGTCTCAGAGCGTTGAGGAAGGTGTCAGGGTGGAAGAGCTCGGCAAGATCTAGGGTGTCTGACAGAAGAGCTTGTCTGCCTGCACGCTCCACCCAGCTCTAAATACACAGACATATAAATGCACATATACAGTGCAAAGACACACACATTGACAGACACACAGATTAATGAACCACATACCTGGTAAATAACAAATAAACACTCCAAGATAGAACATAATTCAAGCATAAAATCGGTTTCACACAAGAGTAAGGAAAACATTTAGTGGATCAATGAGAGATAATGAGAATGCAATTTCCTTGAGTTGAAATGGGGAGAATTGACACAAATAGAGCTGACTCTCGAAATATTTACTCTAAATGTTCACCCTCTCAACATGTACAGTTTGGTTACAAAGAACACAAAAAGTGAAAGTCTGTATTGTATTTGGCTCATCAGTTTTTATGGAGAACATCAATCTGTGAGTGGAATGATAATAATTTCCCTCCGTGTTGGTGTGTGTGTGTGTGTGTTAATGAGAGATAAAAAGGGTTCCAAAGGGAGAGGCCAAAACGTTAAGTCAATAAAAATGTGTGGCCAATAGAGTATTTAATGTCCCCATGTCCTTTTATCATCACATGAACAAGCTGATAACATTGGAACCCAAACTGCCTGCTAATGGGAATATAGTGAGTGCAAATGCACACACACACATACACACCCACACACGTACACATGTACACAGAAAGAAGCACAGATATACACATTCCCATTACAGCATGGGTACATATATACTGTATGCTTAAGCTGTGTTTCTGTAATTCTCCAGGGACTAAGGAACCCTCGGAGGAACTCAGTGTGTTTCCAGTAAGCAGGAACCTCCGGGGCTGCAAAATCAAGCCAATGCAGAACCACTAAAAACTGCAGTTCAAGCCCCGTATCAAGGTATCTAACTTAATAGCAGAAATAAACATATTTACAGTTTGGTTAAAAAAAAATTTGCACCACAGTGTAATTTTTTTCACCCATTCATGACAACTTTACAAAGGATGGGAGCAAATTTCTATATCACACATACATTTCGATCTCTAACACAATGAGTTAAGCTTTTTTATAATTAGAGGCTTGGCTGTTATGAATGACAGCAGCCGCTAATAGTCTGCTAGGCATTATACAGTCACTGGTAGCAATGTATATGTTCCTGAGCTGCAGCCTCTTGTTCAAATATTGTAAACTCTGGCTTCAGAAAAACAAGTTGCCAGCTGGACTGCACCAAAAAATCACAGTTTGCTAATATACTGATGGTGGTCCACAACAAGTATCAGGATCCAAGTAAAGTTTCTAGCACAAAATTTCAATCTCTCAAAAATGTTCCTGCTCAGAGGTAAGTACTCATGGAAAGTACAGGAACTTTAGGGTGGATCTTTCAGTGTTTAACATTTATGATCAGAGAAGTATTAACAACACTTTATTTCAACAACCATTTAAAAAAAAATCAACAACTACATAGCAGTTTGTTTTTTGTTCTCTGACACAGACATGGATGTTTGTTGTGATGTGTGTTTATGACACATAAACACTGTATCAAGACACAAGCGCTCAGTGTCGATCTGAGCAAGCTGAGAAAGAGCCTCTCTAAGTCTCATCCAATGTGTTTATCCAATCTGCCTTATTCAGCAACATCTGCTTTTATCAGTTAAGCAGCTTCCCTCTGTCCTTTAAGTCACTGCAAAAAACAAGTATCTTGTCAAAGACACAGCATTTTAACTTGGACTTGATATGATATCTTACAACACAATTCTCATTCTCATATTGCATTTTTCTTCTTTGAGAAGTGTTGCAGAGTGACATAAGACTGATTTTACTGTTCTGGTCCGATTTACAACACATTTATCTTGACGTGAGTCTTAATGGCTGCGGTGGCCAACTTTTGGAATTTACTTCAGAGATAAGTCTTGATCTACTCTCTGCTCTTTCTTTTTATTTCTTGTTTTATTACAAATAGGCAGTTTTCTCTGAATCACCACAGAAAATAGTGGATTTGGAGGTCAGCTGAGGAAAACTGCTGACAAATAAAGGTAGAATGAGCAAACATTTGATCTATCATGAATATATTCCTTTTAAGGTCAGCTTCAGTCTGCATTGGCTTTAGTGAAATTGGGATGAGCATTGAACAAAGCACAAATATGCATAAATGCAAGCCTATACCCATATTCATACAGGCACATACTTGCAGGTATGCATACAAATATGCACATACATCAGGTACACACAGAAGCCAAGAATTTTGTGAATTAATAATACAGCGAGCCGGTATGAGCTTGTATGCACAGTATTTGTGTGCATATGTGTGAATGTCTGTGTGAGCATTTGGGTGTTTTCAAGGTCGTCCTGTCTGTCTGGGGTGCACTGCTGCACTGTTAGCTTTTTATTCTTCTGCAGCTCCACACAGCCGCAGCTCTGACTGTCTCTGCCTTTATTAGACTGATTAGCTAACAGGACACAGACACGCTGCTAACAGAGATATCACTCAGTACTGATGGGCAGAAATAGACAGTTAAGGACAGTGCAGCCTCCAGATAGACACACATGAAGACAGATGGAGTGCAGAAAGAGGAAGGCAGACAGGGAGACACAAACACACACACACACACACATGCACACAAACAGATGGGTAGGCAGGCAGGCAGGCCGGCCAGCAGACAGACAGACACAGGCACTCAGGCTTACCCACACAAATAATCAAACACATCAAATTCACATAGAAATAAATCATTGCTGAGCATTTTGTGTGTGTGTGTGTGTGTGTGTGTGTGACTGTGCATCTAGCCAGCCAGAGCATATTGAGGTAGGCGTACAGTCAGACACATTCAAGAGGAGACTGAGAGGAGTTTCAGCCAGAACCTTTATTTTCCAGCACCAACGTAGAGCAAACACTTATCAGAACCTCATGCTTTTGTACAATAATCTGCCTTCATTTATAAAGTGCTTTTGAAAGCAACATTATAATTTTTTTTAGCATGGTTTTAGTCAACACATTGCCTAGATCAGTCATAAGTAATTTCATTCTGTGCCATTACTTAAAACTAAGCTATTTAAGTTTGATCCTTGGATCCAGGATCAGCATATGGACTCATGTGGGTCACATAGGGAAACAAAAGAAAAGGGTCTGAGGCCAGTGTGGGATATCTGCAGGGCAAGGTCTTATGCATTGAATAGTCTGAAACCATAGATGGGCAAAAGTGTTCTCCTGTAATATTCATCACAACTGGAGGATGAAACTCCCAGTAGGATATAAATGCACTATGGATTTAAATGGACCCCTCAATCATTATGCTAATGCTGATTAGAAAACTCTTAGGCCTCTTAAGTCTCATTCCTCATTCCCATCGGAGTGGTACCAGATATGACTCCCAGGGGCATCTGTGCTTTTTAATAACCAGTGAGGTTGTCACAAATGCCTCACTACCAGCTCTCCCACAGAAATTTTAGCACAGCTTTCTTTTTTTTGTTGTTGTTGTTGTGTCCTCTGAGTGGAGATGTGTGTGAATTTCAGCGCTTGAAGGATTAAAATGTGCTGTCAAAGCTAAAAATGACTGTGTGTGTGTTTACCCTACTTACTTACTGAAGTAAAACAAAGACAGAAAGTTTGCACATGCATGTGTTACCTGTATGGCAAGAGCCCGCGTTACTACAGCTCTGAGGTACTGCATTGGTTCCTCTGGTCCCTCCCATTTATTTTGCCATATTACAGGGCACTGAGAAAGAGAAAAAGAGGCATAGGCACAGCGTAAAGGAGAAGTTATTTAGTGCCATAACGAAAAAAATACAACAACAAGTGTCAGCAAGAAGGTAAATCACATTATTTTCACTGTGGACATTCTGCAATCAGTAAGCTCTGTACTTCAGTCAGGCTGCTGTGTGGTCGACTGAACGCAGCTATCAACACAGAGAGCCGGAGCCACAGCATGCAGGAGGACTGCAGACTCACTGAGCTGTGCTGAAGACATTCTTCAAGGGAAACTAGCTAATGTCATGCACAAAAAGTCACTGGATTTCTCCCCAGGCTATTTTTAAAAATAAAGTTGCTAAAGCAGTTTGAAAAGTCATGTTTTCCTCTCCCCTCTATCCCCGTCTCTGTTCTATCACTGAAGGCTATCAGAGCCATAAAATTTAGCAACACAAAGAGATAAACCTGACAAAACTGAACCCTGGTTGGGTCACCTTGAAACTATTCCCAACATACATTTAAACATAGTGTTTCAGTCACTAAGTAGCATTCATTCACCTTAACTGCACTGCCACTGTGGTTTGGCAAAAACATGATTGAAATCCAGTTTTTGTGATGTCAGAAGTCCTTCTAAACTTTAGATAACGTTGGGTTAGAGTCAGCAGATATGCAGAATCTGTGAAGTGCATATTTCACAAAATACTGTAGTAATAGAAAAAGAAGTAAAATATTTTGCTTGTTACACTGCCTTCTCAAGCATCACAGTGGCAAAATAATCTTGGATACACAAATTTGTCAGTCTCTGCTCATCATGTAAGTACATGGTACACTTCCTTTGACTCATGTTCTCTTTTTTATCCATCTGCCTGCGCCCTTGATTTACGGTTAAACTCAAGCAAAAGCACATTTAACTCTCCTACTGTAGACTACATTGCCTCAGTGGTTTGGAAGAAAAACACTCCACAGAAAAACAACAAAAGCTCCTGTTTTTTCTGCAGACATGTTCATTTTTTTAAGAGATTCCAAAGCAGGAAGCAGTGTAATGTTTTTACACTGTAGCAAAAAGTTAAGGTGAGGAGGAGGGTGAACGTAAGAAAGTTTACAGCAAATGTCGGCCTTCCTGTAACAATCACAAGATGCTTTCCAGATGCTTACTAAGTACTTTTAGTTGCCTAACCTAAACCACACCTTGGCTTCTTACACAACACTCCTCTATGTTATTTTGAAATGCTGAAATGGTTCATTTTGGAAGGCACTGACAAATGCAGTATTTGTGTGTAGGTGGCAAAAGAAAGCTTCCCTCAGGAGACAGCTGTTAACTCTGGAACAGGTTAAGACAGTCCATGTTGCTTCTACTGTTAAACAGAGATCAAAGAACTGCCTCAAACAAACACACACTTGCACAAATATGCACAGTGTGAAACTGAGGATGAAGAATCTGATGTTATTCAAGCTTAGAAGTCCTAATGGAATTAAAAAGAACCTTGTATGTCTCTTATCTGCAGGTTTACTGTTCAGTTACTCTCCTGCTGTGTGCATGTGTGTGTCACCCTGAAGTGTGTCAGGAGATAAAAATGGAAGTAAAAGTTTTGTCACTGAAATTTGCAAATATTTGTTAATATTTTGTGATCAGTGTTAATGATGCTAGAATAGAAATATACTTGCGGAGCTCTTGGCATCCACTGGATGCATACCAGAGAACAGATTAAAATACATATTTTCTAAATTATTTTCGGCCGCATTTAGTGAGAAATAGATATCTGAGGCCTGACTCATTATCAGACCATGTATTTGTTCGCATGGATAGAAAATGAATACACTGAGCAGGTGTGGGTTCTTGTTAACTTGTTTAAAACAAAGAAATTAAAATTTATTTGACTCATACTCAATCAATACTTATAATTACACATATAACTTCATGATGTATGA
Source organism: Acanthurus lineatus (assembly GCA_029814665.1). Lineage (NCBI taxonomy): Eukaryota > Metazoa > Chordata > Actinopteri > Acanthuriformes > Acanthuridae > Acanthurus > Acanthurus lineatus. The sequence continues at coordinate 11,481,079 of JAPZDV010000024.1, read as the reverse complement.
AAATGTGCTTTAACATTGCAGTTCATTGTCTGAGCATTTAATTGGTGCAAATTCAGTCTTCAAGGTTACCATTTGAATGTTTCAAGAAACTGGTAGGCAAGTAAATGTTTTGAATAAGATTCCTTCAATCCCTTTCTGCTTATGACCCTCAGTTTACTTGAAAGTAACTGTGTTGACAAAATAAAATAAAATAAAAACAGGCAGTATTGACTTGCCAATCACTACAACTAGCACTTAAAACTGGCAGATACCAGAGATTGTTTAACCTTAAATCCAAATGCCATCTCTGCGTCAGTCCTCATGTCTCGATATTAATGATTTTCCCACTGACTTAGGGCTGAAATGATATTTATTTCTGTTTTGCAGTGCTGCTTACCACTTTCTTCTAATGCTTGGGTAGTTTCCAAGTATCTAATTATTTTTTACTGCACAGCTGAGGAGAGGGGCAATGGAGCTGATACCCCTAGAGCTGTGCCTGCCATACTTCTATAATATTACAACCCTCAAATGATCCTTTTTTCCCAAATATATAAATCACATCACTAGCTCTTTCTGTTACTCTTCTCTGGTTGAAACTAGGCTAATCAGTTATGGAAGTCTAACCATATAATGGTGCATGGTGGGAGACTGCACTCTGCAGAGCTGTAGCTAATGTTTGCTGAGTGGATTTCTAGTCTCACTCACATTTGTGTTGTGATGCTGTTTTCAGCAGTACCATAAACCACCTGTAACTTTCTCCTGAAATCTTACAGCATGTGGTAAAGTACAGCAGAGCATGCCACTTGGAGTTGAACTGTAGAGTAAAATGTTGGGGTTCAGCTCTGGAAGGTTTTCAAATGAATTCTGCTAATTCTCCTGGTAACATTGCTTCAGATTTGCAGCACTGAGTTGTGGCACTTTACTGTACTTGTGATTAAAAATTACATGGCAGATACCAGAGACTGTTTATTATATATTAGTATAATATATACCAGTATTAGTATTATTACTATTACAGTAGTAGTATATTGCAGAGATAGTGTATTATATGGTATGCAATGATTGTGAAAAACAGTTAAAAATCGCTAGATGTAAATCAATATACTATTTACATTTTATTTTGTTTTCTTGATTATTTGTTTGACAGTGACGTAAAACATTGAAGGCTGACATCACCAAGGTCATCAGGTGTTTGATTGCTTCATTTTCTAAGGTTTCAAGACCTTTTGCAACCAAGAACACAATGGATGAAACAGGTGATGGTAAAACTTGCACTGCCCTATAAAAACTAACAAAATGTGTCCGTTCAACTTTCAAACAATTCATTAAGAATGCAGCTTTTTAATTATGCACAACACAGACTGAGAGTAAATCCTAAAATCGGCCCAACAAATGATTATTAAGGAAAAAAAAACTGTGCTCATTAGTTCAGGCCGCTCAATTCAAAGAGGGGAAAACAGTAGTAACTTTTTTAAAACAGGAAGGAGAGCTCACCTGTACTATATACTGAGAAGTTTATGTACACAGATCAGTCATTCTACACTTTCAAGTGTCCTCATACGTGGAAATTGTTATCACATGGACAAATAACTGTTGAAATCATTCAGTTTTAAAATACTTTTAGTAGTAATGTGGCTACTTCCTTCTGTACTGTGACCATGAGCACTGATTAAGCAGGGTAAGCAAACAGTTCGATGGAAATATGTTTAAGGATGATATACAATTATAGTATAGATGTTTTAGGTTTTTTTTTTACAATTTTTGATACTTGTCTTGTATCATGTTTTTAATTTTGCAAATATTTTCCACATCATATTGTAGTGAACAAGCCTGTTAAGAGGAGCAAGAGAGAGGAAACCAGAAAATAGAGAGAAAATCCTAAGAGACAAAACTAGAGAAAGTTGGTTGAGGAAGAGAGATGGGAATAAAACTAAAGAACTGCTGATAATTATAAAAACAAAGGGAGGAAAACTGAAAATTAAATAATGCCCATGGCCTCTCTCAGGATATTACAAACATAGAAGGAGTAAAAGATTGATTGTGCATCTCTCATCCTCTCCCTCATCATATCCCCTTTGTCCTCATCTCAGCCTAGAGACACAGACAGGAATACATGCTGCGTTTGCCTGATGTCTACAGGTCGGCTCTGTGTACTGTGTGTGTGCCTGCCCCTGTGGCCACAACTTCAACACAGTAAGGGAACATTTTACACTTAACCTAGAAAACAATGGAGTGAAGAGAAAAAAAGTCCCTCTACACTGCAAGTCAATGAGAAAAAACCTAATTGTATATTCAATGACAAGCTTAATCAGAGATCCAAAAAATTTACAGGAAATGCAGTGCAGCAAATTTGTTGAATCTCAAACAGGTGACAGGACATGGGAAGGTTGTAGTGTGCAAATTTGATACCATTACAGTTGCTTTCTTTTTTGTTTCAGTATTTCTTACCTCTTGATTGAGAAGGGCAGTGGCCAGTTTTTGGACGTCAGGGGTCAGCAGCTGGGTCCCTCTTATGACCTTGCTTAGTGCAGCGAGGGATTGGTGGATACTCTGCGAAAACATTTGCAATGTTAGTGTGCACACTGTGCCAATTAATGCCACTGGCACACCGTGTGTCTTTTAACATCTTGCAGTTTGATTGCGGTGGACTGGTTCATTATAATAGTCCCTCTGCTAGAGTGACTGGGCTTGCTAATTGGTTTAGTAACTAAATATGTAGAAAGTGATCTGTGCTATTTTCATGTAGTTTCTTTGCTCTTTCAAAATAAATAAATAAATTAAGCAGAAGTGTTTTGCATTGACAGGAGTGTTTGGTACACATGTAGTAACACAGTAATTTAATAAATGAAACTAATGATAATGTTTGGCAGGGGTAGCAATAGAAAAAGTGAAAAACTGTTTGTTTTTTGTAGAGCTGTGGTTGTCTGACACACCTGGACCAAGCGGATGGCATTGAACTGCTCCAGAGCAATGAATGACAGGACTGGTGACCCCTGACCTTCAGTGGGTGGTGCTACCTTCTGGTGGATCAGAGAAGAACCCTGGTGGCAACAGATAGATGAACAATAGTTGGTAGTTGGTTTTTGGCAGTACAGACAGATCGACTGCTAAAGACATGTTTAAAAAAGGTAATTTTTAAAGAGAAAGATGAGGGTGAAAGGGAGGGCAGAAAGGAAGCAGAAAAGATGGTTTTTCCACATCAAGGATGGCAATTATAATTAGATTCTCATTACCTGAGCACGATAGATAGTTTTACCTAGGGCTGCAGTGCTTCAAAGCATGCTGTATAATATTGTACAGGTGTCCTAGCATTGTTTTATGTCTCTCTTATCAATGGAACACTGCTGGCACTACATCAACTAATCAGTTTCCACAAACTGGCTGCTAGTAGCACAGCCTATTATTTAGAGTAGGGTGTATAATGTATTTTGTAACTGCTGCTGTGCATCAGCATGCTATCTTTTTTGTTTCAAATTATTTCTTCCATTACGATAGTATATCTTTCCAGTTTCCCCAATGGGTTTCTCTTGGCTCAGCATATATAAACTAAATTCTTCTTTTCTTAGTTATTCCACAATAACAAGATTTAACCGAATAGGAAATTGTTTCTCTGCAGTGCAAACCAGGGGGGACAATTTGTTTGCATTACTGAACACAGAGATCAATTGTAAGTACACCAAGTGTTCGTGTCTGCATTTGTGTACATACAGAAAAACACACCCTGTAACTGCACCCTATTCTGTTTTCCACCGATCAGTTAGAGACCAGAGAGACACGAGGGGGATAGTAGGACTGCAGATAATGGAGAGAAAGAGATAAATGAGACAATGAGCAAAAATTCAGCTTGACTACAGCTCTGCTATTGTCTCCATTCAAATATGTAACAGCCAAATATACAGTATCTGCTGTCTCATGCTTTTGCCACGATCCGGAATAAATACATACATAACTACACATAGAAAAAATCATGGACACAGTTTATTAATACTGACGGGCAAGTACGTACACAGAAATGCACATACACACCCGTGATGACATATTATACATTTACACACACATACACCAACACAAATAATGTGCATCTATAAGTATGTGCATCCACACCACACTGAGAGTAACACTTATCCACTAACGGTCTAACACTAAGGGTTAGCTGACAATGGCCAGTTAAGTGAAAAAAGTCAGGGGTAGATTGTGATCTTTTGGAAGGAGGTAATACAGTTAACACAGTCAATCAGTCCCTTTTAGCAAGGAAAAAAAATAACTCTGCCTGCAAGGGACTGAGAGAGAGAGAGAGAGAGAGAGAGAGAGAGAGCCACATCTGCGAAAAAAAAAAGGCAAAGGGAGATCATGTTTGATTCAAAGCATGAGTGTGAATAATGGCAAAGCGAGAGAGAGGGAGAGAGGAGAATATGGTGGCTGAATTATTTAATGTAGAGGTAGATGTCCTTTTGATTTGAAAAGGTTGCCTGTCTCTAAGCAACCACAAACAGGAGAGCTGCCCATTTGGGGGATCCAGTGTCTGTCATACACAGTGCTCAATTAGACCCCACTAATTTCCAATGAGCCTTCAGCGCTTTTAGCTTAGACTAGTTGCTGCTGTGTTGGCAATGTTAAACATGATTTCCCATAGAAATAAGGATTAGCACGAAACTGTCAAAGTCATAAAAAAAAACAAGAAGCATTACAATACTATTTTTAAAAAGTAATGTCTTAGTTAATATTTGGCAGGTAAGAAGAGTTTGGTCAAAAATGGCATGAAGCATGTAGATGTCCCAAGTACAATTTTAGAAGATGAAGTAGAGACTCAAGACACAGAGATATCTTTAAACTCTGATGACATTTATGGGACCATCTTTGCAGTTTGGTTTTCAGAAAAAAATCAACATAAAAGGTTAAGGTTTGATTCTTGCTGATGACTCAGGAGAGAAACAAAACAAAGAACTGACCTGGTTTAGTTTCTTCCACAAGAGGAGGACGGGTGAAAGTCCATTAGACCAAAGCTCCTTGTCAAACTTCAAACCTGTTGCTACGGAGCGGCTCAGGACACGGAGCTGGGAAATCACCTGTGATTTAACCAATCACAAAATATAAATTCAGCAAATATATTTGAAAGGTGGAACAAATGTACCGATTCCCCAGATTAGTAATTTGAGACAGGCCGTGTAGCACACTTGTAAGAGGTCGCCAAAAAATAAATTAGCAATGTTTCTTGCAACTTCCATCATATACTTGGGCATATAAGTGTGACTGTTGATAAAAAACTCACAAAAAGGTACGTGGTATTTAATAAATCACACCTGTCTTCTTAAAAAATAGGTAAACAGAATAAATATGCACATTTTCTCATTTTACCCAAAAGCAATGTAGGATAAAAAAAAGTTCGTAAAATGCTGTAGTAAAATGTCCCCAGCATCTCTGACGGTTACACTCTCCAGTGACAGTCAACACTGTTTTGTGTCCTGGAATATTACAAGTGAAAAAGGACCAAACCCCAAACACATCTCCTAACGGCTCCTTACACACCTAATCAAGTATGCTTAGCTTCAGGCTTAAAGTCCTGGATAGTACTTTTATCTTGAAGTGTGTGAGTTTGTGTGCCTGTGTGAGTTTATATATATGTGTGTGTTGTGGGAGAGGCAAAGCGTCTGATAAATGGCTTTCATTTGGGCCAGGAGAACTCTTTACTAGCACCTGCTTTATCTTCTCTGCTCAGGAGGGAAAGCGTGCGTGTATGGATATGTGTGTGTGTTTATGTGGATGAGAGAGAGAGAGGGAAAGAGAGGGGAGAGAGAGGGAGAGACGGGGGGAGTAAGGATAAAAAAAGATAGCTAATCTAGACCTTCAACCTGACAGAAGTCAAAATAAGGGAAGCTGAGGATGGAGATTTGAAATACATTGAGGTTCGCATAAAAGGGATTTAAATATATTGGGATTTATTCTTATCTCAACTGATGATTACCAGACAGCTACTGCATTTACTATCATAACAAACCGGGATAAAATGTTGCTAAACAACATCTGTGTACAAGGAAGTTAAGTTTAAATCAAGGAGCAATGTAGTGGGCAGCATGTCACCAAAGTAACCGCTAACAAGTGCAACCATTAATCTTTCTGTAATCCCTGCAGGAGCCCTCTTTGGCCATAACTCATAGCTGCCGTTAGCTTGTTAGCTCTGTTAGCTAAGCAGCCAGTGGCCATATTAGCTGAAAAAATAATGTAAGTTACTTTTTGGGATATTTTAAAAATAAATTGCAGCCATTTTTAAACATTCTCTCTTAAAGCTTTAATTTTAAATTAGGGTGATTCAGGACTGTGGTTACGGCTTTTGATCTAATGACTATTTTTAATGTACTAATCCAGGCTGAAGTTTGTGTAAAACACTCAATTTGGGAGGCTCTGACATATGAAATGGCACTATTACTCATCATAAAGATAATTAAAGATGGCCAATTTATTTGTACAAGATGGAAAAAAAACAATTTCTTAAATCTTTTTTTTTTATCACATTAATTATAAATGCTACACAGTGACATGATGCAACACTTGCTGGTCCCTACTCACACTCATTACACTAACTCCTCTTTTTCACCCATGTACACACATAAACATTTACATCTTACTCCATGTTAATAAGCCCAAGTTAATCCTCAGTAGACAATGAAGAAATTCTGACCTATCTTGGGTCAATCACACAAGAATTATGCATTTATTTTAAATGGCATCTTCAAAAACCACTGACTGCTCCCTGGGCTCTGTTCAGTATGTGTGTGGTTAAGTGCCTAACCCACAGGAAGTGACAGGGCTCTTTCAGGGAAGGAAAGGGAATAAATTAAGGTAAAAAGACAGAAGGAGGGAAAGAGAAAGAGAGAGAAAGAGAGAGCAAGAACGTGACAGTGACAAATGACAGCAGGAGCGGAGACAATCACAAGCAGAGATAGGTGGAGAGAGATGCAGTAACACACACACACGCACGCACGCACAAACACACACACACACTCAAGTGGCCTTGTGGGAGCTGTGTGAATTAAACTAGGTTGGTGGTTCCAGTGATCAGCAGACCACACTGACAGTATGAATGGACTTAAATGTATTAACACCCACATGGGGACTGTATACACAGGCTGTAATGCTTCTATGTGGTTTAAGTGTGTTTGCTGAGGATAACTGCAAACAGAAAGACAAATACAAACACCAAATATCTGATCACTCCCTTTCATTTCTGCTCTATTCCCATGAACAGGCGAATGAAGGGTTGCTATAAAAGTTATGACTCTGCTCTTGAAAACAATGCGGAGTGAGAACTTACTTTACATGTTTTGTTCTGTGTGAATCATGCAAGAAACAAATAGTCCAGTTGGAAAGCAGTGCAATGATGCACCTTTAACTTTACATTCATGTCAGTACCATCTCTCATGTATGTATCTATTCTTTCTTATTTGAAGTAGTCTCTCTCTCTCTCTCCCACACCCACACATTGAGTGTGTGTGAGAGTGTGTTACGTTGTGTTACATCAGAATCTGCAGTAGCCATCAACCACTACACGCATGCATACCAACACACTCATATGTATACTCACACACAGATATATCTTTGTAACCTTGTATCTGTTGCTTACCTTCAATCCCTGGCCTCTATTCTGGCTTCCCTAGGCTTTTTTGTGCATGAAACCCTTTTTTCTATCCCTGGGACATAATTATGGAGATGTACAGTGCTTAATGTGGTATTGGAAATTTAAAAAGGTGTTACATCTGGGTGACTAGTTTCAAATGCTTTGCAGGTCATGACTGTTAACTAATATTGACATGGATGTCAAGCAAACTCAAGGCTGAGGAATTTTTACTTTATTTTTATACCTGCATCTCTTACATAAAGTAAAAAAAAGTTGTACAATAAATCTATTATTAGTAAATTCTTGAATAAAAACTAAGTAAATTACAGATTCTTGCTCGGATACCTTTGAACATTGCACTGTTTGTTAAGGTGACATTATTGCTGCATTGTAGACTTTTTAAAATCATCTCACACTCCCAAAAGCAATGACAACATAACCTTGATGCTGATAAAAGCAGACATGATATTCCCTGTGATGGATTACCCATCTAAACCTAGTTTCATGCCTCTGCAAGGTGAATTTTATTTCGTAGTAAAATAAATGGAAACGGATGGCTGCCTGGTATAATGCTTTAACCTTAAATTGAAGTCCTGACCCCAAAATAAACTGCTTTTATGTCTCCTGAATGGAGGTGGTCTCTTGCAACATGACTGTGGTTGTGGGTTTGTTCAAAGGATGAACACACATATGCAATAACACTCTAATGTAAACAAACACAGAAAATAGACTGCTATAAATGCAGTGTCCTACACTCTCTTAGCACAGGTTTCACTTTGAATCTGGCAGCATAATCACCTGCGTTATTTGAACTGTTATTGGGAGATGAATTGCCTTCTGGACAAAGAGTGCAGTGACGAGACAAAAAAAATGTCTGCCAGTAATGTGAACATGTGAGTTTCTTTTGGCAGTGAGTACTCATTTGTTCATTTTTCTCCAAAGGCTGGAAAACATCAGCATTTGTGCTGACCATATCCATGCTCCTCTTGCTAACACACACCCTTAGTATGGGAATTTTTATCCCACTGGTTTGTAGCTGTTTTCACGCTTCCATGCAGTTTGCTGGACTGAAACACTGTATGTTACTGTATGTATAATCTTCAGTGTAACAACAGAAGAAAATATATGAGCTGAGGAATATGGTAATTGTTTTTCTGTGTGTATATGTGAGTTAGAAAAACTGCACATCCTCATAATTTGTTTGAGCACAAGGCAATAAATGTTTCTATATGTGCTTTTGTAGCTGCATTTTTGCATGTGTGAGGTAGAGACGGAGGTTGTGGTGTTGGTGGTGCTGTGTGAACGTGTTTGTGGGAATAAGCAGGTGGCTGTGTGTTTGGGTGCACCTGGGAGCTGATGATTCTCTGTGAGGATCTCTCTATGTTGGCAGGCAGACCAAAGAATGCAGGTCTGTCATCCTCTGGGAGATTCTCTATTACGCTGCGGTAGTCCTGGGAAGACACACAGACACATACAGGCTACACACAGAAACGCTTGAGAGAGAAAATGTCAGCATGGTGCCTATTTTAAGACACAAGGCAACTTACTAGATTTTCAAAGCAACATGTGCTACCAAATTGAAAAAGTTAAAGCTTGTGTTGTACTGGTATGCTATTTGTAAGGTTAGATGTGACTTTTCTAATGGTATCCATTAAGCACTCTAATTGCTACTAACTAGTAAATAGCAGATATAGTAATTAAAAGTTACTACCTATTTAAACGATCTTTTTCATATTGACTTCTTTGTATGGCCAATGATCTCTCAATAGCTCTGCAGTATACTCATTTATTTTAGTAGGATTTTAAATAAGTAGATACCTACTGTAAAATTAAGGGATTTCATGCCCACCTGATACATATTTAGCTGCACAAACTGAATACAAAGCAACAAAAAGAACACAGCCAATTTTGTTGAGGCTATCTAATTGGATGTATTCAAAGTGGCTACTTTTAAAACCAACTTCAAATGAACAAAGTAATAAAACTTCAATACCAACCGAACCATAAGTAGTGAATCTTGTTGGTGTGTGGGCACACTTTTTAGTGCTCCTTTTTTTTGTTTATTTGTTTTTTGTTTCAATGCCAGTGCACCTGGGACTTTTATAAAGAACTGACATTCAGCTTTAGAGTGCAGAAAAAAGTGCCCTTTTTCTCTGAAACAAATAAACAAACAAACAAACAAAAAACCCTGGGCATCTTTAAGAGCACTAGTTGCAGCACCTACACATCCAACTCTGAATGAAAATGCCTGCTTGCCAATTCAATTTTATACCACTGAGTTATTGTGACAACTTACCAATATAGAGCAAGAGTTTGGGAGGCTGATCTGAGGTGGAAAGAAGCGTGTTCCTCCTCTGCTCTTTCTTTGACCAGCTGAAAGGGAGGAAGAGAGGAGATGCGCAGAGAAAAATTGCTCCAGGTAAGAGCGTAAAATGCGAAGGTCTGATGGGTTGTCAATGCGTCCACCATAGATGGCACTCTCCAACAGGCCATGCACAAACTCCCACTGGAAAGCTTTACCACCTTTAAGAGATATGAACACACAAAGATACAAAGATAGTTCCATACATGTATAATGAGCGCCCACAGAACAAGGAAACACTAACCTGTGCACACTTACACATGCCGAAAGGCAGAGAGATACAGCAAAGAGGAATGCTCACACATACTAAATTAACTGCATAAATGAAAAAGCTTTCCCGTTCAGATTATGCTTCATAAGGGGAAGTGTATGTTAAAAAGGTAACTTATCAATGAACCCACTACTTATTATCATGTGTCGTAATTTTTGTTACTAGTCCTCCTACCTTCAAAAAGCCTGTCGATGATCTCAAAGCCAGCACGGAGGTCCGACAAAGAAAACTCATAGAACTTAGTCCAACCCTGAATGAGTCACAGAAAAGGAAAGATGACAATGTATTTATTTTACAACTAATACTTACCTGACTGCTATAGTACCATTAGGTTCCTTTACATAACCTAAGTAACACATGGTTATCACACATATTCACTTTTTTTTTAAAGTCTTTTGACAACTGTGCCCAATTGTACTTTTAATTACCATACTTTTCTATCCCAGAGGTGAAAAACACAAACTTAAGACAGTAAACACAGCTGAAAGCTAATCACCATAGAATGAGATGATGCATCTTTTAGCTTAATGTAATTTCTCTTTTGGCTTTAATTTTCAAGATAACAAGTCATTGTGTGCATCATAATTAACCTTGACAATTAAAACCACTTCAACACATCCACACTAATTTACTTTCCTTCGTAGTGATCTGCTCAGTTTTACACAGCTACAGTCCTTGATACTTTCAGAAACCCACACAGCCAAGGTTAAACAATATTATAATACAGCTTCAATTTGAATTGCTATAAAAACCTTCTGAAGAGAAATATCCAGTTGTTGTTATATAAAGGTTTCCATCATAAGGCAAGTTTTCACTTCCTCAATTTTTCTAATCAACCGTTTGATCACAACAAACCCTGCTGTCTTGTCAGAGGGTAAATAAAGATCAGTCCCATTTCTGCTTATACAGAGACATGCTACAATCTGGAGATTCACAATGATGAGGTTGAGGAAGAAAAAAAAAAAAGTCTGCTGTATTTAGACAACAAACACAGAAGGAGAACAACACGGTGTTACAGCACTGACCATCTTATAAAAAATCTAAAAAAAAAAAACTACAGAAGTGGTAAAATGTAACTAAGTGCGAGTGCAGTCTCAGACTGTGGTGTGCGTTTGTTGCACTTCACTGCTATTCAATGAGCAGTTGTTATCTGCCTACTGATGCTGTGGGTGGATGAGGTGAGGGGTGGAGGAAAACTGTGTGGGCATGTTTGGTAATTCTTTGAATGATTAAGTGCATGTTGTTTTTTTCAGTAATTTTGTGCTTGAGTGTGTATTCACAGATTATGTGTAGGGGAATGTTTCTTCTGGATCTGATAAATGTGCTCACATTTGTATGAGTGAAAATATGCCCTAACCCACTCATGCAATCATGCATATATACATTTGCTTTATTTATAGAATACTGGCTGCATACTGCAATACTGTTTATTGACAGCATGTGTCCGTGTTTTAAATGATCCTGTGAGCACTCTGTGAGCACAGAAAATGTGCTAGCTAGTTGCGCTTTCACCATAATTGGCCACACTACTTGTTCTCCGATCAAACAAAAACTCTAATCTTTCTTCTGCCGCAGTGCTATGATCACTCACACACAAACTTTGGCTTTCTCTCTCACACACACACACACACAAGTTCTCTACTAAAAAGGCTGTACACTTCCTTGCAAGTGAAGACCTGCTTCCCTGTTTCCATCTTTTCTTCTCTCTTTCTTTGGTCTCTCTTTCAATTTCCATTCCTGTCTTTTCATATGAATTTTGGATGGACATGAAAAAAAGGATGAAAACAGAGAGAGAATAAATGTGTGTGTGTGTGTGTGTGTGTGTTGGGGCAAGGGGTGGGGGTGAATCGAGAAAGGAGTGAAGTGTTGGTGGAGTGGACGAAAGAAACTGTGACTATTTCAGTAATTGGACTATCTTGGATGAGTAACAACATTAACATTTCCAATGAAAGCAGCTACCAGAGATTCAATAATTGAGAGAGAAAAAATAATGACAAAGATACTAACCAGGGAAAAAGGCCAATAAAACAAAATCAGGGAAAAAAACAAATATGCAAAGTAAAGTAGAAAGTGAGAAAATTTAAGGAAGGAGGAAGAGAAATAGATTTGTTCTGTAAATAAAACCCATCCTAATTATTAAGAGCAGTGTGGAGACACTCTGCAGCATCTAGGGACCAACTCGAGTTCAATCCAGTGCCTTGCCAAAGGGCACTGAGATGAGAACTAGATGAATACACACATTATTGATAGTTTAAAAAGTGGATCCTCTAGGAGGAAACCAATGGTAATGGGAAGAACATACAAACTCCATGCCTTGCCCTGACTAGGGATCAAATCCAGGACTCTGTTGCTGGAAAGCAACAGTGCTCATCATTAAACCACCATGATGCCAAAGTTTAATCAAAAAAGCATGTTTTTGTTACAGGTCTCCCTAGATTTTGGTTTTACTAGGAATGTGTTGATTGCATGTTGGATTAGCAGAGAAAGACAGATAACTTCCTGCTGTAGCTGCAGAAATTTTATATTATTCAATTAGACAGACCGCTCTGAGGCACAGCAGCAATACACACAGAGACCAATGAGTTCCAGTTCATGTTAAGACCCTGCAACGTATCTGTATACTACCAAACTGTTATCTTTTGCTCTTTTTTTTGCTAATTTAAAATACCTCTGCATTAGACACACATTACTTGAATTTTTTAAATGCAAGGTAAATCAGCACATAAAAGCAAAAACCACAGACACAAGAAGCTCAGTCAGGGCTCATTTCAACTGAATCTTGTTATACTAGATTATGAAAGCAAAAAATGAGCAAAAGATACTAGAAACTCTGACATGCTTCTATTACTTAATAGACAGGCATAACACCCTTACTCACATAGAAAGGAAGGTGCAGAGTACTTGCAGATTTATGCTCAAAACAAACTAGTTCATACAACATGTTATCTGACAACACAAGAAAGTTTTAGTGCTTATAGCCACAGTCAGGGTGAAAATCCTGTTTTAGCAAATACAGGCAAGCCATGATAATCACTTAAATATGAGGATAACCACGTACAATTATGAACAGTCTGTCAAGACAGGCATTCATGATTAATTGTGTAACAATGAAAAGAGAGCATAAGGGAGAGGTTCACACCCTACTTACTTCCTTACCTTCGCACATCTGGCTACATGTAGTGGGCTTGAATGTCAGATTGTTAGCTTAGAAGGTTACAAAAATCGTCTGATCACAAGGCACTTTGTTAAAAAACAATTATTTAAAAAATTAATAATTAACATTATTTATTATAACATTTAGTTATTCTTAATGCATCAGTGATGAGGTTAATCTTCAGCTTTGATTAATTTTCCTGATTAGCTTACAAGAGCAATTAAACAGACTGAGCTTTTGATATAAAATTTGATTTGAGTATTCATAAAAAACTTAATCTTTTGGACATAAAGGCCCCAATAGCCTAATAACTCAGGCTTTTGTTCAGCATAATTTCTCTCAGTGTTATTTGATTTGTTATCTACTTTGTGCTGATTCATCTTTGCTTTGGGGTTCCACTGAGAAAATAAATAGTCTTGTTTCTCTCTACAGGGATGCAAATTGTATCAGTCTCTTCACACTCAATCTTGTTATGTAGAGATGACTGACCAGTAGTAGTAGTAGACTGAACAAAGTATTTCCTTATCTGTAGTCCAGATAAGGAAATACTTTGTTCAGTCTTTGAAGATTTCAAGTTAATCATGGGACAACACTTTGATTTATTTAAGCTGCTGTAAGACTTCAACTAAGTTACATTTTAGCTTGAAAATTAGAAAAATTAAAAACACAACATGCAGTGGGTCAATAAAATGCTTCTTAAGTGGACACCTAAAATGTCTCCCTTAAAGTACTTCGACAACATATGACATAGGATTGTATTCTCCACACCTCCATTTTCCTGACTTGACACAGAAAACTCTTCAGTCTACAAGCTGAGTGCCTGTAAAGCATCAGGTGGAGAGACTCCAAAGCCCACACTACTGCTTTGTACACTTTGTTTTATGTTGTGACACATACTGTACATAGCCATACATACACATAAGCACACAGAGACTATGCCAGAGGCACAGCACGGAGAGTAAACACGATCACTATCTATGCTGGTCAGGGAGGACAAAGATAACTGATCTCTGCAGTAGGTGATTTTTAACCTTTCTGTGGGTGTTCATGTGTACACTTTGACTTTTTATTTCAGTACTTCTCCCTCCCTGTAGGTATCAATCTGTATAGTCTGGGTCCTTGTTATTAATGGGTAGAGAAGGCTGGAAAAAACAAACATCTCATGCATTTATACAGCTGTGTTGTATTTTGATGCTTGCTGTAAGGTGGGCTTTAAATAATTTTGTACCTGTGATATCCATGATGGAAATGAGGTCATATAAAGTATGTGTGGGTTTGCATAAACACACTGTGGCATTTTACAGCAACACAACCAAAAAGCTTATGATTTCAAAGGGTATCAAAGCACTTTTTATTACTCAAAGTATCAAAGTTAAATATCCATATGCACCAGCAGCTTATGCTAGTAGCATTAATGAAAATATTTCATTCAAACGCAGGAAAAATTGTAGAAAATTTGGTTAATTTTTTGTTCATATCCTTGTCTCAGTTCAATGTTTGTTCCAACATTTGAATAGGTGCTGTCATTTTATTCTTTTTAACAATGCTACAGTAGTTTGGGTATATTGTCCTAAAATGAAATTGTAGAATTATGACCACTGAGGTCTATATTGGTGTGTTTGTGTGTTTTACCTGAGGTATGTAGTTGCGTCTTTCTTGGCAGACAGCATGGAACCAAGCCAGACAGAACAGAGACTGAGCTCTGGCCAAGATGCCTCCTACCCACAAACAATCAACAACATGTCAGAACTAAAATAACTATGTAACCAATCATTTTTAGAGTGTCTGTCTCTTTCAAACATAGTATTATTTATCAACAAACATAAAATCAGGAGAGATATGATTATATATGGTAAGACATGAGAAGAGAAGAAGAGAGATGAGATGAGAAAAGGAGAGAGGAGAAAAGGATATGACCTTTACTGATCTGTTCAGGAGTCCACGATTCATATGTTCTCAGCAAATTCTTCTTCAATCCGGGTGGAGCCTGAAGGTGGGGGAAGATGGGGGGACAAACGGACAGATAGAGAAGAGGCAAAGTGAGGGGGGGTGGAGGGGAATGTAAAAAAAAATGGCATAAAATTTTGATGGAACAATTCATGTGTGAAGACTTGTGTGTAGATATATGACGGATGATATAATACATGCATAGAAAAAAGGCGCCACTTGGACACAAAGTCAGAATCTCCCATATACACTGTTAGCATCTAAAAACATTAAGGTAAACATCCTAACACATGTAAAAACCCTAATTACAGAAATTTTCATGTAACTAAAGAAAAAAATGGACAGGTCAGACAACATACTGAACAAGCCAGGAGGAGAAATAGATCATATCAAGTTTAACTCTTTTGTAACCTATTGCCAGTGTTTCTTGGAATAACGAGGGTTCAAATAACTGGAGAGACTGTGTTTGCTTAGGGCTGGACATCCAGTAGTTATTACCAAGGGGAGGAGCACTCAAAGCCATGACACGGAGTGCTGTTGCTATTATTTTTATATGTAAAGCCACAAGACTGTACATACAGTATGTTTATATACAGTATATGCTGTATTCCTTTGTTGTGCTCTACTTAAGTTGAAAGAACCTCCTACAAGAGTAAGCACATATTGTATCTCTAAACAATTCTCTATAGATTTGATTCCTCTGGCAACTTTATGCTCTGTTTATATAAGAGCAAATGAGAAAAATCAGTTCACACATGATCAGCTTTGCTGAACATTTGTTATCTCCTTCTGTAGGTTTTAATAATATGCACAGTCAGTAACAATTAAGTACTACATAGGCCAAAACTGGTAAAATCACTATACATGTCACCAACTTCAGTGGACCAAATGTATTTGCAACATGCTATATAGGAAAGTTTTCCCAATGGCCCGTAACTATTTCATTATTTTACCGTTAGCCTTTCTTTATGTGCTTTTGTCTGTGCTTATGTGTTTTATGTTGCTTTGCATACCATTGACCAGTAGGTAAGTGCAGATAAAAAAAAATAGCTTGTATGGCTTAATCTGACACATCAACATGATGGACCTAGTTGTTCAGTTAATATGCTTTGTCCCTGCTTAAATAAACATAAATAAATACATACATTGTTTTAGACACTAACAATTCATTTACTACTGGCATGGTGTATTTTACATTGTAAATAAATTTGGAGAATTTAATATTTGCTATATAAGAGTTTGAGCTGTTGGTTAAGTCAAGTGCTCTACCAAACATGCCAACAAGACACACAACACTAATCAGCAAAGGGGAGCTGAGTGAGGGTTTATGTGACTGGGGTTATGTAGGATCTATAGTAGCTTGAATACAACATTTTTAACTGTAGCTTAGAAATTGTGTTTTTGCTGCAATGATTACTTTGTGAATGTGTTGGTGTTTGTGTATATGTGTGCGTAGGTGTGGTTAAGGCATGCAGTGCCTTTTAAACTCACTTGTATTAATCCTAGGTTTGACATTCTAGCTTTGACACCTCCTTTTCCCATGGTAAACACATAATATATAACAGTAACTTGGTTATAACTGTGGTTGTGTGTGCAAACATATGATGTATGTCAAAAAGTTTAAGTGTGACTGTTGTTAAGAGAGAGAAAAGAAAGACACAGAGAGGGAGAGGAACTGCTTGTGTAGTATGCTTGGCTGCTGAAGCAGCTAACCCCCTTGAGCAGGACTCCCATCAGACACACACTAAGCACTAAAGCATGCATCAATAACACACATGCTGCAGGCTTTTGCATCCCCTTACAAATGTACGATGGCTGAAGTGCATATTAAAACATTATATTTGGGAGAAAAGACATAAATATTAATATTTATAAACTCACATGACATTTCAAGCACATCAAGTGTTCACACAGCTTCCACTCTTGCAGCGGTGGAATGTAACTGTAAGTGGAATGTAAATTTGCTCGGGTGCTATACTTAAAGTTCATATTTAAGGTGCCTGTGCTTTGGGTATTTCCACTATACAATTTACTATTTCTGCCCCTCTATATATCAAAGGGAAATATTTCATTTTTTAATCCACTATGTTTGTCTTACAGCCTTAGTTACTAGTTACTTTTCAAGCAAGTTACTATTTAAATTTAAAAAATAGGTATCTGCAAATTTGGTGAGTCTGAATATCTTGAGATAAACAAACTGTTCAAAAAGCCTCTTGAATTAGCTGGAAATGCCTCATCACAAAGCTGATTGAAAATAAGTTCTGCTGATAATACATGTATAATTTAGTAAAGTTATGATTTAAATGCAGGGATTTTACTTGTAATGGAGTATTTATTTAAAGTGTGGAACTAATACGTTCTGACACTAATCTTCATCATAATCTACTGCACAATTTTAACAACATTGTTTCTACACCTGCATGTGTGGCTCTGAATGAGTGTGTGTGTGTGTGTGTGTGTGTGTGAGTGAGAGAGCACCTCATAAGTGATCTTAAGGCTGGACTGTAGCAGTATGGGTGGAAATCTGGGGTGAACTTCTGCTGTGAGCCAAAGACGGAAGCCTGCTTTGGGATGCAGCACATTGAGCTCCTGTGTTGGAAGAAGGACAGTTACACACATAACAACTCTTAATGCACACAGAGAGATCACAGGGGTAAGAGAGTCATACGAAACTTGTGTAGTATTATCAGGCTGTAGATATTCTGAGTTCAAACATAAACTCAAGTGTGTCACAATTGCTTATCTTGTTCAGGGTTACAAAGGACCGGAGTTTGTCCCAGTGTATTTACAAAGGCAGATCTCAGTCAGCTGAGTTGGGTATACAGACTATACCCTTTTGCTGTAAGGTATAGTTACTAATCACAAAGTATTCAGAAGAGTATGATAAAACTTTATGCTGCACAGAATGCAACTTGTGGTACACTTATTTATATCCTTAACTTTGTCACAATCCAGACTTTCACAGGTTCCTAAAAAATAAATTCTAATTTGTTAACAGAGATGTTTTGAGACTCTATTTATATTCTGTCCTTATAAAAAAAGAGAACATATTCAACTTTTATTAAACAGAGTGGTCAAATGAGAGCTTAAAACTCTTTTGCATGGATGCCCTAATTACTTAGTAAAATGAATAAACACTACTAAAATGAGGATAATTACTAAGGTATATAACAAACTAAATTTTTTTTCCTCATTTTGCATCACTTTTTCTATGCAAGTCTTTCTTTTTGAATCAATTGTACAGTGCCAAGATTTTTCATTATAAAAAATAATACATCTTAGATCTACATTTTATTCCTCTCTCTTTAACTCGTTTACTCTCTGTATCCTTTCTATTTTACTGTCTCCATCACTGTATCCACATCTCAGTTTCCAGTTGTCTCTCTCTCACTCGTCTTCTTGCATTAACCCCCCTCTCTTTCTATATTTCTCAAAGACTGGCGGTTAAAAATAGCATGCTTGCACCTTAGGGTCTTGTGTCATCTGATTGGGTACTCACACACAAGCATGCACACAGGCAGAATTCTAATCAATGTGTTTCTGCATCATTTGAAACCTAATTCCCTCTCGTGGAAGCACACATGGTCACAGAAAATCAAAGAGCACTGAAACTGACATCCCTCTAAGAAAAGTCTTCTTTCTCTTATTGTGCATATACATGTTTATGTGTATGGGTGTGTCTGATCTGCTGTCAACCAGAATCCCACTGGAACTAATGACAGTACTGTGAGGAGATGCAAGAGGAAGGACATTAACAAAGAAGAAAAGAAAGGATAGATAACAGACAGATATGAAGGAAGAGGAGAGGTAGAAGGAGGAATTTACTGTTAGCACATCAAAACCTATCTTAGTTACATTATATATTTATCGTTATATATATACATCTATGTATCTAGATGGACAGACAGACAGACAGACAGATAGATAGACTGATAGATAGGATGGATAAAATTAAACTTTGTAATGATTATCACAGACAGAGAGGACTTCAGATTGATAGAAAAAAAATTAGTTGATAAAAGTTGATAAATAAAAGTAGAGAGGCAAATGAGGACATCTGCACTGCCAAATTCAATTATGAACACTGACCACTCTCCTTTTCTGCCTCTCTTCCTTCCTCTCTCTAACTGACCAACTGGTTTAGTGAAGGAGGGAAGCACTGGAGAGCCAGATGGCATAAAGAAGCCAGAAAATTCAGACACTACATTGAGAAATACACTAAGACAGAGCAGATGGACAGAAACAGAGTCAGATACTAAAACATCAACCTCTTTTCCAGCATTTTTTACCTGTGTGTTATGGCTCAGTTCATTTTTCTCTTTTTTCTGTCTTTTCACATCTACTATGATTTCATTCTTTCTTTCCTATGCTCCCTGTCTCCCTTGTTCCCTTTGTTGCGTCAGTTTTTCATTTCAAGCTCGACTGCCGAGACCCCAACCTCATCGGTTGCTGGGCAAGAACCGAAACAAAGAGAGTGAGAGAAAAAGGAACAGAGAGAGAGCTTAAATTATACAATATATGAAGGGGGGTGTTAAGACAAAGTGGTATGAAGATAGCTGGTATGTAGAGGTGGAAACAAACAGAGACAAACAGGGAATAAACTGCAGAATGAGGTACTAGGAGTAAATAAAAGAGAGGAGTTAGAAAAGTGGAACAGAAAAGGACAAAAGTATAGGAGGACAGCTGTAATAATCTATGGTTTAAGTCACACTGGGAGCGGAGACAAGTCTGGATAGTAGGGATCTTTGACTAACCCCAGGGCACAAACTCTCACACACACACTCACGCAGGCCAATCATTGCCAACAGCTGTGCCACCTAGTGAGATATGACCTGCTACAGTGACAAAGCATTAAACAGAACTCCAGGAAGAGCTCATGGATACAAATAAATACAAAGAGAGTAAGAGACACATATTAACCTACTAACCCAGTTTTTTTCTATTTATAAAAAACATCATTCTCAATACTAAGTTCACTTTTTCATACCTGTTCGCACAGTTCTCTTTACCAACATGCATCTCATAATTTTAATGGTTTTTTCAGTACAACGTAAATGTGAAAAAAAATGCATTAATACACTATTATGACTATGACTATGACTAGGTTTGGTGGTAGTTGGGTTTAAGTATATTCAGATAAAAGATATGGTCATTGACAGTCAGTGCAAGAATAAGTGATTCAGTTTGGCCAACAGTGACTAATGTGCTACTGCAGGTGTTAATAAGATGTGCAATATCACACACCACCACTTAAACATAATACTAAATACATAAAGGAGGAGACACATGAGGGCTATCAGAGACATACACATTAATACATACAAAACACACATATGAAGACAGACCAATATATATAAACACAAATGATAACAAACACAGCCACACAAATAACAGCACACGAGTAAAAGGACATGACAGGTAGAGAGCCAAATGTGCATGTGCAGACTAAGAACAGAAGGTAATTTCAGATTTTGAAATCTGAGCAGCCAGCAGAATATTATCTTATGCCCCTATGCTCTTGTGTTTGTGTGTATGTAGCAGTGTTGTTGTAGTATAGATAAACACTGACAAGCGGGTGAACATAAAAATTGTGCACCTTTTTGTACTCAATATATTTTTTGTCCTTTATCTGTCCTCCTAACAGCAACTCTACCTGTCTGTCATTGTGGGCTTGAGATGATGTGGATAAGTGCTTGTTTCACTAGACCCATTTTCTACAATTTGAAAGTCTTTCAATGGATTTATTTTACTTGTTTGCTTTTACACAGAAATTAAAGGTAGCATAGTATTATCTACAACCCCTATTAACCATGAGGTCTCACCACACATACAGACTCATGCACACACAAAGCACCTACTTTTTCCAGGAGGGGCAGCCATGTCGTGACAAGGTGAAGGTTTTTCAGGCAAAGCCAGTCTCCATTTCGGGAACATTCTCTGAGTGTAGCTAAGGCCACATCAGCCTGTCCCTGACCCATAGAGATCTAGACAGACAAAGAGAGTGGGGGAGGCAGGGGGGACGAGAAACAGAAGCAGTGAGATGGAAAATGTGATTCTACATTGTAATTTCTCAGACGTTAGGGGTTGAATATCTGATTTAATATTTTAATTCATCTTTCGCCTCAGTGGGAGAAACCATGAAATACAGTACTTGCAGAGTTGGATTCAAAATATAATCTTTATTTATTGAGTTTTCACCTGGATGCCAGTAACACATAACTAATGTTTTCTATACTAATATGTTACTGAAAAAAACCTGTTATAAGCAGTATTCTTATGCCTGAGATACAATGTGAACATCTTAAGTGGGTTCACTTGTATATGTTGTTGGCTGCAGTTCAATTAAGATGTTAGAATCTTTTATTTTGAACTGTCTGAACATGAAGAGGATTGTAGATAGGTTTGCATAATTAAAAAGATACAAAAAAGTAACCAAAAGAGCATATATTTTCAAAGTTATCAAAAAAATCCATAAAATTTTGCACTTTGTTGATAATTTTTTAGCAAGAGGTCTTGTCACAGTTCAGTATTGTTCTTAAATTGAACTGTATCACCTACACACTGAATAACAGCTGGTGTGTAGAAGTGTCTTGCAAGGGCAAGTTTTCAGACTTCTTGCTGTCTTGAAGTAGATTACAACTGATAAATTCCTCTGGCAAAAGACCGTCAAAAACTGTGCTTCAACACTGTTTGAATACAACATTCAACAAGCTGTAACAATCTCATATGTGCATTAGACTATCGTGTAGATTTGATCTCAGTTAAATCACACTTGCATTTGCTGGTCTGCTATAACTTCTCTTGTCTGCTCCTGTTATTCTTTACCTCGTGATAGTTGTCCCTGCCCACAGTTTCAGCTGCTAGTTCTGCAAGCTCCTGGGATGGGTCTGCCCCTGGAGAGATGATGATCAACACCGGCTCCAATTCCAGTGTCTCAGTGTAGAGTCGTCGCAGGTTCAGAGGAGGAGGGGAGAGCTCTTTCATACCTGCAGCAAAGAGGAGGTAGGAAGATAACAAAGGGTGTGAAAGACACATCTTTAAATAAATGTTGTAATATTTCATTTAAAGTTGATGTACGACTTAAAGTCAAAAGTGACTGGATACATTGCATAGGGAGGGCACATTAGGAGGGGACCGAAAAAAAAGGTAAATGCTATGAAGGAGCAGCAAAGGGGAATATAAGGAAGGTGGTTTGGAAATAAAGGAACACAGGTGGGGTAAACAAATCAAGCTGGAAAAGATGACGGGGGGAGACAGAACAGGGAGAGGTAGGAGGTATTTAAAGTGGGAGAAGAAGGTAGAAGAAGAGGGAGAGCGGGAGGCAATGATGTAGAAAGGGAGAGAGGGCATAAGACACTGAGAGACGGAGGGAGAGAGATTAGGAGGGTGATGTGCTGCGCATACTGAGTGTTAGGTATGCAGCAGTATTCCCCACACATAGCAGAAGAATACCTTGTCAGCCACCCGGTGTTGAGGAGCTAGGCTCTTTGTGTGTGTGAGTGTGTGACTGCATGTGTGCATTTCCTCACTGAGCATTAGGCTCTAATCCTGCTGTAATATATTGAATCCCATATCAGATACGAGTTAATAGTGACACACAAGCAGCGATATAAGCACACACAATGTGAGTGTTAGAAATTCCTCTATGACTTGACTCGCTCATGTATCAGTAGATATCTTTTTGCAGACACACACACACACACACACACACACACATCTAGAGCGCTGTCTCCTGAGGTTGGGACACTAAACATTCTTTTAGTGTGTACTGTAAAATGCAACCTGCTGCACATGCACACACACAAGGTCTTGGTAGAGAACATCTCAGATGCGACCTTCTGCTACATCACCATGGCAACACTAAGAAAAACAGTCATCTGACCACATGGCTTGTGATGTCTGACGAAAGAAAAGGGAGCATCTACAATAGGTGCGTGTGCACAAATACGTACACAACTAGCTCTGATATGGGCTGGTAATCAGTATTCGTGCTGCAGACCAACATCCTCTGTTGGTGAAAAGCAAAGTTCACCTTGGCTTTTATGACATGAAATCAGGGCTAAGAGAAGCCTCGAAAAAGACAGTGCCACACTCTCCCTGTGGTTTAAACACTTCTCAGTGGAGGGAACACTTAATGGCTATGAATTAATGAGCAGACATGCAGTACTTGACATAGGCACTGAGGTTCTTTTGTTAATATCTATATTTTTTTTCCTTAAATCACTTCAATTTGAGGAATATATACATATTTGTGTCAATTAAATGTCAATGTCGATTAAACAATAAATGGCATCCTCTTAGGTGGATGACTGATGATTAAACAAAGTGATGTTTTTATGCTCATGAGAAAGAGTGTTTTTATTTTTCAGAAGTAGAAAGAGCAAACCAGTAAGTGAGCACAAGTATGTGTGCATTTGTTTGTGTGTGTGTGTGCATGTGTGTGTGTGTGTGTGTGTGTGTGTGTGTGCGCGTGTGTTTGTGTGTGTTTGTGTTCACCCATGCAGACTCAGTGCCCAGGCCTGGACTGGGGGGATTGAGTGAGATTAGCTGTAAGAGGATTACAGACCATGCCTCATTAGCATACTGATTTACAGCCAAAAACACATACACATACACACAAAATCTTCTTCTCTCCTGTTCTTTTTTTAATCTTTCTGTCTCTCTCTCACTTACTCATTCAGAAACACACTTTCACCAACATCGTGCACTTGTACACAAACTATACCTTCCACAATGGGTTCACTTGGTGTTCAAGGAGTGTGAGGACTCTCTTGATCAGTATAGTGCAAACATGTGTTTTATTAGAGCTGCCCACAGACAAGCAAGAAGGGAGACAAGGAAGTGATGCTCATGCTCTTGAGGTATTAGGTCAAATGGCAACACAAACATAAATCTAAAGGGAGTAAGAGAGCTAAATGCCAGAGAAAACATTCACACAAAGACACCTGTACAAAATCATTTTTACACATACACGCTGTAGTATCATCCAAGATGATGATTTCACTTTTTATGGTCTGAAGTTAGCTTTTCAGGCCTCGTTGGCGCAGTAGGCAGCGCGTCAGTCTCATAATCTGAAGGTCGTGAGTTCGAGCCTCACACGGGGCATGACTTTTTAGGAAAATTAGCCACATCAAAATAACTGGAGATCACCAACACAGTACAAATTTCAAAGATGTAATACACGTCTTCAGGGATGTAGAGAAGAGCTGATGGACACTCTTAAACACAGACATTGAGAAAGGCACATGCAGACCAAAAGCCTTGAGTGTCACTCTCAATGAGCCAGTATTATTATTAGCACTCTTGAGCAGCTGCACAACAGCTGAGAGTGAGTTTCAGTCAATAGAGCTTACGCTATCAGTATGAAGCAGTACTTTTGCCCACCAGTGTCCTTTCCCTCTCTGTCTATATTTTCTTCCATCAATCCTTTCCTTAAAACTTCCTATTTTTTGCTGCTGAGGCTCTTTTGTATATTCTTAATAACAACATTTCTAGAAACATTTCTATCATTGTTTAATGGCATTTTTTAGGAATAAATAATCATGCTAGAGCTGCAGCTGTGACTTCTTTATTCAATTTCTTGGTCATGGTGGTGGAGAAGAAGTGATTTGGGAAAATGATCTAAGGGTGTGCGATGAAGCTGATGAAGCATGGCAGCTTTAGTCAATTGTGAAAAATGTGTTAAAAAAATGTACATTGCAGACAAGTGCACAATGTGTGGAGAGCGTCTTGTCAACTAATCTCATAATCTGAAGGTTGTGATGTTAATCTCACATGAAAAAGCTTTACAAACAAAAATAACCTATAAAAACAAGAAACTGATGCCAAATATCTAATAATCTAACAGGAGCATCATGTGGAACAGTTTGTCTTTTTTTATTTTGGTTAAAATGCATTTGGTCAAAATATAAAAAAAGTGGGGTCACGAACTATAAACTTCTAAAGAAATGTAAAAATAAGTAGTGGAAGAATAGGAAATCTTTTTTGGATCTAATATATATCATATAGCATATATCTCTGACACCATACCTCAAACTCATCCATGCACACACATTTATCACTAACTACACAGACAGCCACATGCACCGTATTATTATTATTCCTCTGTTGTAGTTATGTGCTTTGACTAATGTCTCCTTCAACTTGAGACAGCCACCTTTTGAAAAAGGGGAACTCTTAGGCTAACAAGGACGAGAAGTTTTAGTAATGCAAAAACTAAACATTTGGAAGTGTGTTAAGATTATTTCCTCAATTATTTTCCAAAGCTGGAGGGTTATTGCTCAACCTGTGAAATAGAACATGAGCTTCACTGTCCTGTTAGTACAGTACATGGACTTTGTAAACAAGCAATTTACTCTATAGTGACAAGTAGACTTGTTCTCTGTTCACAGTTTTCAGGCCTTGTTGATGCAGTAGGCAGCATGTCAGTCTCATAATCTGAAGGTTGTGATTTAAGGCCTCACACCTGGCAGTTTTTTTACAGTGAGATGACAAACGAAGGCAATGCAAAAACACATGGTACACACTGCTAAGCACGCAGTGTAAACAGATTTTTAAGAAAGCTGAAAAACATAAAACTGATGTCAAATAATCATGAAAAAACTGCAGTCTCTCTTGTTAATCTCTGTATTTTTCAACTATCCTGCCTATATATCTTTTACTGTACCCCAATTAATCAGTAAACACACATTCACCTCTGAATGACAAAATTGCTCACCAGGTACATAGTATGATTATTTCTTAGATTTATTTATGTCCCTAGACTGAAGTCAGTTGACTTGCACATTTCCTCTTTAGTCTAAGGTCATCTTTTAAGCTATTAGCAACATAAACACTGTTAGAGATTGTTGTTTCTGAAGTCGAGTGGAATGGTTATTGCTTTTAATAAATAACAAGAGTTCAGTAGATAGATGTTTGAAAGAATCAAGTTAGTCCACAGCTGTAACTCTGACAGCTCTGTCCAATCACATAACGTATCTTGTCATGCCTGGTTGGTGCAGTGGGCAGCATTTCAGTCAAATAACCTGTGAGCTTTAAGTTTGAACCTTATGCAGGGAGATGACTTAATCTGAGATGACAAAATATTGGAATAAACAAATGGTATATTCTGTAAAATGTAGATTGTGTGTTTATGTATATGAAAATGAAAAACATACAGCTAATGCCCCTCTTTTGTCATCACTTAGGTGCTGCCCCATGACACAAAACATGTTAGGTTGATTTCAGCCTTTGTGTGAGAACTGCAGCCTCTTATTTTGAGAGAGTGAAGTTTGTCTTTCTGTGAATGAATTTGAATTAAAAAATACATCAATACAATACAAATGCCAATACATCACCATTTATTCACTGCTGTTTCATTATTGGTTGTGCCTCTTTAAAAGTCCTAGAGCTGCTCTCCGGCTAGCATCTGACCCACTAATCTTTGTTAGTTTTACACTATGCAACAAAATTTTTGACACCATACCTTGCACTCATTCATGCACACACATTAACCAGTGACTAAAAAAACTACTCCATTCATATGACACAAAGCATTTGGCAAGAGTTCCCACTGCCTTTTCCATAGAGTAGCTAAATATAAAAAAAAAAAAACAATCAAATTTTTTCAACAGCTAGTATGAAGTTTTAAGCCTCGTTGGCGCAGTAGGCAGCGCGTCAGTCTCATAATCTGAAGGTCGTGAGTTCGAGTCTCACACGGGGCATGACCTTTTTCACAGTGAGATGACAATGAAATGCGCTGGATTTATATAAAAATGTAAACCCAATTTTGAACAATGAAAAAACTGCAGTCACAATAAAAAACATAAAAGTGGCCACATATGCCACTATAAGATCCCCTGCCAAAAGTAATGTAACAGTTTTGTGGCAAAATAATAGAAAATTAGTGTTTGGACAGCTAAACTTGTATGAAAAAGCATAAAGATTTAACAACCATTCATTAGTTCATTGCTGTCTCATTATTTGTTGTGCATCCGTGACAGTCCTGGAGCTGCTCTGGTTAAGCAACTTTTCTTTTATCTTTGTTCAAATCTATCCAGGGTCAACCTCAGATACCACACCTCACATTTATCAACATAAACATCTTTACATCAGACTAAACGGACTGCACAGTTTTTTTTTTAAACAACATAATCAAAGTGTTGTGTTTCTAAGTGTTGTGCCTCCTATAACTTGCATTTTATTTACCAAGTTTAACTCTTAAGCTTATATGGATGAGCAGCTTTAAAAAACATCAAAGCAAAAATTAAACTTGTGTTTGGACGATATTTAATTGTCAGTTCATTTTTCAAAGGTCAAAAATAATCTCTGAAGTTAAATATTCATGACTTAGCTTTTATTATTTGACAAGAGCTCTCTCCATCTCAATGAAACAGTCAGTAGACTTTTCTAACATAACCCTTGCACCATAGCATAACCCTTCTTGCATTAGTATCAACTCAAATTAATCCCAAGGGAATGGTTTTCAGGCCTCGTTGGCGCAGTAGGCAGCGCGTCAGTCTCATAATCTGAAGGTCGTGAGTTCGAGCCTCACACGGGGCATGACCCTTTTTACAGTGAGATGATAACAAAAAACATTGCATTGGCAGCCTCAACAGTCTCAAACAGCCATCATAAAGTGTTAGTATATTAAAAACCATGCAATTGGTTCCCAGTGACAAGTTAAGTCCAGCCAGCCAGGTACCAGAGCTGTTGATTCATACTGCAGTTATCCACCTTTCTCCCATAATCAAATTTGTGTGTTTTACATGTGTTAGCTATCCAGAATCATCACTGACTAAAGTGACTACCACATGCACTCTATTAATTCTTTGTTGTAGCTTTCTCCTTAGTGTAATTTTTTTCTTTTTACTTGTGCTTTTATTATTAAAGGTTAACTCTCAAGCTAACATAAACATGAACAAAAGGGAAAAAATAAAATAAACAAATATGTTGTGTTTGGATCACCTTCTTAATAACTTTTATTTTAAAAAGTGAGCTGTCAAGATCCATAGTTATCGCTAAACTTTAAATCTGCAAAGTCAAGAGCTTTATGCTAAATTTTCATTTAGAACTTGTTTGGCTATAGTCTAAAACTTTTAACTGAGCCAACAAAATGGCTCATTCATCAGTGACCACTGATGAAATCACAAACTCATGCAGGTATTTTACTGTCAAAACCACTGGTAAAGCACAATGCAAATTCCTTTTCTGTATATGGCTTTATTAAAATAAAAATTGTTTGGCCTTGAGTAATTGTTAAGTCATGGGGAATATTAATATGACAAAGTTGCTGATGTGCGATGCACATAAATTTCCCCACGGGTAACACAAAGTTTTTAAAATGCATGTGTGTATTTTGTGCACTAGATGACTGAAAAAGACGTGCATAACAGAGAGTAAAGAGAAGTTAAAGTTACAAAAGTTGATATGAACTATAAAAGTTCATTAGGAAGGCCCACTCAGATGGTTTTGGATACACTGATTGATTAACGTCAATGTTATTGTCTGATAGTTGTTTTAAATATTTTGATTGATGCTCTCTAAAAAGGCCTAATGGTGTCTTGTCTTTTTAACTGATGAGGAGAAAAAATGTAATTTACCTAAAAAATCCTGATCATAGCACCTTCTGACATGATCAGAGAGGCATACAAAGGCTCAACATTTGGATGCCTCATTATTTACTACACAGGGAATGCTTCATAATGGTCAACTTGGGCAGGGTTGTTGGAAATTTTGTTTCACATACTTTTATTTTGATTTTCTAAATCTAATCAGAGTAACAACTGTTAGGAATATTTTTATTTTTTCTTGGTTCAATTTGCAAGCTAAACTGTCTGTAAAATTAATTTTGGCATTTGGGATTGACTCGATCATGAGCAGCTAAAAAAACGGCCAACAAAAGACACACAAACAAATCCTGACAAACTGAATGACAGATGAATGTACATGCTTCTGTATCCAAAAACAATCCTACACAGAAGCCAGTTAGTATGTCTTGTCTAACAGCAAAGCCAACAGAAAATTAGTATTATATATAATATTAACACCTACATATTAGTTTCGCCTGACACCAATTAGCAGGGTCCCAGATAGCGCAGTCACAAGCCAACACACCATTTGGATTATCTGGACTGAATGAACGGGCTCATTAAGCACAATAAACGAACCACTCTCTAACATCATCATAAGTGTGTGTGTGTGTGTGTGCGGATGTGTGTGTGCGTGGATGTGTGTGTATGTGTGTGTGTGTGTGAGACAGAGAGAGAGA
>JAPZDV010000024.1:11420600-11451406 GCA_029814665.1 Acanthurus lineatus | reverse complement strand
AAAAATGTAGTCAACTAAAATCTGCTACTATTTGGTCTAAAATATAGACTAAAACTAGACTAAGACTAAAAGACTTCAGATGACTAAAATGTGACTACAACTAAATGGTGTGTTATTCAAAAGACTAAGACTAAATCAGAATTTGTTGTCAAAATTAACACTGATGCAAACCTTAATATTTGTTCAGTTCACATTTCAGTTAGGCAGAGCACTTCCAAAATTTCTTGTTGCAGATTTTCACCAGTTAGCGACTGACATGTCAACTTATCACAATAATCGACTAGTTCAAAACAGCATTAGGTAGCTTGGCAGATTAAATTCTCTGTATCTGGGAGTACAAAAGTTAGAGACATTAGTTTGGCTCATGATGAGTGAAATGTTTGTGACAGATTGTTGTTTTTTTAAGATTAACATACCATCATTCAAATGAACTAAACCAGATAAAAAAAGGCAGATATAAAACTGTTGGGGGTCTTGTTCAAAAAAATATGTATTTTGAAACAAGCTGATCCTGTTTTGCAATGCAAACCCTGCTGTCACTATCAACCTGCTGTCAGTACCCACCTGTCACCTATACAAATCACCAGAAGGTTGAAGAAATTTTTTTTTAAAGACGCCCCAAAAATTCCATTTGTTATGTTTCTGTGTGTAAGTGTGTGAATTACCTTGAAAAGTGACCGGCAAACATACTCGTACACCATATTCTTTAAGCTGGCTTCCAAAGCAGCAATCCTAGCTTCGGTATTCTCTACTTCCTGAAATGCAAACACACACACATATCGATAAACACACAATGAGATATGGGGTATAAAAGAGAGAAGGTGTAGTTAAAATGGTATGAGAAGGTACAAAAAGATTCAAAGATTTTTTTAAGCCTTTCCTACATGATACCTCTGCGATGAAATTAAAAATTAAAGCAGTGACATTTTAATTTAAGAGCGGTTTCTCTTTCGGCAACATCTGAGTAACTTAAATGTCTCTAGGTCATCCAACAGCCACAGAAAGCATGCAGTTAACCTGTGTATTTTTCTTTCTTAACTTCTTTTGTGTCTAACATACACGGTATCACAAAGAGATCAGACACTAACTTCCACCAAAAATGTAAGTGGAAGTTGGTGTCTGATCTCTGTGATGGGATGGCAGTAAATCTGTAGATATAATAGATACACAAGGGTGGGATAGGAAGAGGAGGAATTTCCAGTAGTGAAACAGGGGAACTGGGGCATGAGAATCAGACACAAAGAAAATGTAAGAAAGCTAGAAGGAAATTGCAAAAAATGGTCAACATTCCACATGGATTTCAGTTTTTTGCCCCATATTCCCAGTTTAGCATTTCTGTTCGTCTGTTTCTCCTGCCTGGGTCTCTGTTTGAGTTTTTTTGCAAGTATGTGTTTCTTGTAAACACCAGTGTTTAGGGAATGCAAGTTGGCGCATTGTGTATACAGGGCCGAGCATAGCCTTGTGTGTGTGTTGTTATGTGAGAAAATAAGATTACTATTTACTGTTTTATCTGCAGCTCATAAAAAATATGATTTACTCATTCAATGCACCAAAAGACCAAAAAATACAAAGAAATTTTATGAATCAATGCAGTACTCAGACCACACTCACTAAATGTGACCACAAGCCTACCTACACAAACAAACACACACACACACACACAATGCAACAGTGGTGACCAGCTGCTACCTGGTGACATTCTTGGATGACAGGACTGGCTCTAACAACCCACAATGGATTTGGAGAATTAGTGCTCAATCTCTCAACCCAATATCTGTATGCCCTATTTGAGTGCACATGTGTGTATATGTGTGTCCCCTGGTTATCAGATAGTGTTTAGGGCTCAGATGGAGAACAGTGGTGCAATAGGCAGTCAATGAAGCTCTGCAGCTGCACATGTCAGACTGAGATAAATGCACTGAAGAAAACAAAAATGAACATATATAAATCAAGCTCACTTCATGTTAATTAAATAATCAAAAAAGTTAATGGGATTAGCTCAGTTTATCAAAACAAAGTTCATGGGGCTAACTATTGTGTTGAAAAACAATACAATATTTCTACCACAATATAAGTGTATATGAGCCAGCTGGGCAACAAGTACAACATCTAATGGAATGTAATATAAACAATTTCAATTTTCCATTTTCATTTCCATTTCTTTACAGAGACAAGCAAAGAAAAGTCTGACGGATAAACAATGAAGAGAGGCTGGATACAGCCTTGATTTTTTAAAATCAGTTTTTCTTAGAAATTAAAGAGCTTGGTAGACAACCTATTCAATAAATTTTACAAGGAACTCTTTGTCCCGATGCATTAATTTGGAGATGTGGTTGAAATCTGGTTATGTAGAAATAAAAAAGAAATTGCTATGATTTTAGCCTCTAATTGTTACAAATACTGTAACGGAAGGTAATAAGGCAGATGATGCATTTTGTATTTCAACAAAGAGAAACAAGAATATAGACCCATTCTTTTGTAAATAACCTGTGTGGCTGTTGCATTACAAAATGCAAAGGAGAAGAACTGGCTTATACGGTTTACAAAACTAATGAGCATCTTTTACTTCTGTAGAAACAGGCAACACATGTTTTTTTACTGAAGCCTTACAGTGTCTAAATGTGTGCCGTCAGATTGTGTTACTGGCAAACTTTAATGTGTACATGGGAACAATCTGTTCTAGCGTGTGCATTTGCATTGTAGTTGATATATTTATACAGCTTATACTTATCTATTATTTTCAAGCTGCATGAAGGTTTTGTATTGAGTTCTTTTGGTCAGAGGGCATACAACTTGAAACACTTTTGTGAGGCAAACACTGCCATACAGAATGAAAATGAAAGCGCTATTAAGAGTTGTGTGGCAACCAGTCACCTTCTTGGCCTGGAGAGCCCTTTGGAAGAGGCGCAAAAAAGAAGCAAGGCTGAAGCGGTACATGTTGTTGATCTTTGACAGGTCTGTGATGACAAAATACATCTTGCTGGCACTCTCTGCAAGAGGCAGGTACGCATCCCGCTCCTAGAGTAAGGAAGAAAAAGGAGAAAAAAAGAACCACAAATGTTTGAGAGCTGGCTACAGAAACAACAGCAACACAAAAATGTTTATTGAAATCAAGATGGAAAGAGAGAGGAAAAGAAATGAGGAGAGACAGCATGAGTTGTGACAAGACAGCAAATGTAAGAAAAAAAACAGCAGTGCACATGAGAAAGCCAGAAAAAGGAGAGATAGGTAAATAAAAACTGAGGAAAAAGTACAGAAACAGTTCCAGAGGAGTAACACTGCACCCTAGAGGATGATCATGATATGCATCTACAAAAGCTCTGCTTCTGTATGTGTGCAATTTCATGTTTGCAGCAGTTTGTGAAGTGAGCAGCTATGAGTTTGCTTCTCTTTTAACCACTCATTTGGATTAAAAATGTGTGTGCCTAAATATGATATAAAACTGTATCATTGTAGATAATAGTCCATATTTTTTTATTTGAACAAAACAACTGAGCTTAAGATGATGCCTTGTTTCAGGAATTACAAATAAGTTTAAAAGAAGATCATTTTACATTTGCAGAATTGGCATAAATGTCATAAGGCACTTAACACATCCTGTCCTGCTGACTGTTTTAATCATGTCATCTCTGTCATACACCTCTCTGTCTCTGTCACACAACAAGCAGTCTACAGAATGTAGCATTTTAGACATTGTGAGGAGAAACAACTAAACCAGTTACTTCAAAAGGTTGCTACACAGTAACCCAGAGGTCAAATATGGTTCTCCTATAAATGAAAAAATTAAACTTGAGATGCTAATAAGAAATAGCTTAGTTGAAATATCAAGCATACCAAAAATCTAAGTTAAAACGTGAATATTTTAATATACTCAGTTTATTTCTACAGAATAACTGCTCAGGTAAATTTAAAGATATATGTAAAAGAGTCACACTAAGTTACACTGGTACCAAACTGATTTGTTCAATTTTTTAAAACTGTGTGTGCTTCAAGTACAGTACCTGGTCCAGGGATGCCTGCAGCCTATGTGATTCCAGCAGTGACTCCTGGATCAGGGCACTGCTGGCCTTGGTCTGGTTCAGGCTGTCTATCAGCTCCCTGTTCTCCAGAATATTACCCTGGGCGGTTGCCAGGGTCTACCACAGTAAAAGAGACAGACAAATGGACAGACAAGTATAAACAAAAGATATGGCAGGGATACGACATAAGAGAGAGGGAGAAAGGAGGGCATGTTTTCTTGTGCTATAATCTTTTATCTGATTAAAGTTGCTGAAGCCAGAGTTGTCACTTTAGAATAGCCTGATGTAGGACTTTTTAATTTTTTTTTTTACAGTTTTGAGCACAGTGACTCATCCACTTTTTCCTGTGGAAATCTATTCTCTGAAACAAACCGATAAAATTTATTCAAATAAATTCAAATAAAATAGATGAGAAAGCATTGGAGCATGTCAGCAATGTCAAGCTGAATATGCTCCTACAATTCAAGAATAATTACATGTCTAGTACCACTGAAGCACCGACTTCCTGCTCTTGGTTTGCACTATGTATGTGTGTGTGTATTTTGTGTGTGTGAGTGTATGTGTGTGTGGGCGGGGGGAGGGAGGTGAGGGGTTACTTGCACACGCTACTTACTAAGGCCTTGAACAAGCTTTTAACCAACATGGTGAGGACATTTTTGGAAAGTGAGGACCCATTGCTGGTCCTTACAACTTCAAAGAGCTGGCTGAAGGTTAATACTTGGTTGAGGTAAGGGTAACAGTCAGGGCCCCTGACACTTGAATATACCGCAAAGACTACAGTGAACTGGAAACTAGCAGATATGTTCTGTGCCTACATAGGGGAGAACTCTCCAGACCACCAGATGCAGCAGACTGCATCCATCATTGAAAAAGGAAACTAAAGATCTGGAAATTCAGCTTTACAAACTGTGTTTTGGATAAAGTAGTTTTTGCTAATTAAAAGAACATCCGTCTTGCCCATTTATTAGATGATTTTGTTGTATAATTTTACCTGCTTCTTATTAAGAATATGTATGATAATTAGCTGCAAATAACCCTTGTGCTGTCAGCCCTTGGTCTTCTGGTTTTGTGAGTTAAAGCAGAGTCAACCTGAAGAAATGCAACCTGACGTCGAGCTGCAGTGGCCAATAACCTGCCCGGCTGAGCAAACCATGCAGAACTTAACACCTCTGCCATGGAGGAGTACAAAAGCTTAATTTGCCTTTGCAAAATGGACTGACACTCCAACAGCTCTGCACAAATCTGAGATGATTGCCACACCGCCTGATGTGGTCTAAAACATCCTGAACACTCTCTGCAAGTGACTATTATCACCACCATCCGTTCCTGGTAATAAATCACATTCAGGGACAAAGAAAACTTATATACAGCGCCTTTTGGAGTAAGAACTTCCAAAAAAATCACCCTGAACCAAAAGAACAGTCATTAAAGTTAGTGGTGCAGAAGAACAAGCACTCCTCCACCACCAAAAGACACATGGGTTCAATACCCAGCAGTGATGCTCCCAGCCTGGCTGAGTGCTCTATCAAACATATCTGGCAGCATTCACAGGAGAGAACCCAGTGACAGATCACACCCTTGTTACAGAACTATTAACTCCTCTTGCTTGGTCTGTACACAGAAATCTGTCTCATTCTGTCTGCTAGAGCCTCCTCAGACCGACAACTGGAGTTAAAAAGAACAAGTTCTGTAGTACAAGGAGAACTGAGCGCTGAGAAATGGGAGTTGCAGAATGATTTCTTCTGCACTTGCTATTGATTTTCTGATATTCTGATTAAAGGTATATTTTTTTCACTGGGATTCTTGCAATTCTCGTGTGTAGGTACGAATGATAAGGGCACAGTAGGAAACATTATACAGTTTAGGAAACTGCCCCAGCAAAAAGCTCTCCAGTTGTTTCAAAATGTAGAAAAAAATAACAAGTCCACCAAATGGTAGAATTCTACTCTTTGTGCCTTTACAGGATCCATGCTGTTTGCATGCATGTGTACCTCTAGTAATGATTCTTCCAGCTGAGCCAGCTGTATTTTCTTTTCCTCTTCTTGTTGTAGTAGTCTTGTTTTTTCAGTCTCAAGCTCTGGCTTCTCCTGCTGGATGGTGAGGGCTAGCAGCTATTACACAGAAACACACACCACAAACAAATGGGAAAGTGGACGTACAGTATTTCTAATGAAACACACACAGTATGATTACTATTTACAGTATGTGTTCTTCACACACAGTATTATTTTTCAACTGTTAAAGCATTTGTTGCATGGATTTGGTTCATAACACACTAAAAACTAAATTTAGAGGCAGAAAATCTGCAGCCAAAGGAGGAGGGAATCAAATATATTGTTCATTTGGTGCAAAATTAAAACTGCTCCAACCAAGTGTCAACAAAAAAAATGAACACAGATTCACAGAGGAAACATGTACAGCTTGGCTAGTTGTTTAAACTGTGTCAGTGTTTGTATTTGAATGTGCGTTAACATAGATTACCTGCCCTCGTAAGCCAGCCCTGGTGGTTGTGAAGTTGACCTCTGTAACTACAGAAACAGCATCAGGGGGAATGACGGGGGTGGGATTCCTTGTTGCCATGAAGAGACGGAAGTCCTCATTGTAATCAATAACTTTGTCCCCGACCTGAACCACATATCTGGGACCTATGCGTGTGAGCACAAGTGTCAAAGTTGAACAGAAAGAAAGAGAGTCTCTGTTAACAACTTTTTCATTCAGACTTTTGGGAGCTATAGATCCTTTTGTCACCCTTTTACTCTTTGTCCTCTCGATATCTGCAATGCAGTACTTCCAATCTTTGTCTTGAACGTTTTTACATTCTGTTCAACACACTTTAAAGTGGATAACTTGCCCTTTCTAATACCTTCTCTGCCCCCACTCAATCCAATTCAGCTTCGAATAGACAACCACCTCTCCCTGGATGATTCATAGCCTTATGAATCACCCTCATTTTCACAGGTAGGTTTCAAATCTTTTTATACGTATCCCCATGATAATAGTAGCTGCTTGCAACTGTGATTACTATGTAGTTCTCTAAACTGAGAAACCAAAATATTACAGGTGAAAGCAGAGGGGCAATTCAAAGCCCATGCAAGAGCATAAGATGTAAGAGCATAAGATGTATTTTTGTGGATCTCTTTTAAATTCTATTAGAGAATTTCAATTAGCATCAATCAATTAAAGAGAAGAAACAAAGCAGTATAGAGCACATCTGCATGCTGACTTTTATGGATATTTGCAGTAACTACAAAGTATTTCAGCTGCCTAAATTCTTGTGGGTCAAACAATGACACTTTCTGAGGACTTTGTATCAGCAAGGCTACACTTCATTTGAGTACCATGACCTCTGAAAATGACCGTGGAAGAGTTGTTCATGTTCAAAAAAGATCCTTTGTTCTTAAGCACTTTGAAAACAAAAACACACACACGCACACCCACATGCACACACTCACAAGCAATACTCAAATAAAGAGCCGGAGAGATGTTTTAAGTCATAGAATTAGTTATCCCTTTTGTCATGTTTGATCCTTTTTGTGTGCAGGTGCTGTTTTGTCAGACTGAGTGCTGTGTGACCAAGTGCTGACTAACTTATTAACAGTTGAACCTAATGGAACTGCTACATAGCACAGGTTTTTATTTAAAAAATGTATTATTTGCTATTCTTATTCTTTTTTGAAAGATTCCTCATTTCAGAGTGAG
Source organism: Acanthurus lineatus (assembly GCA_029814665.1). NCBI lineage: Eukaryota > Metazoa > Chordata > Actinopteri > Acanthuriformes > Acanthuridae > Acanthurus > Acanthurus lineatus. Next base: position 11,443,688 of record JAPZDV010000024.1, on the reverse strand, counting down.
AGGAATAAAAACTTATTGAGGGAAAATTAACATGTGAGTTCCTGCTGAGGCACTAAAACCCTGATGGGTTAATATTTGTGCTTGTACAACTAACTAAAGGTGACAAAAACAAGAAAAACAACTATTATGTCAATGACATCACTGATGGTGCATCAAACTTGATTTTATTCTTCAGTTATCTGTGTTTACCCACTCTCTTCTTTGTTCATGGTTTTCCTTCCCAAATCATCTGTAAGGATTTTACACTGTGTGCTCATTGCCACTTCAAAAATCCTCCTCTTGGTTATCTCGGTTCAATACTCACTTTGTCATTTGCCTCTCTGTTTCTATTGCCTCTGTAGCATTTTCCAAATATGGAGTCATGATTAATTGTTTTTAGATAAAATAACTGCAGTTTGATCACAATTATCAGCTTTATAGCTTTTCAAACTGCTTTACTTGCTATCAGTGAGAATCCTATATATCTTTACACCAAACTAGTCCAGCAAACAGATTGATATTTGAATCCTTGACACACTAAAGGACATGGAGATTGCATCGAAATATTGTCTAGAATAAGGAAAAGTAAAGCATATCATAACTGAATCCCCTTTACGTCTCATCGGGCAAAGTTTTCAGCGAATTCATGTACTTTTTAAAAGTTTTCCACAAAACTTAAGTAAATAATACTGAAGTGCAGAATATCTTGTACACATTACCAGCATGATTATTGTTCATAATTTTTAGTCAATATACCTTAAAAATGGAATTTCACTACAGTGCAGAAATGTAGCTGTAAGATAGTCAGCTTTTCAGTAAGCCCTGTGGTTTGTGATCCATCTGAATTACTATCAAAATGTTGTGATGCACAATTAATTATTCTTTCCCAACTACACGTGTACGTACCCTGTGCTATGAGATCCCTCCTCAGCAGTGGGTAGAGTACAGGTTCAACACCATCCATCTCTTGGATGATAAGGGTTTTTCCAAATCTGACTGCCAGCTCCAGGGATGTCATGAAGTTACTATCCTACAAAGACACAGACAGAGACACATGAATTTAACAGCTACTAAGAATTGTTTTCCTTTTTTTATATATGTAATAATACAGCTTTACTAAAAAGCCTACAAACAACTCACCGTTACTTTTTTCTAGTAATGACTAATTTTTCTTTCACTTGACTGTAGGCCTTTCAGGCAGATACTAGTTACGAACAACAAAAAGTAGCATTTTTTTTTTATATATTTTTTAGGGCTTTTCGCCTTTAATGATAGGACAGCTGGAAGAGTGACAGGAAACGGGGAGAGAGAGGGGGAGTGACCTGCAGCAAATGGTCGGAGTTGGAGTCGTATTCACGACTGCTGTGTATAGAGCTGAGCGCTCCGTACATGGGCCGCCTGCGCTCCCGACTGAGCTAAACGTTGGCCCAAAAAGTGGCATTTCTAATTGAAATACTAAGAAAAAATGTAACAAGCACAATAAAAACAAAAATATGAATAATAAAATACAGAGAACAAAAGCAAATAGTCAAATATCTCTCTTTCATTTACTAGTAGATAATTCAGTCTGACTAAATTCACATACAGCAGACAATATAAAAATGGTGCACAGCTTAATTCCAACACCTAGCCTGAGCCTGGTGGACTAATTACAGTAGTGACTACAGTGTCTTTATAAAATAACAAACACTCAAAAGACACAAAAGACATCCAGTCTTATTGCAAACACCACACAATCTTAATTACTGCTTTTGGAGTATAATAAATAATAATGACATCCCACATGCAATTATTAAAGAGTAATTAGTAAATAATGAAACTTACAGTCAAAAATTAATTAATATAATCATCTCTTTTATTTAATTCAGCAGCTGAGAAGATTGAAGAGAAAGGTAAAGGTGCCTTAATTATACACTCTTTTAAGCAGCAGTGGTAACTGAGTAATACGGGTATGAACTGAGAATAGAATTGGGTTCATCAGACAAGAAGAAAAAGATCACTCAGATACATCTAAGGAGGCAGGAACAGGAACTGCTTTACAGGCTCTTGTAAATATAAAGTATACCTTACTCATTGGTTATGTTTAGGGTTCATTGATTCAAACAAATCACATCACCAGTGTGCATGAGCACGACTGTAAATGACCTCTTCTGTGTGATCTTTTATATTTGTGCCAGTGTGTGCACTCACCTGTTGGTTGATGACCTCTAGTCTGTGCTCTTTGAGATGTGTGCGTAGCCACTCTGTAGCTCGGGATGACGGGTCAATCAGGAATGGACAGGCGACACTCTGGGTATAGAACAAGATAAAGAACTGTGTTGTTTAACATGGTGCAAGTTCAGATGGTTGGCTCTTAACTATTACTGAGAAAAATGAGGTCTGTGTATGTGTGTGCATATATATGGGAGTGTGTGTGTGTGGGCATGTGAGCGTATTTAAATGTAGATCAGTTCTATCTCACTGGTGTCATTCTTACTGACCAGTGTCACTCTAATGCCAGACAAAAGAATAAAGTTCACATCCCGCTTTCATCCCGTGCCTCTCTATTTCATGGTCTCTTATTCAAGAATTCTCTTCTTCAAAGCACCACAGACCTGTTTATTTGTCTATTTCCCCCAGCAGGTTCTTTTATATATGATCTTTCACTTTATTGTCTCTATAGCTACAGCTCTCTATAATTTTCCCATCCATTACAGCTGTAAAGGGGGTGTTTTTTTAACATAACTTGCTCATTTACATTATATTAAGACTTAAAATTGTGCATAAATGAGGGCAGCTCTGAGTGATAGCAGCTGCGAGGCATCACACAGTCATTGGCCGTAATGCATATCCTGCACAGCTCCATCCTCTCATATAAATATGGTTACTTTTTTACTTCCAAAACCCAAGATGGTGGCGGTCATAATCCCCAAGCTCAAGGTTCGGTCTACTATTTAATATACTGTCTATGTTTCCTACACACATGCACAATCAGAAAAACACAAGTTGTGAGGGAGAAATACACACACATGTAGAAAGTGAGAAAAACAGAAATGCTTTACTACACTAAGGGTGGGCTAGGAGGATGAACTGTGGAACAAATTCTTACCCGTAACTTCAGTGCATTGATCTGAAGGCAGCAATGGTAAAAAACAAAAACTCAAAAACACAATACGAACAAATGGAGGACAGATGAATGGCAGCAATGTCAGATTCGGCTATCAATATGAAGACAGTTTTTTTCAAGTAACAGTGATTATATTATACTTAAATGTCCATTAAAGGGGTGAATTCAACACATAAGACAGAGACTTAATAAGAGCTAATACAAACTGTTTTTGTAACTTCATCTTCACAATACTAAATTAACTGGCTGAAGAAAAAGACTGGTGAAAGTAGTGATTAAATTGCTTTAGAGTGTATATTCCTCTTTGTCAAGTGGCTTTGTGAAGAAAAGAATTAAAACTCAGGGAGAGAGAGATTAACAAGATGTAACAGACAGGCCTTGAATGTCTTACCTGTAGTATAACGAGTGCATTCTCCATAGAGAGGTCATCAGATGGCAGCCCTTGACTCTTCCAGATCAACTGCTCACTCTCAGAGCACAGGAATAACCGCAAGTCAAACTCTGATACAAAACACACAAGCAAAAAACACAAGTTAGCTTTTCACTTTTATATTTGCTTACTTAAAAAGTGTTGGTAATTTTCATTAAACCTCAGACTTTGGGCATCCCAGTGGCCACTTGACAGCGAGTCCCAGTTCAACAGCGGCACCTAAATTAACTATGTTACACTTCAAGCACGATCACTGAGCAATCTTGACAAGCAATAAACAGAGAAGCCATTCAATAGACACAAGGATTTAGAAACTAGTACATCAAGTGGCTTACTAAGCTATTTTGGATTTAAATGCACATCTAAACCCCCCTGGGAAAGAGGTTGCTCAGCAGAATATTATGGTCAGAGCTATTAATAAGAAAATTAATAATTAATAAGACATTGTACAGGCTAATTTGTGTGGATGAAATATTAATATATAAATAAGGGAGGCCGATAAATTAAGATGATTATGCTGGGCATATGAGAAGTAAATTACAGCAAGTATGATGCAATCTTTAATGAGTGTGAGTTTTTTTATTAGTATTTTATTTATTAGAGTACTTCTTAGGTTGCTCATATTAGAAATAAAAACACTTTTTTTAGCTGTGGATTAAAGATGAAGCATCAACACACTTGGATGTTGAGTGGTAACTTTGATGTAAACTGTAGACTCTGGATAGCTACTACTTAACCAGTGGTCAAGCAAATTTATTACTCTCCACTTTCAGAAATTTCAATCAGCAGTAATATTTAATAGGACATGGGGTTGCAAATCCTGTATGTGCACCATAAGTATCAACACTGTGTACTGTATTATGTGTGGGTAGTAGCCGAATTGCATAGGCTGAGTAGTGTAGGTGCTGATATACTTGTGCTGGTGTGTTTTGGCCTAAAGTAATAGTTAGATTACTCTGTAGTCCAGATTGAGACATCCATGTCTCCAGACAGTGTCTTCTACGGTCTTCAGGAGCTGCAGACAGATAGGTGATGAAGGCCGCAGCCAGCATTGCTCTCATGGGGAGTGTGTCCAACTCATTCTTTATCTCAGACATCTGAAGAGAGATACAGAGAGAGAATGGAGGGGACAACAAGTCAAAAAGTACGACAAAAGAAAAACAAAATAGGAAAGGGTGCCACATGGATTTGGAGGAATGAAAGCAAAGATTGCTAAGAAAGGTTTGGATAAAGATGAAAAAAAAATGCAACTTGGCCCATATGGGTTTATCAAGTGACTTCACTTTCCTTCTGCCAAACTAACTGACCTTTACACCAACTTGTAGCACCAAATATTCTAAAAATGCGGCCATTGTCTTATAGACTCCCATGTTCTGAGCTAATGTGACATTATTGTTATTATTTCTAGGCTGATCTGGATTCCTTTCAAGTAGTTCAGGAGTAGAGTAGATGTCTGGGGATCACAAAAGCACAGGAAGTGTTAGCCAAATAACTATGCAACTGACTTCATTATCAGTTCTTAAGATCCCTGAATGCTCACATCCCTGAGGCTGCAGTTTTCATAATATGTTGTCTCTAGTCTACTGTATTAATGCTGCCAAACACAATGCCACATTCTACACTTCGGCTCAAAACAGGTCTATTAGTGCACCACTTATTCCGCAGCTGTAAACCCTCTCTCTGAGATCCTGTCTTGCCTTGAAACACTTGAACAACTTAGGGCCATTAACATACACTGAAACCACAGCCACTGCATAGTGTGCATGATAGTTAGGGATAAAGTGTATGTGTGAGTATATCTGATACGTGAGTAGAGAGTAAACCGACTCTCTGGTGAGGGCCTTGAGGGAGGCAGTGAGTGTGAGGGTGTGTGTATGTGTAAGAGTGTGTGTGTGTATGTCAGGATGAGATTGAGTGTTTTAATTAAGGTGCAGACAGATGCTGTAGAGAGGAGTAAAAACAGCCAGAAGGGACTCAAGACAGCAGGATACATCTCCCTGTCACACACAGACATGCAAATGCACACACACACAGTCTCACACACCCACACACACAATCACACACACACACCTGTTGCTCTTACATGGAAAATATGTCCCTTTAATAGTAAATGTCAATAACCTCCCACACCGATACACACATCAACACACTTGTGAATCAAACTACCTGTGTGTTCCATCGTGTGTGTTCTCCGTCCAGTTGTGATATAAGCTGCTGGGCTGCAGTGATGGTGTCCTGAGCTTTTGTCACCTCAGCCTCCAACTTAGCTGCTTCTGTTGTATGACACTGAAATCTTGGGAAAAAGAATGCCAGTAAACAGTTAATAGAAAGTTGTGTTTGATATGTGATTACCTGAGATGTCAAGAGAGGAAGGAGCACAGAAGATAGCAGAGGAGAGGAGAGAAGGCTTGAGCAAGTAAAAAATCTTTCATTTTAACTTGAGCGTTTATGAAATGATTGCTTTAAAAGGGATGGATAGGAAGTTAGGACAGTCTGAACAGAGGAAGGTTTAAGATGTTTGAGGAAAGAGCAACAGAGCACTTGAGCTCAGTCACACTGGGAGGGTGAGATTCAGGTTTGTTGAACTGTGACCTGGTGAGCAGTGAGACTGACCACTCTCCTGCCAATTTAAAAAAGGGATGGAAAGTACCTGCCCTTCAGGCTTTATTGACCGTATCTGTGTTTATTATACCAAATGAAAGGAAGAACAGCTGCTGCATGACTGGCAGTGACTGAAAGGGCAAATTATTACAATGTAATAAACACAATGTAATAAACACAAGACATTTTCCCCAAGCAGCATACAGTAAAAATGGAAGGATTGAAGGCTAGATTAATATATGGAAAGATGGAAAAAGTCATACTTCTCTTTCAACTCATTGACTTTGGCTCCAACAGAGTTAAGCTGGTGCTCCAGTTTATTTTTCCTACTCTCTGTTTTCCTCAGGTTTCTGGGCACACACACACACACACAAAACAAACATATAAGAAAAGACAGAGAGTAAATGTCTATCATGAGAATCATGTTTGTAACTCAGAGCCAAAAGTGAGATATCACAAGCACTTTTACTGTGACAGACCATGGTCAATAAAGGAAGGGGAGAAAAAAGCAAAGACAGGATTTCCTTGGCAGAAAAAAAACAGCCAGCTGTCAAGCTATCAGGATGGTACTGACAAAATCAAATGTCCATGCATTTTTGATCAAATACCTATATTTGGTATATATATATTTATATCTAGACACTGCAGCATTGTCGGAATGACAAGTGGCGCTTCCTTAAAATATTAAAAGAACAATATTTCTTAAAAATAATCATCAATAATGTGGATCTAACAAAGTTAATAAAACAGTCCAGTACGCTGAGTAAACTACAGTACTTTACTGTGATGAAGTCTTAAAAACCAGGGAAAGACAGCACTTGTACCATATCACTATATTATAAAATTCAAAATGTAAAACAATATCTGGTCTCATATAGTAATATCAATACATTATACATTTATCATATATCATGCATTTGCCCGGACTTAGTATGGCTACTTTGTGTGCACAACAGAGCATGAGTGAAAGAGATGAAGAGTAAGATCATAAGCTTATTGACATACATTAAATCAATATAAAAATCATCTAAACTATATCCTATCCAAAAATCGCAACTTTTTATGTATATGTGCATTACGTCCTGGTGTGTGGTTGTCTTGAAGAAATAACTCAAAAGCATTCTAAGGTGTTTTCTGGATTGGTGTTTGTGCAAGTTCCTACTCCAGTAGTCCAGCCTGCTCTCTCTCCAACGGCTCTATTCTCTCGAGGACATGGGAGTACTGGACATTGGCTTTGACCCAGGCAGCGAGAGGAGCAGCTGCTGCACTTGCACGCTTTGCATTCTGACCAGAAAAACAACAGTTTCACAAGTCAGAAACAACTCTGTAACAAGAACAGCCACAATACCATCTGTAGCCAGTAGAAAAACTCAACGACAGGTTAATAACATCCACCAACTACAAAACTAATTCTTATTCTGCTATGGTGACTAGCTGACCTTGGGATCGAAGGAGGCCTTGTTCCTGTTAAGCAGCTCTTCTACACTCTGGCGAATCTCAGGGGTGATGTTTCTGGCCTCAAATGTAGCTATGTCCTCCCTCACACCACGCTTAGCCAGAAAGCTTCAGAAAAAAAAGGAGGAAAAAAAATAACAGGGAGGAAAGATGAATAGCAGGGCAAAAATATAACATCAGATGTTGTGTTTAAGAGTTTGTTGTTACATAAAATATCAATGGAAATGAAGTGATACAGAGACATCATTAAAGAGAGACAAAATAAAGTGGCTTTTTATCCAGAAAATGAGGAAGTTAATGTCGATTCAACCATAAAATTGTGAGACTCTAAGATTTTTTCACTGCTAATTAAGCACAAATAGTTGCAACCTACTTTCTTTGCTGCTAAAATTTAGAAAATCATCTCTGCCTCCACCACTCCCATTGTCACACAAACACAAACACACACACCACAGTGCTCATAGTTGAGTTGGCTCACCCAATTAACATGAGTCATTAGCATGGCTGAATGTTTTTTTGTCTGTCTTATCCCCTCTAAAGGTGCCCATGGTAAGATGAGTAATTTGTACCAAAAGATTAAATTAAATCAACACTGAAACACAATTGAATCACACAGATAGTCATGCAGCACACATATAATTGAGTACATCAGATAGCCAGACAAATACATATTTGGATAATATTCATTTTTTTAAATGATATGAAGTTTTTACCTTCTTACACTCATTTGCTAAGTATCTCAAATCTTTTCTCTATATTGTGATTTTTTCTTATTCTATTCTCTTACACATTTTGCCCGCATATTTCCCTCTCACCTCTTCATGCTGACCCAGGATGTGTCAAAGATGCCCATTAGTCTCAGCACGCCCTCCAGGATGTCTCTGATGACATCAGGGGGCATGCGGAGGGAGCGGATTTCAGACAGAGCTTCAGGCTTGATGTTTCCAACTGCACGCTTTGCTTCATCTACCAAAGGCTGGAGGGCAGCAATGATAAGAAGTTAAAATGGATACAGAGGTAAACAAGGTATAAGAGAGCTGGGATACAAACTATGGAGAAGGTAGAGGTATGTATATGTACTTCTAGTAAGTGACAGATAAGGTTGTTTTGACTGCACAATCAAACAACTTACCTGTACTTCCTTCAGCTCATCTTCTATTTTAGCCTTCCTCTCCTCAATCTTGGACACTTCTTGAGCCATCTTCCCTTTTATTTTTTCCATCTCTGTCTTCTGGTCACTGGCATTCTGGATAATCAAAAAAGATCATATGAAGGTCATTGTTCTGGACTGAAAAAATATAGCCTTCAAATGTTACAAATTTTGAAACAGAGACACATTATATACAGCATACTCCTTTCCAATTGCTATTCGCCAAAAAAATCTTGGCCCCAGACCAAGAGATATTACAACTTAAACCTCTCTGAACAACCTTTTTAAATGTAAATGAGCTTCTCTTATTCAGTACTTCAATTCTGAGATGCTTCAGAGAAACAACCATGGTCCTCCTCAGAGTAAAGATGAAAGATTTGGTTTAGGAACAGTCAGAGTAAGAAACAGTCATTGAGGATGAGAAGGGAGTGGGTCGATGAGCATTTGGCATCATCATTTTCCAAAACTTCCGCTCCCTCATCTCCGTATGCTAGTAATCTGTAATTGTGTAATAATAACCAATCCATCTTATCACATCTGATCCTTATGCTAAACTAATCTGTTCCTCATCAAACGCTTACTTACAAAAACTGCATTTAACCTGTTTTTGTATCACACATGTTTACTTACTGATTCCCTTTCCAAATCTTTCCCCTTTTCCACTATTGAACATACTTGGAATGTTTAAAATCTTCCCTCGGCCTCCATTAGCTTCTCCACCTGCTTTGTATGAACTCTTCATCTCTTTGTCCTTGTGTCCCTCGTTTTTTCCCTTCCTGCAATCTCAATCTCTACAGGAGACATGCCCGTTAGAGTCAAAAGTTAGGAGTCTAGATGTTAATTATCACTCTGCAAACTAACTTTGTCAAACTGACAGTTTTTCCTTGTCTTGTTTCTTCTCTTTCCTCCATCTCACTCAAAAACATTTCACAGAGAGAAAGACGGAACATCATGACTAATGAACAGAGTTGAGCTTCCTTTATTCCTTCCACACATCTGTCCATCCATTCATCTATCCTCCTGACAGAGCTGGCAGGAGGAAATGGAAGTGTGAATATCAAGAGTTAGATGAGACACTGGATGAGAAGTCACAGAACAAACAAGTGCACATACCCACACAAACTAAATAAATAGCGTCTTCACAGCAGGGGAGACAGCCATGGGAAATTCCAGAAAAAGTTGCTTGTTTAATACAAAGCATATAAAAAGAAGGAGTGAAGGAAATAGCACAAACTTAAAAAGAGAAGTAAGGGGAAGAGAAGAAAGAGAAAAGAGGAAAGAGAAGAGAAGAGAACAAAAAAGAATAGAAGAGAACAAAAAAGAAGAGGGCCAGCGGGAACAAAGGGCCGTAGCAGCAGTTGAGAGGAGGATAGAGATAGATACAACTTGGAGGAGATATGTAACCCTGCAGGACCACTGCCCTGCCTGCTACTGGGTGTCAGGGTTACACACGGATGTACACACCATCTCAAACATAAAGACACACACACAATCACATATAAACCACACACACACACCTGCATGGAGGTGGTGATTTCCTGCAGGGCAGAATCTGCCTCCTGTTGTTTAGTCTTCAGCAGTGCACTCTGCTCTGCAGCCCGCCTCTTCAACTCATCGACCAGTGCCTTCGCTTCATTCAGCTTAGACACCCCCGCCTGCAGACACAATACCAATTTCATCAGTTTCCTCAATTCTAAGGTCAGGTGCCCACTTACACATACTGCATTATCGATTAGAAACGGTCAGTAATTAATAATCAAGACAGACTTTATTATGGTTTCTAAGTGCTTAATATTATGGAAAAAATCTATTTGAATTACACATGCCCCTGCTATTATTTGCCAATATTTGAAATGTTTTCATCATGCTACAGTATATTGTAAATTACAAGGTCAATATTGTATTACTGCTTGTATTGTACCTGCAAATGCTGTTGTCTTGTTGTGAGCTGGCTCTGCTTTCGGCTGTATATTGCAGTGTAAACATGCAGAAAGGCCATGTACTGGCTAGGTGTCGCACCATGCTCTCTACATGACTCATGAACCATGAGGAACAAACGACACAGGTCTCCCTGAGCAGACCCTGCTGGGAGCGGAGGATGACTTGATTAAATTCAGGAGGTCAAGTTCATAATATAAAACACAGCCAAACACAGCTAGAAATAATGTTAATAAGCCTCTTAGATATTTAAAAAGGTCATTCAAGGTGCAAAATTTATGCTCAACATGCCTTAACTGTGAGAGGTAGAAAGCTTCAACATTTTATACAGAACATCAGCAACATTATACATAGATTTAAATGTGCTCAGTCAAAAAGCTATTTTTTTAGCTTTTGACGTCAGAGTTCTGTCAATGTAATTATAATAATTATTATGAGAATAAATTAAATGTCTGAAAACTACATTTACAAAAGAATAGTATAATTAGAATGAGGAAAATGACAGTAATGGACTACAAAAATAACATCATTATGTTTAATGATAACAGTCATGTAATTCTGAATGATTATTTAATCAAAATGGTCAATTTTCGGTTTTCCCATTGGATTTCAATAGGTCACATGCTCCTACCTGAGCTTTTCCCCTTTATAACCTTTTCCTTTTCATTCTCCTCTGCTCCTCTGTCCATCTTTGCCAGCAGCAGCTCGGGGATCTAAAAAAGTCCATGTTTACATACACACCAGATAGGATATTGAATTAAAAAAGCACTGAAGAGTCTATTGAATACTTTCCTTTTACCTGGTTTGAAATATAAAATCTTGTTGGCGATTTAACTTAAAATTTCAGGTATCACACGTAAGCACCTCGTAAAAAAGAGTAAAATCTCCAAATTCAACAGTTGAAGCCAAATTTAGATACTTAATCTATACAGATTGTAATTTCTTTAACTTAATGTAATCTATTTTATTTGACATCATCAACAATTAATGATCTAATAGCAGTTTGGGACCTTTTTATCCTCCTCGTGCTCCACTAACCTTCTTCATGCTGCTTTCAGACCATCCTTCCATCCACTGGACAGAACACTTGCGATAGAAAGCTGGGTTGCTCTCACAGTTAATGGTGAAGTTAGAGTTGGAGCAGTCCATTATCAGAACAATGTGAAGGTTCTGCTGAATTCCTACGGTGGTGTGAAACACAAAGAGTAGTAGAGTAGTTGGGAATTAAAAAATTGAGTTCATCAAAATGTTTTTTGAGATAACATTCAGAGGGAAACAGACAGTAATGGGGAAATATGAAGACAGGCAAGTTTTTGTATCACTGCTAATGTCCTCTTTTGCTTGTACCTTGCTGACAGAGTTGGACAGTGAAAGCGAGCAGGGAGCTCTTTAGTGGGCTTACTTTGACAATAATAGAGCTATTGATTTGATTCTCTAGCAGCAACCTCAACCTCAGTGACACTGCACCATTTCTACAGCGCACACACCACTGCACAGCAGAGAAGCAGAGGAACAAAGTCAGATACAATCAGAGAAGAGAACAGATAGAACAATCAGTAGAAAGAAATGACACATGTAGTAGGCTTTTACAGTGAGAGAGAGGAACAGAATACCATATATATCACACAGTTGAGAACAGACAAAAATAGAGGAAGACATACTGAAAGAAAGGAGTGTATTATTAATGAATAATAAGTGAATAACAATACTGACTGTAGGAAAAGTAGTTATAAAGTGGTCCAGTAAATCCGTCCTGGGAAGCAGTATCTTTAAGAGAGGAGAGAAGAGGCTCCAGTTCTTCTGGTGTGTACAGACCTGGAACTTCACCTGAAACATAACAAACACACAAAGAAATGATTAGTGTATCCTCACACAACAGCATCTCTCAGAGAAATCTAAATACAACCTAGTTCTGCCTTAAATTATCCACTATTGTGTGGATTTAATGCACACATAAAGTATTCAAACATAATTCTTATCAGATTCTGTTGACTACATTTGCTCTAATTATTTTGCTGCATTTTGAACAGGAATAAGAAACAGTAGAATAGAAAAAGACTAGAAAAGGTTTGTAATTTGAGGAAACTATCTCACTAGTTCTTGCAGTCACCTTAAGGTTGCCAGGCAACCAATGGAGAATTTCATGAAACAATATGATTGGCAATATATAGTCCAGCACATAACCCCACCTTGCTAGCAGTTTTCCAGTTTTTCCTGTGCTTAGCTAACAAACTTTTGGCTCCTGTTACACGCAAGAAGATGGTCTAAATCCCCAAATCTATCTCTGGCCAAAAAAGAATGAGTGTATTTCTAAAATTGTCGAACATCTCTTAAAAATAAACTTAAAACCCTAACCTCAAACCTCAGAAGAAGTTAAAACCCACTAAGGTCTAACAGTCAGACTGGTTTTCACATAAAGGCACAAACAAAAACACAAATGCAATATGCACCTGATGACAGCAAACTGTTCACCATCTCTAAGAAAGCTGGGTGAACAAACTGATAGTCCTCCAACAACAGAACAACCTGTTGGCCCTCCAGACCTGCCAGCTGCATCACCTACAAATACATTACACACATACTGAACGTTTAATATACATACAGTCATTTGTTTGATATACATATAAACACACTTAAGTTCCCTTAGAAACTCTGCATATAAGTTTTAATGTATTTAAAAGTCTACCAGTACACTTAAATTATCTCTAAGTGCATTCTTCAAAGAGTGGGTACAATGTGAGCTGGAATAAAAAAGTTCCACTCTTACTGTCTTGAGATCACTGCTGAGATGCTTAAGAGAGTAACCACGGGAGATTTTGGGCGTGAACAATGAGTATCCATGCATGTGTGACACCAGACACGTGGCTGTGTGCCGACCCACTCCACTCCGGCCCGCCAGGAGCAGAGAGCCACCAGGTCTGCTCAGGACCCGATCCACCCTGGACACAAAGTCACACACTTCCCAGAATAGGAGGAGATCCAGCTCCCTGTTATCACGACTGTACAGCACTACTCCCTAGAGGCAAGAAAGGGAGGAACACACACAGGTGAGGGAGTGCACAACAGACATATTGACAAATAGAATGACATTACAATAAGAAGACAAAGATAAAGAAACACAACTACATGAACAAGTCACAAAGAAAAATATACCAGAATGCAAAAATACATATAAATATAATCCTATATTATAAATAAAAGTAAATGTTTTAAATGTTTTATCAGCAAAATATTAACAGCAATAGATCCAATTGTACAGAATAGCCTCTTTTGGAAGGTTATTAATATCTTAAATGGTTATCATATTAATGACACGTCAAAGTGTAAGGAGCATTTTAATGTTATTTAAGCACATTTTTAAAAGATATATAGTTTTTAATTACTGCATTGCTGTATGCAAACACATCTGTGTGTGTGTGTGTGCGTGTGTGTGTGTGTGTGTGTGTGTGTGTAAGTAGGTGTAAGTGAGTGTGTTCTTCATCTAAAAAGCCTCTGCACACAAAACACACGCCACATAACAGCTCCTCACTTTGTACCTTTTGTATAACTTGTTTTAGGTCTGCTGAATTGAGACGTCCCAGTTGTTTACCATGAGGAGGTAGAGACTGTCCTGGAGCCATTACAGCCCCTTCAGAGGATCCCCATGTCACATAAAAACCATCTGCACACAGAGGAAACATTACAGAAGGTTAGTAACACGCCTGGATATGTGCAGATTCAATGGCACACAGCAGAGACTGTCTGCTGTAATGATACAAAATACTTTAAAAAAACGCACTGATATAAAAATGAATTAGTATCAGTCAAATGCACATGGAAATAAGATCAACTACGTGTCTCGATGTTAAACGTGTGCATTCTAATTTGTATTCAAATCCTACAAATGTTTTAGAGAAGCAGGCAGCTGTTTGTTGTGCAGGCAGACTGCACTTTTGGCCTGAGAAAAGGCATTTTTCTCTAAGGCTACAAAGTACAAGCCTTTAGCTGACACTCTCTCATAGCTTTGATACAAATGCTATTACTAATAATTTTTTAAATTTAGAAATCTACGCAATGTCAATAGGTTGGTGGAGAAGGGTGTATAGATGACAGTGATATGAACAATTACATTTGCAAGGCACTGTACTGTTTCAGTAAACATTGCAAGCTGCAGCATTTAGGGATATTGCACTTTGTTGTCTCTTTGTCACTGTGCTCTGGTGTCACATGATTGCCTCTTGTGAAAGAAGTTTGAACTTGTGGTGAGCTGGTTTTCGGTATGACACTGTAGCTAGAAGCGCACTTTGGTTGTATTAATGTGATGAAGAGAAATTATTCTTTAGACCTCAGTTTCTCTGGAGTCTTTGGTGAAACTGCCAACAATGTAAGCCTTTGTTTAGCAGTTTCAAGGGCCTTGGTTACAGATATGTCATCATAATTATTCAGCAGCCAGGACCTGTTCTTGATCATTACACCTCTCTCAGCAGAGCCTGCTTTTTTGCATTCTTTCTTTATTCCTTTATACTTGCACTATCAGTTTGAATGAGGGAAAGCGACTCTGGCTTGCTCTTGCAAGCATTTGTCAAGTATTTCTAGGGCTGCTATGCAAATCATTACCAGGCATAGTACATATTAGTTGAACTATATAAGTATTTTTCTATCTAAGGGTTGTGGGATCTGCATTTATCTTTTATTCCTGTTCTCTTGACTCCTCCTGTTACAGTATGATTCTTGTATGACTTTGTTCTTATTTATCTCACACTAGGAGCTGGCAGACAAGTGTAGTATTGGAGTCTTGCCAACTCAGCCAGGATGTAGATCTAGTTGCCAACACTTAACCCCTGCTGTAACCACAGAATACAAATGTTGTTACTCGGGGGATGTCACTATATTCTGGAGCAGTGAATGGAAAACACTGTTAAAGACCTATTTAATTGCTGTAAAGTGGTTTCTCCATAGAACTTGACTTCCTATGCAGTAAGATAATAAAAACATTTTTTAAAACCTTGCCTCATGACCAGAGAAAATATTCAATTAGTCTCTTTGCTTCAAAGGCAGAAAACTTACAAAACCAAAATGCAATTCACTGGACTAAAATGCTCCTGCTGGTGGCTGATGTTGGTTTGGGCTCATCCAATTTTAAGCAATGAAGGCCTGGTCACAAACCTTTTGTATTACAAATAAACAGTCTGATGAAATATATTTCTAAAACAAATGAGGCAAGAAATAGGCAACAATCATAATCCAACACTGCCTAATTTTAAAATTGATCAGAGCCTTTAGTCATAAAAGAGAGTCGCGTGTCTCTCTTAATTTGACTTTTCTACTCTTTGTGCCTGTGTAGGCGACACTTTTGTCATCAAATAGGCAGGGAGCTCTGGGTGCAGGCAACATGGAGGAAAGATAAGCATCGTCATTTTGCACATACTGTGCTATACCATACTATACTCATTATACACAGCTGTTGAAAATTGGAAAAATATTCCTTTGACTGCAAAGACTTTTGTTTACAATTTTAGGTTTAAAGTGGAAGTCAAACTAATTTAAAAAAGGAAACGCTCTGTAAATGTCATGCTGGTTTATAAAAAGCAAACAGACCATTAGTTGAGAAACAGCCATAATGCAGGGCTGTCAAAGAAACAGAGCCAACCAGGCGCAAGTGTCAACCTTTAAAATGCTTTAATGCACAAACTGCATCCAACAGTTGATCTGTAATGGGTTTTTTCCTGCTTTGCTCAATGTCGGTTCATTGAATCTATCTAAAACTGTTAACAAAATAACAAACAGTTTTTTTGTATGTATATATGACCATAACAAAGGTTCGTGTCAATGAGAATATAACTTTTTCTTACCAGGCATGTTGTCAAGAGCATCAGAGCCCCAGTCTCCCCTTATGATGGAGGAGAGGATGTTATCAAAGGTGTGAAGGTCTTTTGAGGTAACCAGTCGGTCTCTGAACAGCCTCCTGGCCTCATATGCCACCACCTCCAACACGCTGTCTGTCACATTAGGTTGAGCTGAAAAGGTAAAAATAAGATTCAAACACATATCTGGATTAATACCATACAGGATATCCCAAGATTTTATAAAAAATCCAGAGAGAACAACTTTGACAGGTTTATTCTTGTACATAGTAATTATTATCTGACTACTATTTTTGCACTTTTGCACTTATCACTTTAATGATTTGTCTTCTTCTTTTACTCTAGTGTCCCTCGAGTGTCCTGTCTATCTGTAACTTTGTGTTGTATGCTGCTCTTGTCTTGACCACTTTCCCTTGAGAATGAGAGCTCTTTCAATTAGATTATCTACCTAAATAAAGGTTAAATTAGAAAAAACTGCACATGCTTGGATGAGACACATGGCAAGATTTATTAATTTAATGGACAGTGCTTTGTGGTTACAGCCTTGATACAATTTTTCAGCACGACGACTGACTAAAAAAAAAAGTGATTTCAAACCAATTCTGCAAAAAGATATTTTCTGCCTCTCTCTAACACAACAAGTCAGTCCATACCTGCCTTAGTTATGTATTGTTCAAAAAGTTAAGACACAGACAACAGCACAGTAGTCACACTATGACTCAGCCCTCAACATGAGTCAAAGGGATGTTTTTGGTGGCATCAGGTATGACAAAAGTACCTCCCAGGGTGAGACTAAAATTACTAAATTCCCCCAAGAACGAGCAGAGTGCTGCAAGCTTAAAAAAAAAAGAGTGCTTTAGGGACACGCCAGAAACGTGGTCTGGTCTCACAGGCCCCTGGCTTCAACAGTGTCTGTCACATTATATTGAGAGAGCTAAAGAAGACAGTCAAAACTGAGACACAGTTGACACTCCAGGGTTTGCCTGGCATATTAAATTTTTAAAGACCACAAAGGAAAAGAAAACACTTTAAGCGCCAAGTTGTCATGCTTAAAAATTCTATGCCTTTGGCTTTTAAATGACTCCTACCACCGTAAGCCAATAAAGACAATAACTTTGGATTTTCTTAGGCAGGTTTTGTGATTGATATTTGAGGGTTCAAAAACAGGATTTTTTTTTTTTTTTGCATTAAAAACACAAATTACATTTAACATGGATTCTAATGCTGATCCAACAGCATACAACTTCTATTTCATTTACATGGGGAAAGGTCCACAGTATTAGTTATAGTACAACTATGTTTCACTCCATTAAACCAGCATACACTTTACATTATACAAATATTAAACCTACTAATTTTCTGGTCACCAGGGGGCAGCAGAAACGAGTGGTGAGTGCCACATTAACATGTTGTCACAAGGAAAATAGGTTGAAGCTGTTAGCAACAGTTGCTTGTAATAAATCCAGCAGTTATAAAGTAACATTTGTATTTATTTTGACTCATGTTTCGGTCAACCTTATGACTGTAAGTCTGATGTTTACTCACTTTAAGCTATGTTTTCAGTCTCTACCAATTTGCTCTTAAGCTTGTTAATCTTTCTCTTCATTTATCGGCTTGTCCCTAACTTTGCCAGTCAGTACAGCTGGGGATTTTAGATAGTTTTTCATTAGAAAAAAGCAGCTTTCTGCATGTAAAAACAACACTACTAGAGTGGTGAGAATGAGCCAAACAGTAGATTTACACCCCTGACAAACGAACAGTATGCTAAAACTAAATATAAAGCTTCATACGTCCAAACAGAGCGACAGATTAAGATAATAACTCTGTAGGTTTAATCAATCCCTTCCATATTGAGTGGCTTTCCCATTGCCTTTTTTGATGCCTTTTTTGACGTCTTAAATTTCAATCACATGAGAAATGGAAATTTTGAAGAATTGTTGATATATTCATTGAAATCACATGCACACTCAAATTTTCCACAAACATCAAGGAATTGACAGAATAAAGATGAAACAGGGGTTTTACATACCGAAAAAGAAGGTAAGCCGCAAGGGGGGGAAAGAGGGAGAAGGAAGTAAGAGTAAGTTAAAAAATGATGAGCACAGGAAAAGAGAAGTTTGTCCGCTGAAGTGTTTAATTAAAATAAATGATTGGACTCACTATCACAGCTGGAACACATTGTAGAAAGAGAGAAAGAGTGACAGAGGGAGAGATGAAAGAACAGCAAAGGGAGAGAATGATAAAAGAGGGGGAGACAGATGAGTGACAGAGAGGAAGTGAGGAAAGAGAGGAGAGAAGAGAGAGGGAGAGAGATGGAATGAAGAAAAAGGTGAGAGCTGGAGACAGTGGCTTTGAGCTAAAAGAATACTGACAAGAAACTAAGCCATCTGGTGCTGTCTTTTTGATTCTAGCATCAAAACTGACAGAGTTATTAATGCTTCACGCTCCTCAGCAGCAGAAAAATATTTTACATTAGGACTCTGAGGAATTAGTAGAAAACCAGTGGGGCATTAAATTCAACGTTCTGTTTTTGTTTGCATACAGCAGTGCCTCCCAAAATGTGAGTAAAAAAAGCTCTTTACAGGCCATGGGTCTGAGTCCTGAGGGTTTCCCACTTTAAACAAAATTTAAAAAGAGATATTTTTTGAGCCTGGACCTCAAAGGAGATTGAAAGTTTATACTTATTCTTCAACTTTGTGAAAGTTTGAGTGTCCCTAGTTATTCAGTCTTATTTCTGTTGAAAATGTGCTCAAACACGTACAAATGCATGCATCCTTGCAAGTGTATTTCATTACCTGCAGTAAGGTCATATCGCAGCAGGCTGAGGACCCATTCTGTGAGGATACAGGGGGTAAATAGGTAGTGGCTGTGGTCATCCACTGTAAACTTGGCTTTCACCTGAGAGTGAAGATACACATGGAGACAGATGATACATACAGGACAAATCTACAAGACAAAATGTATTCAAAATTGAGGATATGAGTTATGGTGAGATTTACAGATATTAACTAAAATAATTGAGTATATTTTTCTGCTTCATCAGCATCATAACATAACACAGGGAAAGAAGAATTTGTGTGTCATGTGTGGCTTCATTCAGTGATATCCTGTTTCTATGCAAAATCGTTGACACACTAAAAAAATGTCGCACACAGGACTCCACTCCTGCTTTTGAAAAGTACATTAAGTGGGTCCAGATTCTGTTGAAAATCTTAGTAACTCAGAGACACTGTGCAATTTTTTTTGAAAGCAACAGCTCAGGAATGCTTGTCCTGTCACCAAACCTTTACATACAGAACAACCTGAGATGGCAAGAGACTAATAAAAGAGAACAGTCAGATCTAATTATTACTTGAAAATGTCACACAATTTAATATGTGACATTTTTGTTATTATTTAAGTGTGATACAAAGTAAGTGGCTGAAAAAATTATGAGGTCAAAAAGAGGCGTCAGATATGCTGATGGAATTCATTCCCATCTAATGTACAGTATATGTACATTTATCCTGACATTTTCCCCAACCCACACAAAATCACAGCAACTGCTTGGTACTCAACCAAAACCCATGAATTCAAAGAAAGGTTATTTGCTTTAACAGCATAGAAGGGCCTGGGTGGTGTTTTTAAGGTGCAAACAGAGATAGTAATTTCTTCCTGATCACATTTATCAAACAGTTATTAGCCGGTGTGTGCTTCTCTTATGCAGAAGATCAATGATGGATTTATAGCAGAACCACTCAAATTACAATCAGATTGTGTTATTTCATGTTTATGCTTTCAATATCTCAGGCAAGACTATGCTACAAATACAAATGTAAGCATGAATGAACACCATGTTCAAGTAAAAACCTGCTCATAGAGCTGCACAAGAGATCCAGCCAGCTGGTGTGTTTTTCCTGCGCTGGCCCAGGATGCCTGGCTGCCCAGGCCATGCTGGAGAACTGGCTGCAGGTATGCTGAGTAGATAGTCTGCAGCTGCTCCCTGTCTGGATAGCTAAAAGCAGAAGCACAGAGGCAGAGAAACAGATGGATGTAGGAAAATAAAGAGAGGGGATTATGGTCAGAGGTAGAGACCACAAGAGTAACAGTGAAGAAAAAAGAGGTTGATGAAGGGTAATGTTGGGGAAACAACATTTAGAGGAAATGTATGCAAATGCATGGGTAATTATGGGCTGACTGGCAATGTGCAAGTAATGTATGAAGAACATTTGTACCGTACTTACTCTATAGTGCAGATACGAACTATAGATGAGAAGCGAGAGGTGAGCGAATGGCTCCCAACAGAACTCCCTGTTGACATGGAGGCCACCACTTGAATGTTCTCAAGGCTCACCCACTCCAGATTTTCATCATAAAATCCCTTGTATGTCAAAGCCTGGAACAAAGACAGTAAGAGGGACATGGCAAAAAAAGAATTAATAAGGTGGAAGGTAGAAGAGAGCGAAAAGAAAGTCAAAAACTTACAGCAGTAAAGGGATTTAAAAATTTGTGAGAGACTCCAAGTGCTTTGCAGTTTTATATGAAAAATATTGGAATTGTTGTTCAAGGTTGAGCTTACAATGAACTTAATCTGAGATCACTGGAGTCAAAACTATATGTTTTTAACCAAATTCACTAATTTGTTCGCTGATCTGTCTTTTTATTTGTGTGTCCTCTGTACCTGCTGCAAAAAGGAAGTGAGGTTGCTGGTCCCCCACTTGTCAGGTTTGGGTAGGTTGATGTCTTTTAAATAGAGCACCAGGTTCTCACAGTCTTTGGGTCTAAAGACTCGACCGGTGTTAGAGCTGAGCAACAGGCAAGTCTGACCAAGCTTTTGTAGGACATGACGAGAAGAGGTCTGAGCACTACAGTGAACCACAGCAACTTGGGTGGACCGGAGCCGAGAGAAGGTGTAGCGCAGGAGCATGCTAGACGAAAAACAATAGATAGAAAAAAGGTCATAAAAACAAAGCCATGTTTTTTTCAGATTACAGGAAGAGAAATGTCCAGCAGCTTAGTCAAAAGAATAAAAACTTTGATGTCTCATATATGAATATTTGTGAATGTGCTTGGAACAAAGGAAAAGCTCAGAGGATGAAATGTTTGTTAGCACTGTATTTAAGAGGGTCAGCTGGGATCTAGTGAACAGTGTTTATCAGAACAGACCCAAAGGCAAAGAGAGACATTTTGAGATAGAGGAGAACAGAGAGAGAAAATAATTGGAAAGCAAATGATGTGCACACATGTGTATGTATGCCAGATTATGTGTGTGTAAATTAATAAGATATCAAAGGAATAGGCTAACAAACCCGCTTCCTCACTGGCACAGTGACCTTTCAGGCAAAATGAGAGGACAGGAAAAGGAGACTTTGAATGAGACTCAACTGGAGTGTAAAAGGCACACTGAGTGACCCTTGTTCTTCAACCCCCTGAGGAGGGAAGCAATTACTTTAGAGGAGAAGACTCTGTGTACATCTTCACAAGCCCAAACACATACACCACAGACACATGCAAATGCACATCTGATCCTTGGTCTAATTTGTCGGTGCATTTACATAAAAGGGCAAGTCTTAGATAAAAGAAGCTATGATATTAGTGTTGACTTTTTCTTGTGTTATTTTAAGTGCCCATATTTGAATGCCTCTGCCTTACAATCTCTATCACACACACACTTTTGCCATGTCTTCACTGTTTTTCTGCAAGCACACATTAGTCTGCTTTGCTTGGAGCAGATTGCCCTTTATTAAAAGATATGAAACAATAGTAGCAATGTTATCAAATGAGTGCAATATAATGTAATAGTTATTGAGCAATCATGACAGTGAAGTAAATGCATTTTGTATGAATGTTTTAAAACAGTTTTTTTCGTGTTTGGATGTAGATTTTAGGTTGGCTTGCAAATCTGTGATGATGTGCATAAACTATGTCCCTATATATATGTGTGTGTGTATATATATATATATATATACATATACACACACACACACACACAA
Organism: Acanthurus lineatus; assembly: GCA_029814665.1. NCBI lineage: Eukaryota > Metazoa > Chordata > Actinopteri > Acanthuriformes > Acanthuridae > Acanthurus > Acanthurus lineatus. The sequence goes on along the minus strand of JAPZDV010000024.1, from coordinate 11,421,214 downwards.
AAAAATATATAAATACACACACATTTATTGGAAGTGTGTTTGAAAATACCTCCTCTATTTATATTATGCAAATGTTTGTGCCCTGTGTGTGCATGCATGCTTGTGGGTGTGTAATTACCCCTTTCCGCAGCCCTCTGGCCCTACCACCATGAAGGGCTGCCTGTGCTGAGCTGTGAGCCATGGCGAGAAGCAGTGTAGACCTCTCTGCATATCTGGGGTCTCAATAACAGGAAGAGTGTGTGTATGGGAGAGCTGTTCCAGTGTCAGACCCTCAGGATGCTGGAATGTATAGGCTGCTAGATGGCCGCTGTCAGAGTCATAGTAGGTATCTAGCGGTTTTTTGGTGTCTGGTGGGCTTTCCCTGGCCCAGCTCAACAACTAAAGAAGTACAGAGAAAAAGGAGCTCACTTAGATACCAGGACAGGACTGATAACTCTGAGTAATAGTTTCCCACCAGGTGCATGAACTGTACTATTACTCAAATAATGACTCATCATTCTATTTTTGCAACATGAGACATGCATTAGATTTCAAACCTGAAACTAAACTGTCCTTTCAGTCTCCTGTAGTCCATACAAAAAACACAAGGGTCCTTACCTCTCTGGCAAACTCCT
>JAPZDV010000024.1:11396293-11412814 GCA_029814665.1 Acanthurus lineatus | reverse complement strand
TCAAGACTAGTGTCATTGATTATAACTTGTTTAACAACTCTATTAATCACCTTCTATGGTTTGGGAAGAGAGCAGTGTCAGAGCTGAACAAAAACTTAAATACATTACAGCTGCAAGAAGCAGTTGAAGGGGTCCAAGCAAAACACAGTCTTAGAAATAAAGAGACCGTGAAAAGCTTGAAGAGCAGAGAAGGACATGATCATCTTGGGACTTGAAATCAGGACCTTTATATTCCCGGGAGAGGTGACTTACACGGTGAGCCACTGAGGACAAGCTTCCTCATTTGCCTTTCTCATATTTTGAAGGAAAAAATGACGAGGATGATACACGTGTATTATAATGGTGCTAAAGTGCCATCTGTTGGTGAAACTACACCTTATTTGTATGGTAAGGTAGTCATTATATTTACACATGTCCACTCAATTTGGATGGTACTGAACAAGATGTTTAAGAGATATGCAATGTTCTTGTAATATATTTACAGTTTTTTTCTGTGTTTGAGAGTCCTATTTGAAATAAAAATGAAACCTTAACATTTAAGGAACTAAAACAGGAAGAAGGTAGAGGGACAGGGTCTCTTCAACTCCACTGAGGGCAAACTTCAGCAGGGTTCAAACTCACACTTGTTGTGAGGGACTGTAAATAACTGACTGTTCCACTGAGAAGTCATTTTGCATTTGTTGTGCAATTAATGTGTTTGTGTAGTGGTAGGAAACATCTGCGAACTTTTATATTTTTTGTCACTTTTAGCATCACTGTTCTGCCAAAATCCAGCAACAATTGCACTAAGTAAGGTGGAGGGGGAAATTTTCATACAGAATTTTTAGGTTTAGATATTTGACTAATATGACCTTTTTTTTACATAAATCTCTGAAATTTGAACTTCATATTTTAAACGACAGGGGCTTTGAATGCCTTGTGTGCAGGAAAGCATCGATGATGTCACATTGCCTAATGTACACCATCTTGTCTTGTCCCCCTGCCAAAGGAGATTGTTCACACTCCCTGCCTGGGTTTATGGTCCATTAATGTAGACTGGGTAATTAGATTACCCTTCTTGCCATTACTTCAGAGGCTTTAATCAGCACTGCCAATCCGAAGCCTCTTCAGCCTACCTGGTTGTTTTAAGGGACCCAGTAATTTAATGAGATGTTATCCAGAAAATGAGCACTATTACAAGAGTGGATAGAACAGTTTTGAATGTAGTACAGTCAGAAAAAAGATTTATAATATCTGCAAATATAACAGCCATTATCACAGCACTGTGCTGAAATATCTACAATTTAGAGTAAAAAATATCAGTAACTGATGAAGAAAATTGGTGTCAGTAGTTCTTTGTCTATGTGAAATAAGCATTGTTTTCACAGATACATTTTTGTATGACAGCAATCTGGAATGTCCCGAGACAATTCATCACCAATAGGGTTATGAGGGAATTTTTTTATCTCATGCACTGACAAGTAATCTTAAGTAATCAAAAATTTCATTTAAACAAATTAAAATTTTGTTAAAAGAAAAACAAAAAACAAAACAACTGCTCTGTCCTGCTACTCTGCCAAGTCTCTGCATTAGCTTGTTAGCCACTGACTCTTCAGCTTTAAAAGGCACTGTCCCTCTGTGGTCTCTTGTGTTTAACGGGCTATGAAGGGATTCACAGAAGAGCAGTCATTCAGCATTAATCCCTCAGTCATAAGTACCAAAGAAAGATTTTAATCAGAGCTCAATCTTTAACATCACAAGGGGGAGTTTGATAGCGGAACAAAGAGCAAGTGTCAAGTAGCAAATGTTTTTAAAGTCGGCTAGGCACTTCAGAGAGGTTAATTTGATCAGGAATGTGATCAGCAATCTAAAAGAAGGCAGAAGAAAAAAGGAAATCTTGTTCTCAGAAATAAATGGGGGTGGGGGGTTGCAAGCCTGAGCTCCAGGAGGGATGCTGCAAATATGTCTTAACATTTTATTACCTTTATAAAAAAACATCACACAGGGTATGGTACAACTTCCCCCTCAGCTTCTTCTGTTTTAATTTGCATTCATCACATGTCAAAAGTCATTTATCCTCTCATTGCTTAACGATATGCTTAACGCCTAATGTCATTTTAGATTATGATTTGTTTTATATTGTTTTTTATGTTATTATGATTAGTCATTACTGCACACGAATATTCAGTATAAATAAATAAATATAAGGATGGTGTGTGGAAGTTTCACATTTACTTAAACAAAACTAAAAAAAGCGAGACAGACTGAGGGAGAAATAGACAGAAAGCTGGTGAAAATCAGAACCTGATATGTATATAATTATCCTACAAACACACACACACACACACACAATTTACATCATACCATTCCTATAGCCACTGAACTTTTACTTTCTAACTTGTTTAAAATGTGTCCAGGCCACCAGCATCCTTTTCATTTTAGAAACTGTATAAGTCTTTTTTGGTCACTAGTGTTTAAACTAATTCCAACACGAGCTGACAGCACTTGAACGCACCATGAAGCCCCTTTCAATGCCCACATGCTTTGTCGTACTAAATACTGCACATTATAGTTTACAAGGTGTACTGAATTAGCTCTTGGCAGATGTCAGGCTAAGAGACCCTATTAGAATTTTGCTTGAAATGGCATATCTTAAAGCTTTGATCTCTGGATTTTATCAGTTGATAGTGTATCGTTTAAGTGAAGATCCATCTGAATTGGACAATCAATTTTTTAAACCAGCTGAACCACGTCCCTTAATTTCTGCTGGTTGAAAACTAAATTTTAACTTCAGTTTTTGTTGTTGTCGAGCTGGAATGAAGAATCTAAAGTGAACATGCTGCTAAGGGAGAAGTTACACCAGCCTAAAAGAACAAGCATGTATATTCATCAGTGCGCACAAACAAACATGGTCAGAACTACCTGTGTTAGTGTTATCGTCAGAGCTGGTGTCCACTGTGGTGTAGTGTTCTAACTTGGCATGGAGTTCCAGCTCCAGCTGCTGCAAATTTTGCTCTTTCAGAGCTCTCTCCACATCTTCAGTAAACTGGATTTGCTCAGCCAGACACAGAATCTGCACCAAACAAGAAAGTTCAGACACTTTAGAGAACTTAGGAAGACATAATACTGTATTACTAGAAAAGAACTGATATTTAAGTAGCATAGTGCTACCTCAAAAGCCTTTGAGAATATTCAGGAAATAGATATCATATATATTTAGATATCATATCTTGAAACGCAAATGGATTGCATTAAAAGCAGGGATGTACCTGTGATGGGTAACGTGAGGGATCTACCTCCCCTTTCTTCCCTGCTAACACACATTCACACAACAGGTGCATCAGAGTGTCCTTCATCTCCACAGACAGCTCACTTAGCCAAACCTAGAGAGAATGAAAACAGCCCAGGCACATTCACAAACACATATATAAAAAAGTGATTTATAAAAATCCGAGATTACTTGATATAAATTAAGTGTCCAATCAGATATACTGTACATTGAATACAGAGCATACGAGTATACAAGTTCTTTACCTCAACGAGGGTGGAGATGCGTACAAGGTTTCTGAGTGGCACTCTTTCTCCCTCTAAGGAACACATGGCAACTATGTGCTGGCACTGCTCATCAAACACAACGCTGTGGATGCCTGTGAAGACAGAACTCATGTGGATTACCCTAAACATACAGAAAAATACACCATGATATAAAGCAGAGGTTACATAACTTTTAAAGAGAAATCTAATATCCCTCCAGGATCCAGACTTAAAAAATATATTATGAATTTCCATAACATCAAAACATATACAATAAACTACTGATAAAGAACATAAGTCAAAAATTAAAAATTTATATCATTTACCTACAAAAAAGGAAATCACTTCCATATTTATATCAATATTTTGCTAACTGAAATATTAAGTTTCTCAAACTATTTGTATGTTCAATATGACGTACATAATGTTTCAGCTGAAGGGTAAAAAATACAAAAACCAAAAACAAAATACAAAAAAAAACAAAACTGCTCTTCCACTTGACAGCTTATGAGGGCTCAAAAGGACTTTAGAAAGCATAACATAAAAAAAGACGTTTCTAACCTGCAAAGAGTTTCTTGAGGTGTGACTGGATGACAGTTGGGTTGGTTGCCTGGCCGAGGATCTCTAACAGATCATCATCTCCAATGAAATAGAACCGTGGGAAGGCCGATCGCTTCTCCTGCATTAACAAGAAAGACACACAAAAAAGTAGCTTTAATGCTTACACTACATCTTATTCACATGTAGTATTGAATTAAAGAATAAATGTGTACCTCCAGGAACTCATTGAGTGACTTTTGGCAACGCTGCAGCTGATCCAATATGTTGACCAGGGAGTTTCTGATGCCTGCCCTTGAACTCAGAGAAACAACCCTGTTGTCTCTCTGAATATCTGACATTATGGACCTGGTGCATAGTGCATAAAACACATTCTATATGAGGAAAAAACTCAATATTTTATTTTTCTATGTTACATATTATTCATTACCTAAAAAATAAACTGCTATTAAACAACAAAGCATGTGTTACTGTGCAACAAGAAAATAATTTACCATCCCATTTTAACAATGATTATGGTAGAAGTCGGTGTTCTTGCAATCTCTTGATCAGATTTAATAGAACTCTACTGTACCTGCATTACTCCACCTGACAAAAGCAAAAGCTCTAGTTGTGATGTCTTACAGTCTTACAAAAATAAACCAAAAATACCTGAAGTCTTCATCAACCCGTTTGAACCGTGCCTCCTCACGGGGCAATGCCCCTCGTCCAAAAATAGGCTCCAGATAAACCCAACGATGCTGGATGGCATTCAGATTTAACAGGTACTCATCTAAATCTGACAGACGGACTTCCCACAGACTGACCTGGATTTAGAACAAACATTGGTAAGTGCTGCTTCATACCAGAATTGCAAACCATGAGTTTACACTATAAGTGACACCACAACAAAAACCTCGTGCCAAAACATAACTACAGTAATTCATTTGAATAAGTTAACATATGTTGTATCTTAAATAAACAGGGTTAGGGTTGGTCTGAGAGAAATTTACTTTTCCCAAAAATAAAAATGAGGCACTTCAGCATAAAAGCATCCTCACAGATTTAAGGCTTTGACCTGACCTTGTCTTGGAAGCTGCGGTAGTAGGGAGAATCTTTTAGAGACTGCAGCAGACAGCGGTTATCTCCCACCTGGATGGGCAGAGAGTGGCGATAAAGCAAATGTCTTAAGATATGCCTGCATTTTCTGACATCACAATGTTCATTATCTCCATCAAGGTCTGGGGTTTTTTTCTTGTTTTATCATCAGTTAAATACTTTCAAAAGGTACAATTTGGCTCATATGACACTATGCACCAACTGTATGTTTATATCCAGTACATATTAGTTAGTTTTTGTGTGTCCTCATCTGTACCTGGTTTACTATATCCTTCCAGTCCTTGATGAGGGTGAGAGTGCGCTTGCTGCTGTCTGTATACTCAGTGAGGTTGAATGTTGCTGCAGCTCCCCATAAATCCAGCTCCCTCAGCGCTTCCCTGATTGTCACTTCTGCCTGAGCACGACTGTTCAGGTCCTATATGCAAGCACAAATACACAAACAGCTTGAAGATTTGTGTTCACTCACCATTTATAGACATTAAAACCAGAAAAATGCTTCATGTAAGATACACTTAAATTACTTTTCTGGAGTGGTGGGTAAGAACATCAATCTCAGCATCAGCCATGTGCCCTTTCAGTCAAAATTTCAGTTTGTTTGAACACAGCAAGAATAAACATTTTGCAATATCTAGGCCATATCTATGACTGTAATGTAAATAAAAGAGTTAAATTAAAGCTGCAATCCATCTTAACTGATTGAAAAGTAGCATGTAAGTAAGAAATAAAAATGTTTTTTTCATGCAGTCAGCTGACCGACATTTGTGAGAGGAATAGTCAGATTGTATCAGTTTAAAATAAGAAATGTTAAAAAACACAACAAAATCTAACATTCTATAAACATGCCAACTTCTTACTCATATACTATATGTTAATATGCCAGCAAATCTACATGTTCTAAAAATTACAGATTAAGCGTTTCCTTTTTCACTGCTGCCACCCATTGTCCTTAGCCAGTTACTCTGTTTGTAATATGGTGGATACAATCTTTTATCAATCCTTATTCCATATTTTTTTTAAAAACTACACAAAATCTAATCTTAAAGAGGTGTGTAGTCCTATAGAAGTGTTCCATGTATGTATACATGTGCAATTTACAGGAGTGTGTGTGTATACATACCTTGAGGTCCAAGGCCTTTTCTGTGATCGTATTTGCCACACTGAGGAGGTCATTAAAGGTGAGTCTCTCTAACGTTGTTCCTCTTGGAAGGCCAAGCAAACGGAACATGTCCAACCAATGGTCCTGGGACAGGTGCTCCCCACGCACATACTTCAGCACTGGGACCATATTCTGGACAAGGAAATGGAAAAGTGCAAACATACAGGTACAAACTAATATTACATATCTTCCAAATATGTAAAAAAAGATCCATGATTAAGTCAATTCTAATTTCAAAGATAACGCTGAACTACTACAAATTACTTATATTTAATTTTTGGCAACATGCTATCTTTTCAATTAGCATAGCTATGATATTTATACATTTGCCCCAGAGGATATCTGATTTTTTTTCTTATGCCAAACAAAGGTATTCTTGCATAGAACACACAAAAAAGGCAATGGCATGTTATCCAGTGACTCTACAACATTCTACCTTATATTTGTCCACTTCTCCTTGCAGTTTAATAGACATGGCAGTAGGATGCTCTAACTTCCTGAGTCGTTCCTGCCACATGAACAGAAACTCCTCAAACACATATGTCTTACTCCTGAAAAACAGCAAAAACACGCTTGTTTACACATAACAGTTCCAATTTGGAGGACTGAGATCCAAAAGCAATAGGCCAAAACATAAGCCTCTACCTGAATGTTATCCAGTCCTCCTGAGCCTTTTCTGTGAAGCCTTGTTGCCACTCCTCATACAGACCCCACATCTGACTGTATTCCTCCATGTCTATTTTTGTCTCCTCTGCAAGAGAGAAATCTGGAGCCTCCAGGTCAAAATAGGTGCAGTCCTCACTAAAAAGAGAGAAGAGGAGCAGAAAGGAGAGAAGGAAAGAAGCGAGGGGTCTAAATGCCAATTCATCCATCAGTGTTATCAGGTGAGTTTAGCAGGAGGGTTCATTCCTGAGTTCGGATGTTATTATAGAACTATTTTAAGACTTTTATTACTTTAAGTTTGTTAAGAACCACTGCAAAGGTATTAAAACTTGTAGGTTCTATGTCAAACTTTACAAGTAGGCTTTTAAAGAAGTTAGGCTTGTCTTGGCTCTCACAATAAAGAAAAACCTATAAATTCAGCTTATTAAAAAAGAACTCACAGCAGTTTACTGCGCACAAGCTCTAGCTCCTGAAACTCTTGCTGCTTCTCCTTGATTGTCTGGAGGCAAGTAAGAAGGGTGGCATGATCACCAGTCTCAAGCATATCCTCTTTAGGCTTCAGCTGGTCCCAGCGGGCCTTGAAACGCTCGAGATCTGCTCTGTAAGCGTTGACACGGCCAGCAGCATTGCTTCGCATCACCTCCACCTGAAGGAAAACAGGGCATGAAAAATGCAATGGCAAACAACACAGCCAGGGACAGTAAGGAACACTTATTTGGGTAAATGGACAAAACAAAAGAGAGCGGGAAGAACAAAATTTGTGATGAGAAGTTTTTTAAAAATGATCCAACACATGTGTGTTTGTGAAATTATGTCACCTGTTCCTTCATCATGAGCTGGTGACTCTCCATAACAAGCTCCAGTTTGCCCCACTTGGCCCTCAGTGAGGACAGCGAGTCCAGGCCGGCCCCAGCCACTGCACGCAGCAAGCGGTTCTTCTCCTCAGCACACTGGAACTGAGGTAAAATCTGCAAACATGCAGACCCTTTAGTTAGTTTATTTCAATGTCAAACATTTGGTTAATCAGACATTGAAATTATAAGACAGTAACACATATCATGATCAGTAATACGTGACATGTAGCATAAATACTCATACAGTTCTCCAATACTCCATTCATGAGATGTTACTGACAGTAGTGACTAACATAATTTTCATACTTGTTTTATACTTTTTATACTTTCATACTTTGTTTTATTACAATTTTTTTATAGGTAGCAAGCAGGTAGCAGTTCTGACCAAATAACGTAAAAAATGATCTATCTTTCCAAATTAATCAGTCTGAATGAGGGAGTTACGTTTTAAGTGAAGTCTTACTTCAGGTTTGCGGGCTAGTATCTGGTTATATTTTCCACTTGCCGCACCAATCTCCTCCATGCTCTCTGGTCGAGTGGACAAGGCCTCCATTGACTCAGACACAAAACTGTCAATTGCCTGTGTGTGGCCTGCAAACAAGAGAGAAGAAGACATGTACAAAGTAAAGGAAACAGAAAGGGAAAAAGAAAGTATAAGCAAAGGGGAAATTTGGCCAAGAGAACAACACTGGTATATATTCTAAAATTGCCCAGTTATAGGACTTTGCTGGAAGAAGTTTCACATAGCACTAACACTGATCTGCCATTGCAATTCTCTACCTTATTTTCAGGAAACTGATCTTCAGGAAAGGTATTTCGATGAATACTTTTTTGGTATTTTATTATCTGCCTGTGGAAAAACACTTATGAGGTGTTTGCTGCCTTCCAACATCCTCACAATGCAAAAGTGGATTGACAATCTCATTTACAAATGAGATTTATGTTACAGAAAAGCTTCACTTTCTCTCTTGGTCTCAAGAAACAGAACAGATGGGCCAAATAAGTGAGGCCCCTGGGACCTGATTTTGTAGCAGTACAGACTTTATAACCCTGCAAGGTCGTTTTGACCAACCAAATGTAACAGAATTTTTAAATTTTTGTCATGTAATTTTTTTTTAAGTAGATTTTTGTTGTGTTTTCTGACTTAATGGAGACAATGAATTGAGATGTCACAGGTTCTCTCTGAAAAACCTATCAGTAGAGCATGTTGAAGCAAGTTGTTAAAAGCTCCTCTCTCAGGGAAGAGAGTAGAGCTCTGCTTAACAGAGCCGACCCAGCCAGGGAATCACCCAGTTGCTGAGTCTGCTGTAGATGGCGGCAGCCTCTATTGTTGCTATCTGCCAGCAGCAGTAGCACTCCATTAGATGACCAGATGTGAGAGTGTTAAAATCTAAAAAATATCATGTGTATTTCATAAAATGAATTGTGATGTCACAGTTGATGTCACATACGTACTATAAACATGCACAGACAAAAAAAAAGTGAAGGGTCAGTGAGTTGTCTGTCTTTACCTTGTATAGACTTCTTGAGTGATATGAGCAGCATGTCAAATAGCCTCTGGATGAAGTCATCGATGACAGCTTTTACTGGCTCACAGTTGACTGTAATGCAGTCTACCTTCTCCTGACTAACAGAGGAACAAAGAAGGGATCAGTGCCTGTCTGTGGTTAGAGCTTAAATTTCCTGTATTCGTGCCGTCAATTAAGATTTGACCTTTCACCATAAGAACAAACTCAATGAAGTAAATTTAATGTAGCTTTGGGAAATAACATGTCAGTCACAAATGACTTGAAAAAAAGCTCTAAGACTTCTGTTGAAGCTACTTTATGATAAAGAACTTGTGTCTGGACATTAAGATCTTGTAGATAGAATGTGAAACTTCACCATTAGGTTTTTACAGAAGTTCTACTCAGGGCAGCTACACTGTACAATATCCTGGCCTGTAGTGTAAGTGTCATTTCAGGTTAGGTGTGTAGGAGGAAATGCATCAGTAAAAATACTGAGCACATTTAAGTACAACAAGCTATCTCTCTCTCTCTCTCTCTCTCTCTATCTCTCTCTCTCTAAATCTATTTATATAAAACAGAAAACAAGAATGAGCCACAATGACGTAGACAAAGATACTATTTACTGTTGATTGACAAAGTTGTCTACTGGCTCTTACCAGGTCATGGTTGACTGAGATACAGTCTACTTTCTAAAGACTGACAGAGGAGGAAGGAGAGGATCAGTCCCTTTAACTTTGGCTGTAAGGCTGTAAATTTCCCATATTTGTGGTATCAACTGACGTGCTAAATTGAAACTAAAGAACTGAATAGAAGAACTGAATATGATCCTGCAAAGGGAGATAAAATGTCAGTTACAAATGGCGTGAGAAGACAACTCTAGGTTTCAAAATTATTAATGATGAGTCTTGTTAGGTAGCTAAAAAATCAGGGATGTGAAATGATAATACATTGAGAGAGGAGATCAATGAGCTTGGAATTTTTTTTAAAGCCCATTTTGAATTTGACATCTAGTCCTCAGTGTCGTGATTAAACAATCCTTCCCACGGCTACATTAGGTGACCAAGCTCGCACTGTGATCAAAGTGAGAACAGATTCTATGAACTTTACAAATAATGTGCATTCAGACGTTGTAGCATCGTGGTTTTCTAATGTTTTGCTATATTATACATTTTACAAAAGTACTATAAATGTTGGGGGTTTTTTTTTGGTAATTTGTTTTTTAAAAATTGTTACATTGAGACTGTGTTTTTTTTACTGAACAGTGGTAACAATGTGATATTAGCATATGTTGATTTTGCAGGAATGTACCTGGGCAGACGTTCTGACTCCTTCCCTCTGACTTTGAGGGCCTTGAAGTTTCTCTCCCAGTCTTGCACAGAGTTCAGATGCTTTTCCACCAGCTTTTCTAAATCAACCTGGCCCAGCACCACCCATTCCTACAACACACACAAAAATATGCCAGTGGTTGGGTAAATTGACACCTTTCTCAATTTTAAATGTGCATGTTTTAAAGGTGAGGGAAGTTGTGAGTAACAACAAGACAGTTATGACTAAATAAAAACAGAAGTAAAGGGGGACAAAAGAGAAGTCTGGTGTTGAGGGACCCCCCCTACAATTTAGATATGCATGGCTGCAAAGAGAGGGGGAAAATAATGTACTGTTAATTGGGGTAGTGTAGAGGGGAAAAAAAACTTGACAATGAAAACAAACAGAGCTTTGGTACATGATTAGAGAAGCATGACTAATCCAAGTTGCACTCTTTCAAAGAATACAGCTCAGAAACAGCTCATTGCAAAGCTTCAGTGAGCAGAAAGTGGAAAATACATTAACATTTGTTTAAAAAATATAGAAAATGTTCAAATACAGCATCACAGCAGAGCAATAAGCATTAAACTACTAGAGGAAACTGTTGATCAATTTGTGTTTTGTCAGTTGTCAAAATTATTGATTTCCAGGCACCTTAAACTTGTGTTGTACAGCCTGAAGGCGGCTGAAGAGGTCTTCGGCTTTGCTGAAGATGGTGAGGAACCCAGATGCGTTCCTATCAATCATTATGCTGAAGATAAGCTCCTCCCCTTGGGCACTCACTCCTTTAAACTGGTTTGGGATGGCGATGAACCGCTTCATTTCCCTGAAATAGCGTGCTCGCACCTCCTCAAATGGAGGACGAAACTGTAAACGACCCTGCCTATTCACAATAACATAGGAAACAACAAGCAAAAGTTATTTTATTCTCTAATCCGATAAATAATGTCTTTGTGGAAGAGGGACAACAAGAGAAAGTCAGGCAAAAGGAGAAATGGTGACATGGTCATTTGTGAGAATTTGGGGGTGGGGAAAGAAAGTCAGATATGTCAGTAAATTACGACAAGGGGAAAATACTTCATGTGTGTGAAAGGAAGAGAAAAAGATAACAAGCTAAAAGTTACATGGCAGAGAGAGAGAGATGGAAAATCTTGGTAAAGAAAAATGGACAACTGAAAGTGTATGCACTGACTTGAAAGTTAGATCTATGTGTATTTCAGGCAAGTTTTTGTTCAGAGCTTCAAGTCCTGTCTGGTACTGGTGTTCAAGAGCCTTGTAGAGTTGATGGTTCCAGTGCTGACGCCATGCCCGCATGTCATCAGATTTGAAGCCCTAAAAAATACACATAAATACAGAGCATTCCAAGGACTGAGATTTGTTGTATAAAGCGTGCACTGCCCACTTAAAAGCCTAGTATGCACTGAAATCACTTTGAATCATCGTAATTTGCAATAATTATCACACTAACTATACAGCTCAATAGCTATCTTTAAATGTTAATAGTCATGAACATAGAAACCTTTCCTTGTTTTTTGTTCCTTAAAATGATAGAGTAGCAAATGGCCCACAGCAAAGTCACACATCTTTCTGATCGTAACTGATACCTGAGCCTCCAGGGTGGCAAAACCAGTTCTTAAGTCCTGAAGGCCATCTTTCCACCGCTGCTGATGTCTGAGTAGGTCCACATTCATTAGTGTCACCACCTGGGAAAAAGTACCCATGGTTGTGCAAACAAACACATGGAAGAGCAAGACATTCGTAATTGATCTCAAATTTTAGTCTTAAATAAATGTGCTTTTAACAAATATATCCAATGACTGCTAACTACTTCTGTATTTAGCCATTCAATAAAATCACTGAGGCTTATACATAACAGCACATACAACCTTGTCAATAAAGTCAGTATGCCATTTGCGTAACTTCCTGTTCTCGCTGGAGAGCTTCTCAGCAGCACACTGCAGCTTGGTGATGTAAACTTCTAGCTCTTTTGGGTTATCCCAGGTGATCTGCAGTTTACCACCTGATTCCTTTGACTGAGAACGAGGATTCTGACAAAGAAGAGAGTAAAGATTATTTAGACTGTCTACATACTGTTGTATTAAAAAAAAAAATGAAGAAACTATAGCTTGTATACTTTTCTATAAACTATTAAAAGAACAGCGTAGCTAATGATCATGCTTCTTTTTACTGACTGACACAAAAAAGAATTGGCACTGGCAAGTCATCAGTTCTCATTTCTTAATCAGTCTTTTATTAAAAAATGGTGTGACAGCAACATTTATAAATTATATGGAAGTTATATAAAGCAAGCTGTGCACTGTACCTTGATGACCTGTTCAAAAGCCAAGGCCAGACCAAGCATCATAGGTCTCTGAGAGGGAATCATCTGCTGGTCGATGGTGTTATAGAAATGGGCAACCTACAAAGGAGCAACATTTTGTAACAATATAAGCTTGAGACAAGCCAAAACAGAAATAATCAGACATAAATAAGCAAATAAACAAATATACAAATAAGGAAAATTCTTGTGTGTATGCGAGTGTTGTGAGCATACACTCTCACCTGTTTTAGGACAATGGCTTGTCTGTAGAATTTGTCTGCAGTATTAGCAGCCTGTTGTATCTTGGCTGGAATGGGAAAGCCTAAGGCAGAGAGCTGTCTGACCTCCCTCAACAAGCTGACCAGTCTGTCTGAATACTGGATCTTAAGCCGCCCATCAACGTGGTCCAGGTCCATCACACGGTTACTGGCCTGGAGACTATATGGAGGGAGAGAATTAGATTAAAGAAATACTTAACATAAGCTTAACTTAAGCCAGCACACAAGGAAACCCTAAATCAGGTGATGATGAACATTTAAGATTCAGTTCTGAATTTTTCTATGATTTTCTTGTTCATCTTGTTATTTGAGGTCAAAGTGTCAAGTTTCCAACCTGATCCCTGACTTTGGGTCAGCCAGTCCAGACAGTATATCTCTTGACCAGTCCTCAAACTGTTCCTGTTCATATGCCCTCAGAACTTCCAGCAGGTCATCGCAGAAATGCAGGAACCCTTTGAAACCTGACAGATCTGACAGCAAAGCCTCAGCTATGCGGACTGAGTCCTCAACCTAATGAAAGAATGCAAGCACAGGAACGTGTAAGAAAAAAACAGCACAAACTGTTCTTTCTATTGTCGATAAAAAGCTGTAACGGTATTATCAGTCATGTTCGTAATGTTCATGTTCATAATTATTTGATGATAGCTCATTCTCTTGGACTTGTAAATAAATGTTGGACTAAAATGCCTACTTTGCCGGTTGATCAGTCACATGTAGTACATGTGTGCACTTACACAGGCACACCTACACACTCATGTACCTTGTGTATGAGCTGTCGAACCCAGACAATTTTGTTGACCACCTCAGGCAGGTTTCTGCCAATAAGTGGCCCAGACTTGTCTCCAGGGCCTCCATGGCAACGACTTTCAAAGTCAGTCTTCAGACCTAAAAATCATCAGGTGGAGAAGGGTCAAAGATGAGGAACAAAAATGTGCCATCACTAACTTTCCCTGCATCAACATATAATGCTCACTTTTTGCATTCAGGTAGCACTTTTACTGCAAGCTACTCTATATTTATGAGCAGGAAGTGCCTCAGTTAAAGAGTATGTCACTACTTGACCACTGAAAGAGCAGTGTACATCAAGATGGCTAACACTTTATGTATTAGAGGAAACATCAGAGATTTAGCCACACGTTTTACCCTGAGTCACACTTGGACTCAGATTACAAGTCTGTTGTGCAACAATATCATTGCAATCAAAAGATCAGAATGGTTAAGTGTAGCACGCATCTTTTATTTTTTTATTTTTTAGCTTGAAACCGGCTGACACAGTGTTAGTGGTGGTGAGACATAAAATATTATTTGCTGTGATGTTACAGTTACTATTGATTCACACAGGGACTTTTTGGTATATGGTGAAAGGAAACTCCAGAGTCTGGTTTACATGCAAAACCTGCACTTTTCACCATGATTACTATCAAAACTTCTCTATATTAATGCAAACTTTTGATCTATACATTGATAAGTCTGCTCTGTGCTGGAGATTTTAGGTTTCTTTGCTTGGAACTGGCTTTTAGTTTTGAGATCAGCCAAAGTTGGCATGTCTGGGGTTTGTGTGAATCTCAAAGTCTTTGTACACTTTTTTGGGGAAGTGCACAGTCATCTCCCCCTTCAGCAGAGGTGAAAACACCTCTTCAGTGACAAACTTTGCACAGATACAAGTCATTTTAGACAAGGTTTGATATTTCAATGGACATAAACATAAGAAAAGCCTGTTTTTGATTTAAGGGATCTTTAAATGTACCAGTATGTGCTATACCAAGTATTTTGTTAAGTTACTGACATTATGCCTTTGCCTCACATCTCTCCCTCTGCATCTCACTTTCAGTTCTCCACTGTCTGTTTAAAAAACCTCTGGTCTGGACAATAAAACTATTACCTAAAATACTGTCAATGAGCATTCTTGAATTACACCTTAATAAACACAGAACATTAACTGGATTTATTCAAACTGTGTTCTTGGCCTCCATGTGTAGACACAATAAATTAGAGTCACACTTTCCATGTCATACGAACAAACAAACAAAAGTGCTTTGAGGAAGAACTGTGTACCTTTGTTGTAGTCTAGTAGTCTGGCCAGTAGGGTCTCTCTCTCTGACTGAAGCTCTTTGCTAATAGTGGGACGTCTGATCAACTCTTTATGCTTCTGAAACACCTGTAATAGCTATCAGCAAACAAGCACAAACCCATAGGCACATATGATAAGTTCCTACATCAACACACACCCACCCACAATATTTTACAAACTGAACTGAGTGGTGTGTTTCATTACCTGTTGTGTTTCATTACCTGTTGTGGATTGTCCTGCACGTCAGCAATGTAGCTCTTCAGTCTGCCAGCGACCTCCTGCTCTGACGGAGCCATTAGGCGCTCAAACTGAGACACTGCTGCTCTCCAAAGAGGCTACAAAAAACATACAACAAGTATTTATTCTATAAGAGGAATGTGTACATACACGATTGTTTACATACATGATTAAAGTCAATTCAGGATTAGCTAGGATGTCAGCCATCATCAAAACACACACAGGTTTGTGTTATTAGTGGGCTCCCTTGACCTGAATGTTCATCTGACAGTTGCACCAAACAGCACTGCAATGAAGAAATCAGACCTACGCAACCTGCACATACACATGCACTTAAAATTTCCCCAAACTCACCTCAGTGTAGGGGTTGTAATGCAGAGGGTTGAGTCCAGAGAAAGGTTCAAATACACGATCTGAAGTCAGAGCCTGCTGTTTCCCTCCTGGAAGCAGATGCAGCAGTTTCTCATGAACCATGCGCAAAGTCACCACCTGGTAGACATAAACAGAAAGCCCGTTCCCGTTACCAATGTCCAAAGATTTACTCATGTTTGGTTGTCAAGCTCACTGTTGCCAACAACATGATTTACATTTTTTTACTTATTCAACCATAGGACAAATTCTAAGTAACTGTGAATGTGGGAATGTTCATGTCAAACCTTTAATGGAGACATTAAAAGGTCAAAGATAACAGAATTCCCTCACTTAGAATTCTGTCCACGAGAGAAATGACACTTTTATTAGAATGAGGAAAGAGGCATCTGTATGAGACACTGTCTCTGGAGCAATGTAATCACTTTCCCCAAGTCTGTGATAGAGTTTCTGTGCTAAAAAAATTGCAATGTCTAATATGGTGTGAAGGGCAGCATAGATCAGTATCACAGTTATCACAGTTATGCAGTAGTCTTTTTTTTTTTTTTTTTTTTGGGGGGGGGGCGGGGAGAACCCACCACCCCAAAAACC
>JAPZDV010000024.1:11351211-11391451 GCA_029814665.1 Acanthurus lineatus | reverse complement strand
TACATACACAAACACACACACACACTGCACACACACACACTCACACACACACACACACACACACACACACACACACACACACAAATATAAAAGAGTACAAAGCTTTCAATAAAAATCAAAAAAGTAAGTCATACACACACAAAAAAAACACAGAGATTCCCTTAAAATGTGGAGTTTCATTTCTGTCGCTTTCCTCATATAGCCAGGGGGGACACTTGACACACATGTCCTCACATTCAACCTAACAGACTTACAGTCCATGTGATAAAAAGATTTCAGTCATTAAGCAATCAGGTGACAGTCACAAACTGCAATCTATGCTCAGCGATTTTTTTTTTTTTCAAAAGATATTGTTTTCATTTTCAGAGAGATAGGTACTAAAACTGTAAATAAAATCCAATTGTTCTTGTTAAAAATTCCCCTGAATGATGAGAACCGATTTGTTTATTAATTCCTCTGGGTATGTGGTTGCAATCTTAGAGCATTTTTCCTCCCACATACCGCCCACTGGTCAGTACATTCTTGTTCATTACCTAAGCAAGGATGTAAAAGAAGTGTGGCTGTTATTGGGTCTGGGTTAGAATATCTTTGATGATTCCTTTTTCAGCTATTGTGAAATAAATATGCATGCTGTGGGTCAAGAGGTTATTGTTATGTAGTTTTCTTAGATGTCACTTTTTTTTTTTACAGCCTCTAATCCAATTCACAGCGCTTGAACAGTCACTATGGCTACCACATAATAACAGAAACAGCCATTACCTCCTACACACATCTATGTCAACTCTATACCATATATAGATTCAACTTTTCAAATACGCAACCCAACCCCTAACATGACTGAATGATAATTCCCGCCTTGAAAACAACACATTCTGTCACACAAGCATTCTAATAAGGGGGTATTCATAGACATCATTGCTGAAAACACTTACAGTCTAATGATTCAAAAGGACAATAAATATACAGTAAGTGATATAACAAAGCAAATCACATGTCAGTGTGGGTGTGGAGCAGCCTTTAATTTCTTGGTAGGTATCAGTATCTTGGTAAGAGGAATTTACAAGGAAAATCCCTGAAATCCCTTGTTTGCTGTATTTTCCCTAAATTCTAGTGCTTTGACTAAACTGAGGAATAGCATAGGTTCCCAGTATCTTCCCACAAAAACAGTAATGTTTTATTCTTATCCTTTTACACAATTTTTGTTGTTGCTGTTGTTGTTGTTGTTTTGGAGTACTTGCTAGCCACAATAGCAAACTTGTTCGTGGGCTGTTTGTCAATAACTTTGTCTTCAATTTATGAGCCTTTTGATCCATTCAGCCAATTATATAGCTGCCAGTCCAGCCAGGATGGGGTCCTTTCCTAACCGGGACTACATGTGATTAATCATGAAACAGTCTGGTTTCTAACCACATTTTCTTCATTTCAATGGAAAGTGTCTAAGGTCAAAGGAAGACGTTAAGAAGAGCAAACTAGGAACCATGAAAAGACCAAAGGTCAAAGCAGGATCTGCCTGACGTAACACTGCATGACAAAAACCTACATTGTGGGTCACAAATACTTCATCATTAAATTGAAATTAAAGTTTTTTTAATAAGAGTTTCTGTCGATTTTTACGTTCAAATTAGCTCATATGGCTGGGAATCTTCCACGTTATAAATTATTTGAATGGTAAATAACAAAAAATGTGGATAATGAAAATTACTATTTGCATGTGAAATTAATCGATAGACCAAAAAAAAGTGAATGAAAAACAGAAGTGAAAAGCTGTTCTACCAAATATAGGAGGACAACAAAGCCAAAAACTGAGTGTGAAACATTGTGGTTAGTAGAGCGGAGGTTTTACCAGCATGAAACAGCTGTAGGAGAATTTTTATGATCTTGAGAAAATGACACACCACCTGTGTCAACCAAATGTCAGACATGGGCAAATTTGACCTAAATGCCAGAGTTAACAGTGAGCCATTGTACGATCAAACACAACTTAACTCACAAAAAACAGACTTTCGGGGATAAGCTATCATTTAAACGATGCATTTTGCAACAGTTTGGAGTTAGAATGGAGCAATGTTTTGTGAAAACCTAACAGAAAAACCTCCTAAAATATAAATGTAATGACTACTGCTTAAAACGTCAGGTTAGTAATATTAGTTGTGATGGATGAAAACGCAAAACGCAAATTTCATACACTTTTAATTGCACATCTTACTGCTGTATTTAACCATTTAAAACTGCTCTTAGTGACACAAAAATGACTTTTAAAGCTCAAAAAAAGCTCAGTTTTGATATCCTGAAATGGACGTTGGCAAGATTGCCTGTATTAGTTTATTAATGCAAGGCTTTTCATGTCATAATAGAGCATTATTTCATTTCACATTTACAGAAAGACAATAGAAACTCAATAGTTTTACTTCTTTCTTAAAATTCTTTCATTTTAGTCACTGTGAATTTATTAAAGGTGCCTGTCCTCATGAGCAAGCAGAGTCCTAAACTTCATAGTTTCTATCAGGTATAAAAGTTAAATTTTCCCCCCTTTTCTCTTTGTCAAATTCAAACCAGTGAGGGTGGCTTCACTTTGCAGTTTAGGAAGTGTTTCCTGCGTATATCCAAAATAGGATCATGTAGTAAAAGCAGATTAGGTCAATAAACTCTGGTTAACTCTGATCTTTAGCTTCCTGTTTCCCCTCACTGACTATTCAATGTGGATTACGCAGTTTTATCAACTGTGACACAAAATTCCAAACAACAAACATGGTGGCAGAAGATTATAGACACTGTTTTCATCTGTCACAGTAAAAGACTCTTATCTCTTCCAAATTGGAAAATAGTTAGTGAAGCGTAAGTTGGCAAGCAAACAAGGAAGTTTTCAAGCTGTGAGACATTTTCTGTGATGTCACCATAGACGCAGAACATTGCTCACACACACACACACACACACACACAGACACGTGTTATTGGCGCGCATACACACCCACACATGTGCGCATGATTCAGTAGGAGCCTTTTTCAAGCCGCTTTACAGTAGGTTTCATATTAAAGTGATATCTAAATTTTTAAAAAGTATAATTCAGCATTAGATTTGTCTTTATTATGTTGTTTTTAAAGACACAGTGACGTTTGTGAAACTACAAAACTCTTGGGTTTGTATCAGGCAAAGAAAAAACAGCCATCCAGCTCATTAAGCTCCACCCCTAAACAGTGTGAAGTATCAGAAGAAAGGCTCTTCCCCTCACTCATCTAGACACACACAGACGCTGAGGAGGCATCATGGTAAGAACTTCTCTTTCCTGTTTTGAAAGCAGTTCATTTTATTGTGGCTAATAAGTCTCAGAAAGAAAGACTGTCTCTTTGTTTTTATACTTTAAAAACCGCTGAGCAGCCGCCTGTGAATGCTGTATGTGTTTGTGTGAATGTGAAAAGCTTTTTAGAAATGTGATTCTTCATATGTAGAGCTTAGCACCCTACAGTTATTTTGGTTGCAAGATTGTGACATGTAGTAAAAGTAGTAAATGCAATAATTAAGTAAGTTTCAGCTAAAAATAAAATAACTTCTGTGTGCATACAGAAAAATCTTTTTGGCCTCTGTGATTTCCCCTCTTTTAAGGCTGGACTGATTACATGCCCAGACTTGTCAGTCAACTTAGTCAATGTAAAAAGATTACGTAATAAGATCGAGTGATGAGTGTGTTAAAGGAGTAAATCACTGCTGTTTGTGCAAATATGTGCATGTGCTTATTTCTAACACTTGTTAAGTCATGGGATATATTGGTTAGGTGACTAAAGTTAAGATAGATCTAAATAGTTCAAGGAATCTGACTTCATGATGCAGTATTAGTGACACTGTTGTGACCCAACGCTGAAGTTCCTCACATGTGGAGATGTAAATAAATGAAAATGAGAGAGGAAATAGAAAGTCAGCTTGTGTTTTGTCTGTTTTCAAAAGATAACGTGATTAGT
Organism: Acanthurus lineatus; assembly: GCA_029814665.1. NCBI lineage: Eukaryota > Metazoa > Chordata > Actinopteri > Acanthuriformes > Acanthuridae > Acanthurus > Acanthurus lineatus. The sequence goes on along the minus strand of JAPZDV010000024.1, from coordinate 11,387,497 downwards.
GAAGCTGTGTAGCATTAGCATCTAGCTAAAAAGACTTTTTCTACTGTAAATGTCTAGTGTCAGTGGAATCAGTCACATGTTACGGTCCTTTACAGACCTTTCGTTGTTACCCACATTCAATATCACACATCTCCCACAATAAATACACATCTATGATGAGCCTAAAAGTGTCGAATAGGTATGTGTGGCATGTGGTTTCGTCACTTCTTTGAGGGTAAGGCATGCACCTAGCAGGACAAGTAATGCCTTGTAAATCATGTAGGTCATGTGGGAATCCCCACACTAATAAATTAATCATTATCTTTGGTTTAACAGAAGACTACAACAAACCTCACTCTGGACCAATAAAGTCTTCCTAAGTATAAATGCAATATTGCCAAGGTCTTGTTAAAAAAATCTCCTCTTAGCTTCAAAACATAATTTTAGTGGACAAAAATTTAGCAATATCTTTAAATAAAGAGCAGTACAGCATATGAAAACCTCATACTGAAACCTCACATGTTGCCATCGAGTTGATTCAACACCTCCCTGCTCAGTCCTAACAGGAAACAACATAAGCTACCTAATGCGGAGCTATTAGATTAGATTGAATAATTACTATATTAGAGCTGCTAGTGTAACAGACACAGAGTCAAGGATATCAAAGAAAACTAGAACTCTATCAGATTTACCACAACATGGTCATTTAATACTGTGGATGCCCTTCTACCTAGAATCATAGTACAGTAGGAATTCCATACTTATTAATATCACTTTCACAATCCATTTGGTTTAAGTTGTGTTTGGTTTCGTCTCTCCTGAAACCAAACACACTGTGACCTTTGGGAATTCCCTCAGATGTGGTTTCTGGTGACACAGACACACATTGCTGCTGTTGGCTACTGAGAATGACCCATGATCTTGGTGTTTCCCCAGGAACTTGTCTTGTGCATTAAGATTTTTGTTGTTGCTACGAACTTAGTTTACTACAGTCTGTAAGACTGTCTTATCAATTACAGTACAAAAGATGTGACCAGTGTATCAGAGGATAAGGCGTGTGACATATTTTTATTGGCAGACAGATATAGCATTCCTTTTTTTTATCCTGTTACACATCTTACAACTTCAACAATGGACATGTTGTTTAGTACAAGGGAAATTCCTGGGAATGGGTGTCAAGCTGGCTATTAGCTTAAAAAAACATCTAATGAAATCAGTGTTTTTTATTTGAGGGAGATAGTATCACTTTAGACTGATACTATATATAGTAGTAACTGAAACTTTCAGCAGTTGGTTTCTAAAACACATACAAAATTAAAAAAAAAAAAAAAAAAAAACTTGAGGGCACTGTAAAGTGTGATGGCAGATTCCCCGAACAGGAACAGGAATACACCCTTCCAAACACTAAAAAAAACTGTCTTTCTCTTGTGCTGCTCACTGGGACTTTCCTGTGGCTTAGTTAAAAACACTTGTTTGTGTTCATTCTTTCAGATGACAGATCATTTTTTTGTCCAAACACTGAGCGGGATGGGCAGATCTCAGAGATCTCACAGATAAAACTGTTCTTTTTGTTTATTCCAGAGTTTTTAGAAAAGGGCCATATCACTCAAATAAGATTCCACAACAAGGTCATTATGCAGTCAATCAGTCATGAGCTAATTTAAAGCAAATAACCAACTGACTTAACCAGATACAGATTATCTCACTGTCAAATGGCATTTTAATTCAGCACTCGGCCACAAACTTGCTGCCCCAGTGGATTCCCTCTAATGCTACTGTGCACTGTTTGAAAATGAAATGATAAGATAATCAATCACAAACACTCATTTTCTTTTTCTTTTTAACAGGCACCTTGCATCCCACAGTATTTAATGTGAGTACACTTTCAATTTCGGATTACCTCATCATGATTTCAAAACATCAGCAGTGGATATGCAATGCTCTGAGTCACAAGTTATTTTCAAACTATATGCACTCCCACAGATGTTCACATGGTCAGAGAAGGACTTCATTAAGAGATAAAAAGAAATTCTAACATTTACTTGGGTGGAGCGTCTATTGTGTTTTTACGAGTGATTCATGATGTGCAATCATACTATGAGGCAAAGTACTTGATCAAGTCTATGTGTCTGTGAAGAGCCAAACAACCTCATAACACTTACTGTAAGTCAATCACAATCCATTTCCAGGAACCAGTTAATAATCATGAGCGAAAACCACCTAAAACATGAATGATATGATGATGTGATATGGAAACATCCAGTTGCTATGTCTTAAAAATCTACTGTACTAAAATGATTCAGGCGTTTACAACAGGTTTATGACTATCACTTGGTTACCTTTGTCAAGGGTCATTAACTGAAACTCTAGAGCTATAAATACACAACAGCAACAGGGGCTCAAATGAAATAAAAATGCAAAAATACTGAGCCTGTTTGTTCAAACTTTTACCAAGTTGAGTATATTCCCTGTAATAAGTATCTCTATACATTACTCTTCTGACTCTTGAAGTTAAGTTTTGAAATTAGCAAAAGGAAAAACTGTTAAAAATGGCACACCCATTAAAGCCAGAAAGAAACTTCTTAACACATTCATAGTGGTCAACTCCGCGCACTTGTTTTTCTAAAGGTGAGGTGGCATAGTTTCATTTTCAGAAATGACAGTTGTGACAGGTGACTGGAGAGGGCATGTTCTGCTGTTTGATCAATCATCATGAGCACATATGCACAGTAACTCAAACAGTCAGTATCTCTGGGAATGGGGCCAGGGAAATCCACACTGATTGTTTGTGTTGTGAGAATGTAATCATCTTTAAGAGTGTGTATTTTTATAATGCCCTATTGTTACCCTGGCTTATTTTTTTGTGCCATTTTTCCACCTTAAGGCTCTCCCTCTGGCTGGTTTTCAACATGATACAGTGCTTTGCTGTCACAGGTGAGTACCTCCTTCATTCCAGCACATCAAAAACACAACTTCACCCTAACAGTCTATCACCTCTATCACCTCCCCCCACCCCCACCAACAGCACTGTCCAACACCAATTAGACTGAGCTTTAAATGAGCCAGACCAAAGGCTGTAATAAAAAAAACAATCAATGTGTACAGCTATTAAGAGATTTTGATGTTAAAAATGCATCTTTACTATTACAACAACAAACCATGGTTCATTAAATAAAACATCAGCCACTGAAGGTGCGATTGTTACATAATTAAGACCTCATTGTTTCAAGGGAATCCTAATTCCACCATCTCAGCATGAAATGACCAGAAACACCCACACAAGGTGATGGTAATAAAAAAAGGAAAGAGCAAATGACTGAAGAGGAACTGAGATTGGTTGCTACGTCACTGACTCTGACTGTTTGTTTGTTACTGAGCCCTCTCAAAAACCCTGACCTTAACACCCACTGTTACACAACATACATTGCTTGGTTTTACAAACTCACAAATCAGTGAGACAATTTCAGTCAGTAATAATAAAAAACCTTTCTTAGTACTGTCTTCGTTTTTCAAATTCTAATACACTAATCAATAATCTTTGTACTACAAGCATAGATATTTAGAGCATATGTAGAGCTAATAACATTCAGTGCTAAAAATATGCTTCCTATATTTCAATGTTCCTGAATTTAAAGAGATAACATTTCATTGAAGTTCAGGGTGACCTATTGCTGAAATGGAATATAAAATTCCTAATTATTACTTCATTAAGTGTTTAAGTTCTCTTTTCATCCTCTTCTATGGAGTCCCAGTCTAGTCTCATTTGCTGCAAGTCAAACACTGATGCTTTTTCACATCCCTTTGCACCTCATACAGACATAGAAGGTACCCTTTAGCATTTGAATCATGCAGTGGGCTTTTCGTAAACTCCTATGTAAATGCATCTGCATCAGTATTAGACATAGAAAGTGCCCCACCCAACGTAGCAGCACTTGCACAAAAACCCCAAAAAGGGATGCTAGCTGGGGCAGAGTTTCAGGTCAAACGTGACTGTGGTCTAGGTGACGAAAAAAACAACCATGTGTAGACCTCCTTGTCAGACTTGTATTTTTTCTCCTTAACCTGACCAAGTGCTTTTGTTGCCTAAATCTAAACAGATTTCAACCATATATCACAACATAAATCCCATGTTTAGAAAGGCTTTGAGTGTGGGACATAGACACAAAAGGTATCTTGACCGTCCACATCAGGTGCCAACACACACACTAACACACTGACACTAAAGAGGGCCTTTTGTGTTTTCATATTTAAAGGGGCCACCATAGGCTCTCTTAAAGTTAGGATCATTCCTTAATTTTACCACTAGATGTCACTAGATCCCACCCACTGGATCTTTAAGATAACACCAGTAAGTTTCATTAAAGGTTCCAAGCACTGCTCTAATCATTCATTTACTCTCTCTCTTTTTTTCTGTTTTTCAGAAGGTGATGTTCAGGATCTTAGAGGGGAAGTTGGTGGAAACATAACCATTCATTGTCCCTATGACACACGAAAGACAATTAAATTTTTCTATTTTCAAAAACCTGACAAGACTGTCGTCAACGGCTACTATGTAGAGAAAAAAAATAATGATGGGAAAAAGTTCCCCACATGGGAGAACACCAGAGTGGAAAACAAGACAACTGTGCACATGACAAACTTGAATATCTCACACAAAGGGGAATATGATTGCTTTGTCATGTACAGTGACAGTACAGATCGTCCCTCTAAAACCAGAGTGCGCCTCTCTGTCACAGGTATGTGTGTCAAATTTATAATCTCAAAATACACATACACACACATACACACACACAGAAAGCAACAGACAAACAGGATCCAACTTAATGACCTTAACAAACTTGTGTGCTTATTTACACGATAATTCATTTCTAACTTAATATTACTGCACATTTTTTACCTTGTCTTACCAAGTTTTTAAAACCTCAGATTTAGGCACAATAGCTCTTTTGCTACTGTTCAAAAAAAAAACAAAGACATTATTTTTTTGTTCCTCTGGAAAATCCGTTGTAAAAGCTAGAAATAAGTTGTTAGAGGTAATTCAGAAACAAAATTGCTGCACAGGTAACCACAAGTCAAATGGCTGCACAATCATAGATTTCTGAGCAGTGGAGCTGCAGATATTTGAACATTAGATATGTCATATTTGAATGACATGGGAAAAGGTCAGTGCTCTGGATTGGAACCGATGTGAACACAGGATGTGCATATGCCTCAGTTGCTGAGTAAACAGGACATCCTGTGCTATGTAAATTTTGAACCTCGATTTCACTGTGCATATACTTTAACTGATAGTTATTTGTGCTTAAATGGAGATTCACCAATTGAATTTTCCATACTAGGTGTTGAAATCAAATCAGAATTCAACCTCACCCAACTGTATCTTTATGCCCATTATTTAAGGGTTGGAGCCATCTTGAGTTAATGTGACCAGTAGCAGGGAAACTCTCGGGTCAACAGGTCACCCATAGCAGGGCAAGCACAGAAAAAAAGGGAGTAAAGGAAACACTTGTATACCAAGAGTTAGTGTTTCCATCTCCTTTCATCTGATTAAGTAAATGTTATGTGACGATTTGACTTACAATGCCTTAAGTATATACTTTTTAAGAAGCTGTTTGTGTCATTAAAAAGGTATGGTGCTTAAAATAGTCATGGCTATTTTCAGTAACTTCTAAATGCTGGAGATACAACCCAAAATCTAACATTGTCCTTTTTTTCTGTCTCTAGCAAACTACAGCAAACCAGAGGTCTCATTGAAATGTAACGATGGCTTAAGTTGCATGGTGACATGTGCTTCACATGGTGGCTATCCAGGCACCGAGATGAAGTGGAGTGTACCTGGGAGTCCGATATGGAAGGTTGTTAACAACAGTAAAACGCCCAGTCCAGTCACCCAGCTTGTCAACAGCTCAAGCACTGCGTACTTCAACTGTTCCCAAGGAGAGCTGAAGTACCTGAGCTGCCATGTGGGCGAAGTCACGTCAGAGATGTTCTCTGTCTGTAAGTACTACATTCAAATAAACACCAGTCCTAATGTTTTTTGTAAATGAAAAATCTGTTTAATCCTGGGCAAGTTTTGGGAAGTGTGAAAGACAACAGAAAGCCCTGTACACAGATCCCCTTTGATGGCTACTTTTTCAGGAATGTGAGGGAATTTTTTCTTTTTTGAACATCCCCTAAGTGATGGACTGTAGACTTTAATGTTGAAGTTTGCTTTTCAGTAAAGATACTATAAAGCTTGAACAAGCCAGCCGCTCTTTAAGGATGCAATGTGACACAGCTGCACTTTAAGCATTAAAATGCTAACATTAACATTTGGTAATCTGATAACATGATGATGTTGGCTGGTATGACTGACATGTGCCCTTTCAGTCAAACATGTTATCATTCTAACATTTGCTAATAAGTGCTAAAAAGCGCATACAGCTGAGGCTAATGGAAATGTCATTAGCTTCACAGGTATTTATTCAATAACAAAATTAGTAGCAGCTGAAAACAATATTCTCCTGTATCACAGTGCTTCGTTTTTGTACAAACAAACATCTAACCACTATTAAGCAAAATAGCTGCTACCTGGGGATCCGTTTATATTGAGTCAATCTCATATACTCCGTCATGCTAGCATAAATACTTACTAGAGCATCAAATGCGTTTAAATATACGTCTAAAAAATTTAAAAGCATAATTTTTCCTTATTAGCAATGTTTGCTATGAGTTTGGGGCTGAGAGCCATAGACAAGGTACTGAACTTTGTCAGAGAAGCAAAGACACACTCTTATTTTTGGTCTTTTCATGGGATTTGTTAATGATTTGAAAAAAATTTATAGTATAGCTACCATCATGCTTTAAACTAAACAGTCCAACTTCAGCAATGTCTGCCTCTGATAAACATTTGTTTTTATCTGAAGGTGCACCGGAGGATCCAGCCCCCGGCCCTTACGAACATTTCTTGATACCAGTAGCCATCTGTGGAGTGGTGACTTTCACTGTTTTATCTGGGGTGCTGGTGTGGTGGAAATGCATCAAAAGGCGGATAAGTAAGGAGTTCTCATAATCTATCTGCTTTACACTCATTTGCATATCTGTCTGTACAAATAAAAGGATGTTATGAAGAATGACTCTACCAACACTCACAGCAGTTTCTGTGTGGTTTCCAGGAGCAGTATCAGTAAACGGAAGACAAGCAAACGGAAGTAAGGAGTAAGTGGATGTTCATTAAATACAACTGCACACATTTAAAAGATCTTTAAACTTTGATTTCATTCTTAAGTACTGTAAAATATAAGCTGCAGCGTTCTCTTGGACTGTAGTGTAGCTGCATAATGAAATGCAGTTGCCTTATAAATGTTGTTGTAACTTACACTGTAAATCATTTACTAACATCATTTATGATCATCATTTATTAACTCTCATTTTTACCATTACTTGTTTCCACGGCACTGACCCAGTCCCTCCCTTCTCCCTTTGTTCCTTTTTGTTTTTCTTGTTCTCCAGTGAGGTAATACAACTCAACCAAAACCAGGAAGAGGAGAAGACACCTTGAATGAAGAAGATGATCTGATTCTACTTGAAACAGAAGATCTTATGTGAGCAAAAAATATAGAAGTAAAACCAAATGTCACTCAAATGTACATTACATGGGTGACTGACATACTGTGTGCCAGGAACGGCCAGTGACCACAGCAGTCAGTGACTGACGGGAGACTACATGCTGTCAATGTACGTCGACACCAACTTCCATTTAAGGAAGTATTCATCATTGGTATCATTTTACATCTGAAGTACAGTGCGTCATTTAACTTAGAATAGCTCACTTCTCAAAAAAGGACTCTTCTGGTGGTTTAGTGGTGAGATTGTTGTTCAAAACTGAAAAACTGTGTCTGAGGGAAACTGAGCAGCAAAATCAAAAGCACCAAAGTATTGCATATAATGCTTAATGTAATATATACATTTTTATTGTTACAAAGACCTCTATGAGGAAATGTGGGACTTTGTTGCATCAGTTTTAAATGCAACATATGGTTGTTGTTGCACTTTAAGTTCCCCTGTCCCCTGCCTTCAATATCCTGTCGTCTTAAGTGTTTGGCTTTGTTAATATTAGCCTTTGATTTTATTTAAGTTAATTAATAGAACAGTCAATTTTTTGTCAAACTGAAGGTACTTTAGTTTTTTAATTTGTGTCCAGGGCTTTAATCTTTATTAAGTTTTGTCTATAAGACATCTGATCAGTAGCAAAAGCTGTGAAAAATATGGATGTTAGAATCTTGTTTGCACATTAGTTTTTTTTTCTTTTTGTTTTGCTGTTTTGGCAAAGTTTTCCTCTGTATGAACCAGTATTCTAGGATTTCCCTGTAAGGTGCAATATTGAATACAGGGGAGAGTAAACCTTTTTTCGTTTGTGATTAAATTACCGTTACCCTTAACATTCATATTTTGGTCTTCCTTCCCAAGTCCTTTTTCCTCCTCTTTTCTCAGGTGGCTGTTCTCATGTAAAATGACCCTTTATGTATGTTGTTTTGTTACTTGCTTCATTTACTTGTTCATGTTTCAGTGTGAAACTGTACCTCATAGAACTAATATTATTTTGGCAGGAAAATCTTTTTACATTCTTCCTTCCTGAGAACTAAAAAACAATCTCAAAGGGCTGCTTTCATTTCCTAAATCTGCGTAAAAACACTCCTCTTAGAAGGCTCTTGTGTTTTTTCTTGTTTGTTTGTCATCTCACAAAATCTCACAGCCCTGTTTCTCATTTTCTTTGTCAATGAAATGTAAATTAAATAAAACTTTTGTAATTTAATTTTTCATTGTCTGTGTCATTAGAAGAACTGCACTTTTGACTCACTTCACAAAGTGGGAGGAATATGCTGTTTGTGCTCTTCCATTAGATTAACATCAACACAAATTACACTGTTTTAAAAGCCTTGAATGGGTCTTTTAAACGAACACCAAAAAAATCTAAGCGTTACTCTACCTATCTTTTTTTTTTTTTTGAAATGCAGTGCTAGTTTATTGCCACTAGATGTAGTACAAGCACCATAGAGTTTAAACGGATCTCTCCTGCAGTCATGGCTGGCATGGTTGGTATTGTGTATAAGAGCTGTAATGTCAGAATGGCATTGTTAAGAACCACAACCATGACATTACAGCTCTTTATTTCTTCCTGCCCTAAGGATGAAATGGTGTAAAATATTTACCATGAGGAATAATCACAGGATGGGCAAAACAGTCCTTTCAAGCAGGGATAAATACTATTTCTCTCTGATGTCAGTATGTGGTTGCCTGCCAGCAGAAGCATTGGTAGCTCTGATTTGTTGAAGGAAAAGACAAGAGTGAGCTGGTGTAAGGTGACCACTTGTCAAATGAACCTCTGGAGTCCCTGAGAGAGGAGACAAGATGGCCTGTCTCATGTAGAATATCATTAACATCATATAATGCATACACATCACAGCAAACTGTCTGTCTGTGTATACACATTTCTCATCTCTTTTTCTTTGTCATACACTTCTTCCTCTTCTTTAAATCTGTCCTGCTCCCTTTCTTTTCCCTCTGTTTCGCACATTTCATTCTTTCAGACACCTCCAGCTCTCTTCCTCGCTTGCTTTCTCTCGCTCTCATGAGTCACTGTGACAGGCTGTCAGTCCACCTCTCTGCCCTGTGTTTACATTGGGCAGCAGAGCAGCACCAGGCTGGTTGCACTCCAGGAATGTAACCCCCAAGGCCCCTGCCCTCCTCCTCCTCCTCCTCCTCTTTTCCCTTCTCCCCACCTCTTTTCTTTCACTCTTTCATTCCCTCATTGCACAAATTCACTCTTTCCCTCGCTCCTCACTTTCTTTCTGTTCTTTTTTCCATCATTTCCCTCTAATTATCCTTCCCTCTGCCCCATCACCCGCCTCTCCCTCACAAACTCCCTTCCTCTCCTTCTGTTACTTTCCTCTCCTCTTTTCTTACCCACCCTTTCCCCCCTTCTCTCCTCCAAACCTCCACTCCCCTTCTCCCTTGCCTCTTTCTATCCCCTCCTTAAAATTCAGATAGCTTTGTCCAAGCTCTCTCACACCCCCTCATTGCCCTGTCATCATCCCCTCACCTCCCCTCTTCTCCCCATTTCTCTGTCCTCCCTCCCTCATTCTTTTGCTGTCTAACCCAAACAAACCAGGGAGGACTTTCCTCTGTGGTGGCTGCAGAAGAAACACACCACATGTCAGACTTGGTTTAAACATAAACATCAGTCAATTTGAGGTACTGGAAAGGATATGAGGCGCTTAAGTTCAACATGAGATAGGGCTACTATTATAAAATCTTAACGCTAAACTCACCACTGGATATATACAAATCAGAGCAGAGGACAGTTTATTTTGGTGTATTTTGGCAAAAGTTTATTCTTTGGAATGGAGCAGCTGTATCAAAGAAACACTGAAACCAATGGACTCTTTAGAAAAACAGTAAAATGCTCTTTTTCCATTGGTTTGTTCAATGAACATCTGAAAAACCTACAAAAGCAAAACATATGTTTAGGCCACGGAAAATCCAAGCTTTCTTATTTCATCAAGCTTTATTTTTAAATCAGTTTAAAGGAAGAGTGCCTTGGGTTGTATTTGCATATTCTAGGTTAAAATCACTGATAGTGTAAACTACTTTTATGTCTGAATAAAATCCACCCTAAGAAGTAAAAATAAGTATTTTAGAGGACGGAAAGATGGATATGAACTCCAACTCCAGCTCCAGATGGAATTCACTGTGTACAAATGAGAGTCTTTACAGACACATTAGGAGTCAGGGCAAATAAAGTAGATGAAATAATTTTGAAAAATCTAAGCAGACTGTTCTGTGCTCCAGTGACGCAGCAGAGTGTGTAATCTCCTGCTCAGCGGAGAACCTTTTCAGTCCTGTGGCATTTCTCAGCAAGAGGCGTGTGACCTCTGCCTCACTGTTCTGTGTGGAGTCCATACCAGGGTATTTATAATCAGATTATACTAGTTATAAAAGTCAACTAGATTAGTTTTAGCGCAGAGAGCCGGAGCACAAGGCATCGATTCACAGCAGGAGAGGGGAGCTGATCAGCATGAGGGAGATTGTGCTGTTAACGTTCTCAAAATATCACCGGGCATTTCACTGTCTCTGAAGCTGATAAGTGTGTGTGTGTGTGTGTGTGTGTGTGTGTGGTGTAACACTGAAGGATAAAGTTAATTGACTTTTACAAAAAACATTAATAGATTAGATTTAGTCGTTGTCTAAAGTACAATTCTGCCTTACACAACTTGCTGGTAGGTTTTAGTCTTGTGCTTTGAGTTTTGGTGATGCATGCCTCTTTTGTGTAAATTCTATACCTTTTGTGGTCGGAGTAGCTGGAAGACGCAGAATGGGGCTGATGGAGCAGAGACACCGAGGTTCCCCGGCAGGTCAGGAGGTTCAGCTGTGGTGCTTCAGCTGAGTGATCATGTTGTTGCTGTCACTGCAGAAACTCTCTCCCTGACCCCGCAGAGACAGGATGGTTGACCTGGATGCATTTATCACCTCTGTGCTTTCTGACCCGTGACCTGAGGCCTGAGATAGAGAAAAGACACACCAGAAGGAAGCAGGAAGGAGGATAAAACAGACATGCAGATGGTGTGACCAATGCAACAATATATAAATAGCTATTTGTTACACTAAATTCATATAAAAGAACTATTAGTCACATTGCTTGTGGGAAGAATTTGCATATTTCTGGAGGAAGAATTCCTTTTTTGTCCTCCAAAGTTAAAGTGGCAGATTAATGAAACTGTTGAAAACCAAGGTCGACTTTATGTGTGCGTATCAATGGTAATATTTCTCTTGGTCAGAAGATAAAAACATCACCGCTCGTCTCCATTTGCTCGAGCCAAAAACCATCAGCAGAGACTTCCCAGGGCTTGAAACAAGTTGTGGGAGAGAGATGTTTGCTGGCTTGGAGCCCAATAGAACTATTAACACCTCTCTGTAATGGCGATACACCAAAGAAGTTCTTGGCCGAGGCCTCTTCAACTAGGCTGTGACCTGAAATCTAAAGATGTGTGTGAGCAAGAGAGTGTGTGAGTGAGCAGAGAAGCGAAATCTGAGCAGACGTTGACGCGAGTCACATTTCCTTTTAATATTTTTAGAGCTGCTTAAGATGTGACCTTTACTTTTGCACACACACAAACTCTGAGAACTCTTTAAACTTTATACAGTTTCTTTACATCTATCTGGCTGTATATCTATGAGGCTGTGCAGTAAACATTGTTCCGCTGCCTGAAACAGTCTGACAGGTGATCATCCTGAAGCCTACAGTCGTGTGGGAGGATCGTATGAGGAGAGCCAACGAGGGGAACAGAGGCCAGTATGAGGGACTGGTGGGTAAGATGCCCAGTTGGCTGCAGACGGTTGGAAGCCTCATGTTTCCACAGAGGCTCAACATCAAAGACCATTAGACGTATTTGTAATGTGTGTTGTGAAAGACTGTAAGTGACATCATAATATACATGCACGTTGTTTGTTTCTTGCTACAACGGTTTATGTCTCGCTAATTGCTGTTTCATATTACTTTTCCACTATGTGATAACCGAGGACAGATGTTTACATTTCCCAGCCCACTGCTGTGACATCTACACAGGCATAAATTGCATCATTAAGGACGCCTGCATAGATTTCAGACACAGTGTGGTTTATTAAAATCAATATAGAGGTGTTTGATTGCTCCAGTGATGGATCACAACTAAATTTTTGCTGATTCTGGGTGCCTCTTTTCTTCCTCCTGTAAACAAGAGTCAAGACATATCATATTGTTTGACTTACTGATCATCAAATCAACAACTGTAATTTCACCAAACTCTCTTTCAATAAAAAGTAAACCGACTCAACTAGTTGTTTGTGTTTCTTGATTCCTGGAATCTATCACCTTTGGCAATAGCTGTACCAACAGCAGTGAAACATTTATCAGCTTCTTTTCTACACATGGCACCTTATCTTCTGAATATCTACTGCTGCAAGAAAAGAAGGTATAGAGACGGGAAATTAAATTAGAAAAACTGTTTCAGTGTGTTTCCTTATGCATACAGACCAAAAAGCTGAGACGAAGGTTACACAACTGAAACTGAGAAAAGATGTGGAAAAAAAAAAGATTGACATGCTGTGAAAGCTTTGGATACTTGACACCCACGGGTCCCTACAGCAACTTGCGCTTAAATTTATCTCTGCACCCCAGACGTGGTGAGGGACAGGCAGCGCTGACACTAGTGTGGATGGAAATACAATACAGTTTAGTTTATGCAGAGACATTCATGTTTTCCTCTTGTGGTAATCAAAGCAGAGATGTGTGTATGGGCCTGCATGTTTAAGAGTTCGACTGAGGAGTTTGCAAATAAAGGTGTGTGTGTGTGTGTGTGTGTGTGTGTGTGTGTGTGTGTTTTCTGTGTGTAAGAAGAGACACCTGAGACAGTCAGAAGGTCACTACCGGAGTCTGGTCACATAGCTTTGATCATTTTTTCTCGTCGCCTCAGAAATAGACCAGAGAGGACGGGATAGGAACAAACTCTACCCTCTTTGTGTATGTGTGTGTGTGTGTGTGTCCAAGGGAGACCGCTGGCACAACAGACTGACAGGGAATCCACACTTGTTTGTAGTGCACCAGCCTGTGTTTGCATGACTGCACTAATGCATGAGCACCCGTACCTTTGTTTGGCACTGCCCTCATTTACTGTGTGAATGTGTTCATGCACATGCAAATGCACTTGGGGACATTTGTGTATATGTGTATGTGTGTTTGTGTGCGTGTGTGTGTTTGTGCACGTGTGAGCACTCATGTGTGTTGAGAGGTGTGTCTGTGGTTTAAATTCTTAACTTGTCAAAACAATAAATTCTTGCTGGAATCTCAGATCAAATTATGAGAACTGCCTCACTGCCAACAACACGCTTGCACACTGTTAACAAGCATTTTGCAAAAAAAAAAACACACACACACACACAAACACACACACATAGGTAATCCAACACAGTTTTAAAGACCAACAGGTGTAGTCCCCAAAATAACATAGAGTATAATATCTATGGTTTTACGGAGAGAGATCCAGATACAGGGATGGCTGTGTTTGTGTGTTTGTGAGTGTGTTCCCATCATTCTGGCACTGGATACAAACTGAGATCACTGAGATTGATCAGAATATTAACAATAATTCCTCATTTGTTCACACTCTGCAATCACTGCCATTATATTAGAGTGCATTGATGCATGAAAACATTCTGCTGATGCAATGCAACATTAGCAGCCTAAATCTAATTCTGACGAGTTTTACTTCATTAGATCTAAAGTAACACTCATTACAGTTACTTTAAAGGATGCAGCTACATAAAAAAAACATACATCTGTTGATCAATTTTCATCCTTTCATCCTTGGCTTTTTGATGGGGCTTTCTATTGGAAGTTTGCAAGGATAGCAGATTTACGAGGAACAAAAATAGAGTTTTGGAAAGAGATGCCCTGCTCAGTGTTTGATTTACTGAGTTATGACTTCTAAACCAGACCCACAGGGGTTACCCTATGCTTCAAAAAGTAAAGCCAATAAGAGAATCCTGACCAAGTTGCTCCATATGAGTGGTTGAAAGTGAGACTGTGTTGTCTTGAGAAATATATAAAAATTTGACATTCCAACACAAAGACAAAAAGGATGAAGAAATCTTTTACACAGCCCCCCTGAATCCTGAGTACCATGTTGTCACTGGCGTACACAAGCAGAAATTGTTGAAAAAGACCAAAATTTCATTTGAAGTGTAATCGTGGGAATCTTTTTCCTGCTGGCAGTCCCTGCTTAAAATGATGCTGTTGGGCAGGTTCCTAATCTGTGCAAACAGCAGTGAATTGTGCAAAACAGCGAGTCACCAGGTGTTGCTCCAGATACGAGGTCCAAGGCAATAGGAAAGAGGAGAACAAGATCTCATTACAGTGATGCTCCCTCCGTGGGTTGTTTTGCTCTGAATTTTGACCAAACATGGAATTTGTCAGAGTTAACCTTTGCCTGATGACGACTTTAGCCGTCTTTGGAGCCGTTACACAGGAAAGTTGACGGTCGTTTGAATAAATGCCCGGAACAAAAGGAGTATCTTTGTTTGAAACTTCGCACAGAGACCATGTTTGGTTGCATTTCAAAAGGATGAGAGGCCCACAGGCACCATCAATCCATTAAAAAGGTATTGCAGCATCTCATCTTTCTCAGAGCAAAGCAGAGCATCAGGGGGGATGCAACTAATGCTTGGCTGCCTCTCACACCATTTCCATTGAGACAAATCTCTGGAAGCAGAACAGACATTGTTAAAGGACGTCACTAGGGGACATATTCATGCTCACCTTCCTGTTTCACAACCTAGTAAAAAACAGAAACATGTACATTCACAAAAAAAAACAAATGCATCCAAGCATGCAAGGATTTACTCTTAAGGCCTGAGGAAAAAACAAACAGCAAACATACACACTGACAGGGGACTGGGCGTTAATCAAAAGCATGTTATATGCAAACAGACCAGGGGGAAATGAGAAGCCCTGAGGAGGAGGAGGAAGATTGTGATCGAAGCAGAGAGTTTCTAACGAGAGAGTGGGGAATATCCATAATTTGTGCCTCTTCTATATCAGACTTTTTTGTTGTTCCTCTGTGATTTTTATCCACATCTGTGAAGATGAAGGAGTCAAAGGTAGAAATAGAAATATTCAACATGACATCCTCAGATGTATTTAGAACGCAACATATCAAAACATATTTTTTCTTCATTTTTTTTTTTTACAAACCCTGGTTGGTATAGAATCAAGGCTGCCTGGGACGTTGAGTTAAAAAAAATAGCTAAGTTCACAGAATCATATTGTGAATATCAAATATGCAAATTGGAACTATCACTGTAGTAAAAGCAACATAACAGGGAACCAGAATTGGGAATACATTACATTGACAGTCAGAATTTAAACACAACTGGGCTTCAGTGCTATTACATGGTTTTTGTTAGAACAGCACTGTTCAGACTGGGTGTGCCATGTATGTTTAACAACACTGATATCAGTGTCTGCACCATGAGCCAGGACAGACAGCAGACAGTATTATCTTAGTTGCACACAAATCTCAAAGTTCAGTCTTGTTGTCTCGAGGTTATTGCATCTCCAACAATAATAATTTTATCAGCATTGCTCTTTATTGCATAGTGGTTGCTGCTGGATTTTTTTCTCTAACATATAGGTTTTTAAATTGTCAAGTTTAATATTATCTGCCTTTAATACATTTGTCTCTGTGTTATTTTTCTTTATATTTCATTCTTTCCAAAACTTTCTCACTTTGTTTTCATTCTTCTCAGGTGGGAGAGGAGGTTGGGGAAATGGAAACTATGAACTTCATACCTTTCAACCAAAACCAATGTTGAGTGATTATGAGGCTAATGTCTCCATTGGCCTTGGTTGGGTCACGTTGGCCAAAAAACTCTTTTTTTCCTTACAAGAGATCACTAAGCGAGTGTCAAAAACTATTAGTAATCACAAAAGAGAGATTATATACACACACTTTTTATTTAGATTTCACATGTTTGCTGTAACTACTCTAGCATCCCTTCATGTATGCTATGACTGTCTTTTGTTTGTGAATTTTCCCTCCTGCTGTTTGTACTCACACACATATACAAACACACTAGAAGCACCATCTCTCTCCCTGAGGCAATCAATTTGTTGTCAGCTATTGATCCTGTATTGTCAAAAGAAATAACAATAAAGATGTCTTGACGTTTGGATGTTGAGATACATCAAATATACATCAAAGGGCTGTATTGATTTTGAAGACTTGCGAGGGAGACAGAGAGGGGAGAAATAAATAAACAAGTGTGAGCTATTTTTTAGCATGATCCATGTACAGCTCCTAGCAAAACAGCCGAGGGGTCTGCAATAAAATCATACTACAAACACATACATTATTGACTAGAAAAACATCCTTAAAAGCATAGTAGAACAAAATACCGGCTTATTGCCATGGTGTGTTTGATGTGATATTGTTCTTTTGCTGTTCTGTTTAGCATTTCAGGTAGAATGTTTTGTCCAAAAAAGCCAAGTGTAAGAGTAAGTCTTAAAAATGGTGCAATTTTTATAAGCACATGCTCTTGGAGTGAGCCGCACAGCTCCATTTGGCAAACAGAAGCACCCAAAGAGCCAGAAATGAACTAAGTGGTAGTGTGAAATCTAACAGATAAGGATCCAATTGATTAAAATGAACAGAAATGTGCAGAGAGTAACTGCTGAGGAGTCCATGTAGGAGAGGCATAGTTTGTTAGAAACAGACAGTAATTTGCTACTGATAGGGTGAGCGTGTCTTGTGTTGCTTGTCACTGTTTAATACTCAAAGTCAGTCTTACCCAGAAGCTTTATAAATCCCCAAAATGACCGGTGTGTTGTGCTGGGCCAGGAAAAATCTGTTCAAAACACTGCAACAGCCAAGACACACTTTTACACATTCAAAAATATTACAGAGGGCTGCCAAATTACATTTATAAGAACAAAGCGCCTGTCCAGGATTTTGATAGGAACCAAAGACTGTCTTGGTGTCTTGCAAAACCTCATGTCTACACTTATGCCATTTCTTTAAACTGTACCATTAGGAAATAATGAGAATGCAGCATGACTTCAGTGCTGAGCCAAACCGCTGGAAATGCACTGTGAGATATCAAAAATACATTGTCTTCAATCAGAAAACAAACCTGTTTTTCTCAAACATTGAAATGTCAGTGTGAGGTTTCTGTGGGTAACCGCTGTGTTTTCTAAAAGTCATTTAAGACTAAAGGAGAAGGAGCACGGAGCTGGAAAGCCAAACTGATGAAACCCTGATCCTTGAGTCCGAATGACAATCGGTCATTCATGTTGTTTTTGGCATCGCTCCTTAATAATATGGAATAAATTGACTTGGAAGCATACTCAACTCTTCAGTCTGTCCGCCCCCCTGTCTATCCAAACTGCCCCCCTCCCCCCAGCCTCCTACAATTACCCGCTCCTCCCCGTCGCCTCCTACAATTACCCCCTCCTTCCCAACTCCCCTGCCCAGGCAACCCCTTTGCCCTCTTGTATCCGGCCATTTAGCGTGACAATCCATTATTTTGACGGCTCCCAGAGAAAGAAAGAGAGAGAGAGAGAGACAAAGAGACAGAAAGACGGGGGTTACTTTGACTTTCAGACATGGGCCCCAATCTTTTTTCCATCTCCTTCTTCCCTTTTCTTTCCTCCTTCCTTGCCTTCCCTTTCAACTTCCTCCCTTTATCTCATCTTCATCTTCTCCTCTTTAACCTTTTTTTCCCTTTTTTTTTCTACCTTTACTTTTCCCTGCTTCTGTTATTTTTCCTCCGCCATCTTCACTCCCACTCCCTCTTACTTCTCATGCCTTTTTCTTTCGTTCCCACTTCTTCTCCTCCCCTCTCTCCCTCCAGAACCCACTTTACCCCCCTCTGTACTTTTACCCCTGCAACCACTCTAAACCCCTCCGAATATTTGGCTCTGTATTGCTTTGCTGCTGGCAGCCTATAGGAAACCTGATAAGGCCTATAGAAAGAGAGGAGCTAGGGTTTAAAATGTCCCGAGTCCACCCCCTCCAGCAGCCTCCTCTTACATCAAGCGTACACCTACCCCGTCCAAACACACTCACTTGGGGGAAATGCCCCAAGCAGCCTTCCAGCACTCCGACACCCAGAGCACCTTCCAGCTCCACCTCTGGAGAACTTCTACAGCATTTCTGCCACAACTTCTCGTCGTGTTTTCCAGGCACTGTTCCCACTTCCACATACACACACTGTATTTGGTGCTGTTAAAGTAACACTCCCCCACCATCAACATCCTCTGCAACAAACCTCAAAACCTGCTGCAGACCCCAAACAACTGGCTCTAAACTCAGGCATTTAGCTGACACTCTCAGGCAACAGGGCATTAGGCTGCTTATTGTAACTACACGGCCTAATGCCATGGAAAACACCTTAACTGAGTTATCTTAGTTTCCTAATGGTTGTAATGACAAAAGGCCTAACTTGATAAAGCAAACGAGGTTATGTGTCAGTGGTTTGAATTACCCCTGACGTGCATTCAGTGTGCTCTGGTTACTGGTGTTTGGACTCCATGCATGTGTCACAAAGGGCACAGTGTCAATCAGATGCAAAGCAGGTGAAGGTAATATCATGAATGTGATAACAAAACATTCAAGTAAAATAGGTTCCACATTACGGATCCTAAATTTTATAAACAGTTTTTCCTATGAGTTCTTTGTTCAGAATGCTGTCAAAATATGTGTGAAGGGACTAATTCTTCGGTGGAGATGGTTCCGATGACAGCAAGTCAAAGCGAGACCTGTTGAGTTTACAGAGTAAAAGTGACGCTGTTTTTGGAAAGACACATTGCTATTGAACTTTTATGATGAAATTTTTTTATTGTTTTGGGCAGTGAAAATAAAGTGTCAATTCAGTCCATCTGCATTAAAATAATAACAGAGAAATTTAATAGACACTAGCTTAACATCCAGGCATACACAACCATAGACTTTTTCAATCATTTCAACAAACATACTTTAGGTCCCATTAATTATTAATAATATGAGGAGAATCTCACAACCCTGACAGTTCTGCATTGTTTAATAGAACTTCTGTCTTATTTGTGTTTTATTAATAAAGTCATACACATGTTCAGTTCAACTTCTATCTGTCAATCCTTTTTTATGAGCAAAATATCATTTAATGCAATTTAATGAATTGGAATTGCTAACGAGGGTTAACCTAGCTAGAACAAACCCCACCTTCTCCTCCACCCACTGAAATCTTGGTTTTCTTAACTTGTTGTAATGGAGCGCAATCAGCTCAGGTATGTTGTCATTCCCAACTCCGACTTTCAACTTCTGATGTAGATGAAATTCACTTTTACACAACAACAAAAGGTTAAGAGTATCCCTTTTTTTAAGTGTTACCCCAACACTGCTATATTTAGATGTGGTTAAACTGGTAATGAGTAAATAAGTAAAGCAATTAGAGTAAATGAATTAAAAAACCTGGCAAACACATACTTCATGACTTAAGTACAATCATGAAAGAGTGAAGTATAAGAAAGAGCAAAAAAAGGGGGGAACTAGTTCTCACTCCTCGTGTACATCACACAACCCCCCAAACTCTTACAATATTTCCCCATGGACTCTGTAAAATGTGTGTCAGAGCCTCAGAAGTGCGGCCAAGGCAAACACCTGGCACAGTGCACTGATCCGCTACATTTCACCTCCTACCACAGAAATATGCACACGGGGAGTTCATACACACAGGCATACACTCAAACTACAGTGCAGTCTCAGTTTCAGACAGTGTGTGTGCATGTTAATACACACAACAGATGTTGGTAAAGGCAGGAACTTTCACACACAAACACACAAGTGCAGTCTCACACACACACACACACACACACACAGGCAAACAGTCACCATAACAGAGGTAGAGACAAGTGAAACATAGGCTCCGCCCCCCTCTCTCTCTTTCTGTCTCTGTCCCCGGTGGTGTGTCATGTTTCGGGGGGATAATAGGTGTCACAGTGAGACCCCTTTGGTCTCAGCGCTCTGGGGGACTCTAATGACACACACACACATAAACACACACACACAAATGCACATGCATACACACATTCGGCCATGTGAGCACAAGCAGCTCATTCTCTAGACCATGGGAACCGCAGACGACTCTCTCCACTCACCTTTCCCTGCCTCTTTTTTCTTTTTCTACTTCACTTTCTCATTTTCTCTTTTCACTTTTATCCCAAACACACACTCACCTCTTTGGATGATCATTTTGGGTGATCCTTGGGTGATCAAAGCAGTAGCTATGTATTGAAATCTCTCTATTTCTTTTTTGTGTCTCTTTGTTTCACCAATAAGTCCAGATGTCAGATTTAGAGTAAGCCTGATTTGTTCCTCGCATAGCAACAGATCTAATCATTTTGAATAAAAAAATAGTCAATTTCTGACACATTTTGTGAGCCATATAAGTCTATTTGGAAAAATCACTCAAGGTGCAGTCTATACAGTTTTCAAAGTAAAAAATTTTACACATTTCTAGTTGAAATTCAATTTGCATTAATAAAAGATGTGGTCAAATGGATCAATCCTCCAGTAGGTACATCTGGGACAGAGAAGACTTCAGTTTCTCTGCAGAAAAATCTATTCTTTTTCTGAGCCCAGAGATGTCACCAGTGCTTGGAGGGACTGCACGCTATTTCAGTTTGGGAAGCCAGAGGGTGTGCTGCTGGTTAAACACACTTAAAAGAAATTTTCAGTATGATTTTTCCTTCATTTTAGGCAATTTTCTGTGAAGAATGTGGATTGAATTGTCCCTAATTAATCACTAGAGACCAGCATATCTGGACAAATCAGACCAATGGATGAACACAACAGCCGCTATGAACATTTTAATTTAAAAATTGACAATTTAATTTGCACTTTTTTGGCCTCTGTATTAAGGTTGTACATTATTATATGCGGTTAAAGAGAAGCCATTTCATTACAAAGGTTTTCACTCAACGGCTTCTAAATGAACTTTATAGCAGGAGTTTTTTCTTAAGCAGGATGACAGACACATGATAAACTACTGAGGCCTACACCTGTATTAACTTTCATGTATTATGTTTCTTATCCTCTCTCTCCTCCTTTCTAATGAGACGACAACTAGTCACAGTGACAAAGCAGGGAAGGGGGGATAAAATGGGGAGAGGAGGGGGAGTATACCTGCAGGTCTTGTGTGGGAGGATCCTGTCTGCTCCTCCTTTATGTTCTCCAACTCCTCTTCTGCTTTAGGCTTCAGAAGTTAAGTGTGTGTATTTGCATGTGTGTATTAATGAAATACAGTTCTGCACTTCAAGTTTGTGCATTACATCATAAACATGGATTTTTACAGAATTCTGTTTATCTCTGATGTCGTTAGTAATTACTGGCCTTTTCCTGTAAGTGAGTGAAAGGGAAGCCATTAAAAGCTTCTCATCTTTCACACCTCACAGACAGCTCGTCCAGGTGAGCCTCCGGCCTCAGCCAATCACAGGGTGGAATTTCAACAGTCACCGCTAATCCACCCCACCTCTCTGCAACTGTCACCAGGTGAAGTCATCCTCATGATGCCAGGAAACAGGGCTTCTTATCATTTTGACAGCGCTTTATACACTCTGCTGTATATCTTTGACCTTTCCACTACTGATTTAACTGTATACAGGTTCTGTGTTTGTATAAATTTGTGCATTTCAGATAATCCTGAATTCCTTGCAATACTTGGTGTGTTTTTGAGATGCAGTTGAAAAGCTGTCACATTAGAACTAACACTTCTAAAAAGGTTTGGGTGGAGGTTAAGTTTTAAAATAGTGGTAACCCTTACATGACCTGATCGAGGCGTGCATTGAGCATCCTCAATGCATCTCAAGATCTGCTCACTCGGACCATATTCAGAGTTGGTCCGTTCATGTGGCCGCAACGTTTTTTTAGCAGCGCATGTGTAAATGTGTCCTGGACCACAATGAAGGACATTAAACTAATGACTTATATAAGTTAAAATAAAACACACTGCACTATTTTTTTCTGTCAAAGAGAGTCTGAATACTATTTAGAGACAAGAAAGGAGGAAATGGAGCGAGTTAAAAAGCAGAAACACAAAAAAAGAGAAAAAAAACAGAAAAGATGTAACTCTAAAAGTAGTCTAATATCCTGGTTGTAAAAAAAAAAAACCTGTTTCCTCATCCCTCACAGAAAAAAGACACTGAGCTCAAAAAGAAGTCCTGAAACTTCTTATGTTTTTTCCTGTCTGTAATTTATTTCCCGGCAGTCGTTCCAGTTGTTTCACCAGATTATATATAAACACACTGTTTTCACCATTTCTTCAGTGAATATGTGGATGATTCTTCAATGCAGCTCCACACTCTGATAGAAGCAGCTCATATGTGTTGTTATAATTCAACAGCCACCTTTCAAGCCTACCGGCGGTGTGTATTTGATACTAAAATATTTTTAGAAGAGATTTAATGAGTCTTATAGTCCTTCCATGTTCCATTTTTTACTGACGCACACAACCATGTACATAAATTATCACACAGTTATTAATACCGCAACAGCATTTATGACATAGTTTACTGTGTCTCACCGCTCTCCCCGTGTCTATATGCGTTTACTGTATGTGTGTCTTGATCCTAGCAACAGTTGTTTTGTGCTCTAAACAAACCCAAGTTGTTATTTTGTAACCCTGTGTCTCTGACTCTAACCACTGGTGTTTGACTGGACATGTTCACACTTCTCCCCTTTACTGCTCTCACTCTACGGTCACATCATCATGACTTAATCCTGGAAACGCATCCAAAAGTTGCATAGAGATGCAAGACGCTAAATATTTTGCACGGCAACGTGGGTCTCAAATTCAAGCCTTCGGTTAAACTGGCAACCAGAAGGTTCATTATACAGCAAACACACAGCTATGATTCTGCTCACATGTTACAGATCGTGTCACATTTTAAATGTCAAGACACTTACGCTGTTCACACACGATGCATAATCTGTATCTGTCGATGGAGAAGTAGCAGGTGAAAGAAGAAATGTTGAAGGAGGTTCAAAGACGCACCATTCTCACGCAGAACACGGACTTATCTGCACAGCTTTTTGTTCAGGATCCATTAAATTGTCCGCATGACGTTTCCCTGCTTTTCATCACTCCTTCACCGCTCCTGACATAAACCTTAAAGGTCAACTGGCAGACTAATCGTGGTGTCATGTCTACAAGATAGGACAGCTGTACATCACAACACCTGGAGGAAGCGAGCGTCAGTGTCGGCAGTTTGACAGATGTGAGTTATGCGTACAGACGTTCTGTTTTAGAGGGGATATAACTTACAACTTGACACTTGTGAGAGTGAGATGCTGTTGCTCCGCAGTTCTAACTCAACACTCATTTTATTTTTTACTCATCTCAATAGAAGCCATGGTTATTTTTTTCACCTTTGTTGACTTTGATTGCCCCTGATAGCCCTGAGATTAGAGGACAA
The DNA here is from genome assembly GCA_029814665.1 of Acanthurus lineatus. Taxonomy (NCBI): domain Eukaryota; kingdom Metazoa; phylum Chordata; class Actinopteri; order Acanthuriformes; family Acanthuridae; genus Acanthurus; species Acanthurus lineatus. Next base: position 11,363,496 of record JAPZDV010000024.1, on the reverse strand, counting down.
AACTCTTTTAAGTGCTTTCTGACATCAGCGGGCAAACCCAAAATTACTCCCAATGCAACCATGACGCCACTCATGACAACCATGACTTCACTTTTGTTTTGGCTTACATGGACTAGTATGCGTACAAACACTCACACACACACTCACACGCACACACACACACACATGCGCGCACATACACTCACTCACGCACATGTCTACATTTCAAAATGAAGAGTGTAACCTGCATAGGACTGAGACTGAGGTTCACATTTAAACCTGTGTTAGTGCTTCTTTTAGTATCTCAGCTGCTTTATCAAACCATAACTCTAAACTGTCTGGTGTGTAAGTACATACTATATGTTACACATATGATTGTGTGTGTCCAGGCATGTGTGTGTTTTAGGGCTGATAAACACATGCTAACCAAGTGTCCCAATCTGGTTTGAGAGAGTGAGGGGGAAAAAAAATAAAATGAAGACATGATAGAAAGCAAGGAAGACATAAGGATGGAGGTCAAACATAAATGTTCACAGGGTGACAGTTAAAGTCATGTTGCTAAAATTCAGTCACTGTAACAGCATCATGGTGCAGTGGAGATGCTCCAGTTCCCCCTTTCTCTTTTTCTTCTACTCTTCTTTAACTTCTTCTATAGTTCAGTCAAGTCCCCATCCACCATCACACTTTCTCCTTCCTTTAAACCTCTCTTTGTGTCTTTCTTTGGACCCCTCTGTCCTTTCCTTTCTACCCAATCTTATTCCAAAGTAACTATTTTGTCTTCACTGCAGGAGGTACAGTGAGAGACATCAAACTGAAAGAGTGCCCGCCCACGCTTTTGTCTTTCCCTCTGCAGTGTATGTAATTCCCCCCATGTCAACCTTTCAATCATCCTCTCCCACAGCCTCACGCCAAACAGGACCAGGACCTGCTGACCCACTGACCCTCCCCCCACTGTATGTTGCCACAGTGAGGGGTGAGGATTTGTTGCTATGGAAACAGTAGCCACTCTTGAGCTTTTGCTTTTGTTTTTCTTCAATCTTAAGAGTAGCAACAAGTATTTGACTTTGGAGTTTTGGAGACAAAACATTCAGTTATTGGCGAAAGGAATGCCTGATAAAGTATGTGTGTGTGGTTGTGAGTAGTGTGCGTGTGTGTGAGCGTGTGTGTAGAGGATAGGGGAGTATAGAGGGGTAACCTTTGACCCCTGAATTCCTGTAGTCTCACTGGCAGCCTAATCATTCCCAGCAGAAATAATTGGAACACCAAAACTCCACTTGTACACAAACTCACACATACACACACACACACACACACACATATATACACACCCACACAAAAACACAGAAAACACACACATCTCAAGTGAGCCACTTCAGCTCTGTAATTTAATGTTTTTCATTAAGACATTAACTCCCACATTCATTCACCAAATTCCTGCCATGGCCGACACGCACAAACACTCTCACACACACACACCACAAACATATACTCACATAGTTTGAATAAGATAAAGGTAGACTGATCCAGTACACTGGGGAGGTTTTTTTATCTGTTGGATGGGAGGGGAGATACATTTTTTTGACAAACTGTGATGAACTTATCGGCCTTTTTCGACTGTTGATTGATGTTGTGCTCTGAAACAAACAGTTTATTCTAAAATTACAGCGTGTCTAAATCGGACTTGTTTCTGCCAAATTTTTCAGTTTACAGTATCACTCACATCTGATGAAACTGAGACACTTGACCTACACCTTAAATTGTGCCTGGATGCATCCTTGGTACAGGCATGGAGGGGAAAATGAAACTGCTGTTTCTATACCGATGTGTAGCTCATGCTAAGCTTCCTGTTAAAAAATAATGTTAGCTTGAAAAAAGCATCGATCAAAAAGACGAGGGAAATCAAGTAAAATGTGTTTCAAAAGAATTACCTGAGGAAAAGGTTTCAATTTGTGAGCACGTCTGTAGTGGTGGGGGTCACAACCATGGGGTCATTAAATTAAAGCTGGCAGAACAATCCATCACAAAGGTCAAAGTTCAGCTCTTAGGTGTCAAAAAATGAACCCAACACCACCAACACCAAATTCATACAAACACTCACGTGTGTCCACGCCTGCACTTAACAAAGGTAACAAAGAAAGGCCGAGTGTTCTCTATATGAGCTGAGTGCAGACTAAGTGGAGTCAGGGCCTTTTTATAACACACACACACACACACACACACAGAAACACACACACACACATACCCATAAATATATCCACCGGCCTACAAATCATCCAAAACGTCTTGTTTTCAGTTACTAATAAGGCGTCAGGGGAGAGTATGTTACCGTGGGCAAACAAAGGGCTTAGAGTGGAGGTGAGATGTGAGGGAACTTTAGCTTAGCTTAGGTAACTCGTGTGTGCATAAGGCCCAGGCTTATGGAGGACCGCGCAGCACAACCATATGGTGATAATACCCTGTGTGAGGAAACTTCTGAATGTTTTATGGTAGTTGACACCATTACAAGACATTTGCGTCAAACAGCTATCTATCCTCTCTGACAGAGCATCCACTGAGTGAGAAACAGACTCTGAAGATTGAACCAGAAATTGATTAACAGCTTGAAAAAATGGGAGGAAAAAAAACTGAAGCAGAGAAAAAGGATGAGGATTAAAAACTAAAAAAAATTCAGTGTTGCACAAACACTGGGCAATGCTTCTGCTAGAAAACATTTTGTAGTAAAAAAACAAAAAACACGCAATACATTCTCATTGCACCATTTGGGAAATCTTTTTTGCTTTGTCCATTCTGCAACAAAACAAGGGAAAGAGAAAGAAAAGAAGAAGAAGAAGAAAAAGAAGAAATAACAAAGCTTGAGGTCGAAAGGTTATAGCTGGCCGATGGCAGGAGTCAAAGGTTAAAGCCAGACTGCATCCTGTCAACAAATAGCTCAGGGTGCCATGTTATCTGCCCATCAAACAGCTCTGCAGACGGTGCAGGATGTCCGTCCTCCTGCACTGTATTGTGTTGAAAATTATATTGGATTACTTCTGTCTCTTATATACATACAGCATAAAACAACCATAAAACTCTTTTTTTATGTCAAACACATGAAAACACTGACGTATCAGACTTCTGATTCCCCTTTCTGACCCAAAATTAAGGACATAAAAATATAGATATATATTTTCCCGTCACTGTAAATGAATCACTGACCTTGTTACAAAAATCTGCTCTTCTTTGGGTTTTTACACATGTCTGACATTACCCAGCTGGTGTATATGAAGCCTAATATGGGTCATTATAGTATGTATAGGTTCAGAAAGATGGTCACTGTAGGATTCTGAGGGGGAGAACTAATCTTTTAGGAGAACAGAGGAAAATACTGTAAACACTGTAAAGCCACACATGATCGGTTGCTGTGTTGAATCTTCATTAAAGAAGGTTTGGTAACATTAAGCGGTTTCATGATGATACACTCATTCCTGTGTGATTGAGAATGACAAGATATTTGTCCAGTGGTTTGGCATGGAGGACAAAATGTGGGCCGAACACATGTTAAACTGTCCCATGTTGCAGAGAGGAAACCTGAACTGTCCCTTTTAAACAGACAAAAATGAAAACGTCTTTATATCCAGCACACATTGTGATATTTTCAATGGATAGCTTATTCCTGTAACTAGATCCACCTTCTTTTCAAAAACAACAAATGGAGTCTTGTGAAATGAATCTGTGGACAACAGCAGAGGCAGCAGGAGGAAATGTTCGACTGGAGAGAAGGGAAATGAGGTTTGACAGGAGAAAGAGGAGAGGGAGAGGGATGGAGGAAGAAAGATTAATGCAGACAGACGAGAGTGAGGAGACAGCCAGGAGAGAGACAGATGATGATCATGGACATAGACACTGAGGGAGCAAAGGTTTTTCCCTCCCTTCAAAGCGCTCACTTCTCATGCTGTCCCATTTGTAATGCGGACATACATGGACCCACTCAGCATGTAATAACCCATTCATGAAACCACATGGAGAGCTTCAAAGGAGAAGTGAGATGAACTGTTGTTTTAAAATGTGACAATGGATGTTGCATAAGACAAAAAAATTATAGATGATACAATGCTTAAAAAAATGGCAGATAAGGGACTCCAGTTGCAGGGTGATACACACAGAAAAAAGTCCCTTCCCGGACAACATCTGTCCAAACTAAGTAACAAGATCTGTGCAAACTGTTTCATGCCAAATTGTGTCATTTGTTAACTGTGAAAGCATGTTATCATTGTTGTGAGACCAGTCTAAAAATGTTATGACTTCACTGAGGCATCACTGAGGAAGATTTACAGGAATTTCAACACATTTTCAAAAGAAAAATGCAGGACTCATCTATCTGGAGTTGAGCCTGGCCATCATTTACCCATGAGAGGACAGGAGCAAATCAAGCAGAATTGATGAGAGGTGTGAAAGGAAACTGGAGACAGAGAGGAGAGAACGTCAGAGATAACTGAACCACAAGAGGGCTCTCTCTCCGTCACAGATGGAGGACACAGACCCTGAAGTTTCTCTACAATGCTGGGAGCTTTGCTCATCAAACGCATGTAATGCCATCTGAACAAGTGGCCCGACTAATCAACTCAGGGGAAGGTGCTCCCGGTCTGATCCAAGCTTGCTAATAGAGTGTCAGGAATCACTGGATTAACATGACAAAGACCCCCTCTGATCCTCGTAGAAAGCCCAGATAGGAAAGAAGTAATCCTGAAGCAACTCACATCAAGCTGTGTTTCTAAAAAGATGTCACATTTGTGTCACCCATGTATCTGCAACAATTTGGGTTCAAATGAAGGCCCCAGCTTTTAAAATTTAAAAAGTTTAGATATTTTAAAAAAAGGAAATGCTCCCACCATTTTCAATCTATATCAATGTTGTGTCTTTCAAAGGGACAAATCATGTGTTGTTTCTTAGCAAGACAGTAAATTCAATAACACTGAAGTAGACCAAATATTAATCAGAACACATGAAGGAACGTTAAACTTAAAGCAGCGAAGAAAAGGATAAACTAGTCAATAAAGTTTGACAAGTTATGCACAGAAGAGGAAAAACATGCCCCTATAATGAATTCATGATTTTGTCACTTTACAAGAGTAGTTTTTACGAGGACATATGCTCCCCTGCAAACTCACAGGAACCTTAAAGTGATTAAAGGGCACCTCTACACAACAACATAGCAAAACACTGACTCTTCATGATTATTTCATTACATAATCGCATATGGAAAATGTTCCTCAGAGTTTTGGAAGGAAGGTTCACATATGACCAGTGCACTCAGCATTGGCCATATGTTGCATGTACCTACGTTAAGATGGCTGCTTGTGGTTAATCTTTATTATCTTTGAAACAAAGTCGACGTTTTTGTGCAACACAGGATCTCAGCATTTGTTCGAATATGAAACAGAATGATCAGCCTTATTTAGAGTGATGACAAGCTGAAAAAGCAATAGAGAGAGTTAGAAAGAAGACAGAAAGGGAGAGAGAGAAGTGGAGAGAAAGAGCAAAAGCAAGAGATGACAGAAAGGGAGGCAGAGGTCTGTTTTTATTGGACTGTTACTGGAAGCAACAAATGTTCCCTTAACTTTACAGGGGAAAATTCTCCCACAAAGATTTTTACAGACTATAGCACAGAATAAGCAAAGAAGGGAAGAGAAGACTTCTAACCCCCAAATGGGTTGGCATTTGTAGCTCCAAACAAATGGGGATTTCCATTTAAATAAATCGTCCATAGGCGATTTAGCTGGTACACTTCCGAAGCTAACAGAGAGGGTTTCAAAGTTATGTCATGGAAATTAGCAGTAGTCCACTGTTTGGCTCCACAAGCACTGATTTGTTACCATAACAAAGGACACATTTGGCTCAACATCTCATTGTATGAAGGCTTTCAATGTTGTTTTGCTGTGTGACCCGCTGAGGCAGAGGCCATTTTGAAATTGGTGCAATTTAAGACGTCATGCAGCACCGGCTGGACAGATGGAGGAATAAATCAGAAAAAAAAATAACGCCTTCTCCTTAGGTTTTACAGACCAATTTCTACTTTAAATCTTGTGACATATTGCAAGAAATTTCCCATGACACATTAGTTTTGTGGTCTACCACCTGGACGATGCTTTGCTTTTTCTGTTTCTGCACCATTACAAAAAGATATACATTACAGCCAGTAGTGGACCGAGGTGCTGAGTGAAAACACAAAAGCTGCATGCAGCTCGGCACCAGTGCGTAGGAGGTAATGATGCATTTGTGGTTAAATAGAGCAAAGCAATAGTATAACTACTACATCTCTGCCATTAAGACACAAAGGGAACTTTATTGACTATTTTTAACATTTAGAGGCACGTAGAGGCCAACTTATTCCAAGCATGTACAGCAGCCTGCATGTCATTACACTGTGTTGAATCCACTGGGGAGTATCCCAAAGGTCACTTTATCACATTTTCTTGCACAATGGGCCACCATGGAGGGCATTTTATCATGTTTTATCTGCCATATGTAAACCCTCCTGAGCCCACCAGAGCTCGTACCCTTTCCCAACCCCTCAGAGGTCAGAGGATAAGTGTGTTTCTCTACCTTCTCTCTCTATTCTCTTTCCAGCTCGACCCTTATTCCTCTGGTGAGAGCTCCTCAGGGGACAGGTGCGTCGCTCCTCTATATCCACCCCTCCCTGGCGCCAAGGGACAGGTGTGGGGTGTACTGGCCTTGCAATGACCTCCTTACCTGGAGGATAGTCAGGGGTCTCCTCCTCCTCCTCCCCCTCCTGCCATTCTTCTTTCTATTTTTCCTGCACCTACTGGCCTGATTTCCACCTGCTGCAATCCCACCTGCCTCTGAGGAGGGAGTTTGGATCTGGAGGGAGTAAATAAAAGGGGGAATAATTTTGGTAAAAGATCTAGTTGGGGCAGAGGGTGGAGGTGGGGGCATTAGGCAGGACAAATGCAAGGGAGTCACACATTTCCCAGAGTGAAAGCACTGAGTACGTGAGTGAATACCAGCAAAGAGTCAGACAGAGTGAGACAGACATGTGATACGCCACAGCCCACCAGTTTTCTTTGTTCTCCCCCTCCAGCAACTGACAGACAGGACAATAGCACCTGGCACTGCTCCTCCTCTCCTTCTCTCTGCATGCTCCTCATCTCTCCCTCCCCGGCTCCATTCATCTCCCTGTCGCACCCTCGCACACGGTGAAAGCTTTAAAAAAAAAGCCAACAAAACTTCAGAATCATGTGTTTTGGTAATTGTGTGTTTGGATGACTCTTACCCCCAAGTTTCAAGTCTTATCTCGTTGCCCCCTGAGCAAACACACAGGGCCAACAGTGCTTCATGGGAAAAAAATGCAACATGTGGAGCACTGAGAGAGAGAATAAAACTCTTATCACAATCTGGTAAATGACACTTGCTTCACATGTACGCTTGTGTGAAAGTCCATCACATGCCTTTTCATTCTCTAAACTCTTCCCACCCTTATTCCCTCAGATGCCAGAGGGTCATTCTTAAGGCTGCTGCATGCTGCACAAGAAGAGCTCTTTCAGATATCGGAGGGGGGGCTTTTCTGGCAGTGGAGTGGGTGCAAAAGTAAATAATTTCTTTAAAAAGCTAGAAAACAAAACAACATTAAAATTATAGCTGATGCTGTTGCCTTTACTCTGCTACTTCCTGCACCTTTTTGCTGCTCTTCTGTAAAAGTGTCCTTTGTTTACTAGTTTTTTTGGACTGTTATGTTTTAGCTCTTGCTGTTCAGTTCAGGGCTGAAAAATAACAATCACTTGAATAACCAGTTATTTTGCTGGTTATTTTCCTGAATAATTGGTTGATTAATCGATGGATTGTCAAGAAAAGGAAAAGTTTATATCACAGAAACTAATCGTTGGAGTTGTTTCTCAGATATGAAGCTCACTTTGTCACAAGTATGTAATTAGGTCATCTTTCATGTGTTCAAAGATGTTTGCTGGGGGATTAGTTTTCAACCACAAGGCAACCACAGCAGAAAGCAAAACAGATTAAAAAACAGTGGATTCCATGAGGAAAATTTCATTACAGAAATGGCATAAAAAGTACAAGATTACTCCAAAATGAGAGCAACTCTTCTCTTTTCATAATGTCATTCCTCTCTCACTGCACTTTGACTTTCCAGTTTTTAAATGTTTCAAATGATCTGGCTGAAGTTTCTAACTTGAAATAATCAAAAGAATTTTTCCCTGTTTGTCAGTATATTCCTTTTCTCTCCCTCTGCTTTATTTCTTATTTTCTCTCTCTGAACTCCTCACCCCATGGTTGCACTTCTGACTCTGTCTCTGCTTTGCTTCTCCGCACTGAGCACACAAAGACTCATTCACACATTAATACACCTGCCCTGCATTCAAACACACACCCTCAATTATTACTTTGAATAAGAAGTCTTCACCTTTTTTGCCTTGATCGTGATCAGACAGACCTTAAGGCTTGTAACCATTGTTTTAATGCATTATCTAATTGAATAGTTGTTAGTAGAAGAGTACAAATGTAATAAAAGTAGATTTACTGCAGGCTGGAAAGAATCACTTTAACTGCTGGACAGGGAATATAGTGCAGGGAGTGAAATACCAAGGTATGGAAGGGCCCCTTTCCACACTAACACTCCTGAGACCTATCCATTGTCCAGCCAACATCCTCTTTGTGTGTGCGTCTGTGTGTGTGTGTAACAGGATGTCCCTGACATCTCTGAAAAGCAACTTTACCTCTCTGCACACCCCACACACCCATTCCTGTGCATTGTTTCCTACAGAGAAGCAAGAGGGAGGGAGAAGGAGTTTATGTATGTGCGTCAGTGAGGCGAAGAAACAAAGCCAGGTAGTTAATAGGTGCACATATAAAGCAGACAGCGAAGGAGCGCACATGGGAGATATTTTTGTTGTGCAGCAGAATGGGAGAGTTTTTCTAAAACAGGGAGTCAGACGGGCAGACAGAAGGGGGGAGTTGACCAGGGATGACAAAAGGACTGAAAGGAGGAGAGGAGAGATGGAGGGATAATAGATGATAATGTGAGAAACAGGAGAGGAGCCAGTAAAAGAGATTATCTGATTTGACTGCTCTCCATACAGCAAAGAGACAGTGGACACACACATGCACACTGAAACACACAAACCAAAACAGAAGAAGAGAAAACACCCAAATGTTGGACTTTCTGGCCTCTTTTTTCCCCTTTTGTCTTAACTTTACTTTGTTGCTAAATTACATCTCAGAACATTGAGCAGGTGAGGAGCCAATTTCTTGTCAGCATGTTGTCAAGAACACCAGAGGAACCGATGCACTAACCAAATTTTTCTGGCATGAGCTAAATTCCTCAAATCCAGAGTCTTGGGTTATCAAGTCTATTCTCATTTAGTTAAATACGAGCAAAAAAAAGACTGTAGAAGTAAAGAAAGATTGAGTTTTAACTCCACCTTTCGGTAACAGATCAAAAATAAACAGACTGAGGTTGATCTGCTAGTGCCACCCACAACCTCTGACAATGAAAATGCTCAAATAACGTAATAAAGTTAACTGAACTAGACTGCTCGGTGGATTTATGGCTTTAAAGAAATAACATTTACATTCACTCCTATGAACAATTTAATCACAAGTTAACCTAACTTGCATGATGTTTGGACTGTGAGGGGACGCTGATGCACCTCAAAGTTTATTACAATGTTATATCTTGTTGTTTAATTGATACAAATACTGAAGTGATAAAATAAGAACTTATGGATGGGGAGTCGGGGTGGGGGCATGTGCCAAACTATTTCTTAGCTGTAACCAGAGAGGTGACCTCTTGATCCATGTTCACACAGTTAACTTGAGATTAGCATGGGACCTAAATGTAAGAGAGACTGTTTGGTTAAAAAATAAAAGAAAACAAACTAATAACTAGTTGCTCACAGCATGAACAGAGACATCACAAACGTCCGTGTATAAAAAACTGAATGACATTTGGTGCAAGAAGAGTCCAGTGTCACAAAGCAGCCGATCAGGCATCTTTCTCAAAAAACACAGAGGACTTCAGAGTGCAAAACACAGACTGAAAGAAAATATTCACACAATGTACAACCTACAAATCTTTTTAATACAGCTGAAGCTTCAGGGGGGCCGGGGGGCCAGTGACATCAAGAAGCTCTCTCTGTTTGCTGCTCTGTCTGGTTCTGTGGGATTCTGGGTACTTGCCCAACTATTTGTCTGCCTGACTTTGCTTTCGACTGACCGTGTATGGATTTGTGATTGAATGTATCTCTTTGCATGACACACTGTGGATGCAGTAACATCTCACACGTAAGCGCTAACTTGTCAACAGCAGGCTATAGGCTCAAACAAGCAACAAAATGAAAAAGTCCTGATCAGATTCACGATAAGATTGGAGGATTTCTGATTTTTCTTGTTAACAATGATTCAGTGGGCTGAGTTGACCATGGAGCTTTTCAGGACACATGCCTCAGAGGCAGAGGGGGCAGAGGTTGGCTAAAATAGGGACATACCATCGTAATTTGACCATGAGAACTTTTCCATCTGCGCTGCAGTGTGCATTTCACTTGTTTGGGTTGCTGGGCACATTTTTTTTTTTTGCATGTGAATATGAGTATAGACGTGTGTGTTCAAGTATGTGCATCTGTGCATGTGTGTGGGCTATATGTGTGTGTGTGTGTGTGTGAGTGTGTCTGTCTGTCTGTGCGTAATCCATAGACAAAGAGGGATGTGTATGATATTTCTCGGGCTTTAGCCTTGATGACAGAAGTGCTTTTCCATTAAAGTACTCTGCTTCTTTGTCTCTCCTCTTCCCTTGCTCCTGTCTTTGTGCCATACTCTTTTTCTCCATTTACCACCTGTCTCTTTCCCTCCACCTTCACCTCCCTCCATCTTTCTCTGCTGTCCCTCAGTCATCTATCTCACCTTTTCATCTTTTTTTGACCTTGGTCCCTTTATACAACTTCTCCTGACACTGCATCCATCTAGTTTCCCTCTCCTCCTGCTTGTACCCCCTCCTCTCTCGCTCTTGCTGTACGTTTCTAGGCCTTGTATGTGCTGACAGCCCCAATGAGGTGGTCCACTGGCAGATATCTGAAAAATGTACCGCAATTACCACTACCCCTATGTCGACAGAGACACACAGAGCAATGAAGGGGGAGGGGGAATCAAATTCCCCTATGGAGAAACATATATTTAGAGTTTCAACACTTCACACTAAGTGCACTAAAAGTCAGACCAAGCAGGCCATGTATGTTTTGTGTATGCTGTCAGAGAGAATACCTGTCAGTCTCAGATGATCCGCTGTCCGGGAACACACACCTAAACTTGTCAAAGCAGTGCAAAATGCGTTTCAGCATGTAGGGCTACTCACAAACTTGATGACTGATTATTTTGGTATGTCTTGCTGTGATGGAACGAGAAAATAACCCAATCAGACATATTATTTTATTACACATATTATTTGTGATTTTAGTTATTTAATTAGTTGCATCTGAGGAAAATGTCTTTGTTCCATTTAAAGCAGACATTGCTCAGAGAGAATGAGGCAGAAGTGAGGCTACATGTAGATAGCTGAGTGTTCACTAATGTGCGAGTGCTGCAAGATGCTGAAATATCAACAGCTTGTTCGTGCAACTATGTGTTTGTTTGTGAGTCATGACGAAATGCCCAACCTTCAAACAACTGTCTCTGTGTAAAGTTTTCAGTGTCAAATTTTACCAAACACAGGAAGAAACTGCATCCCACAGAAATGTGCGGGTGTGTGTTTGGTTTTTATTTCATTCATGAAAACTGAGTATCAGCTTTATTTGTGGGAATCAAAATGTTGGACCAAAAAAGCTGAAATGACTTTTATAGAGTTCAGACTTGGTTAAAGTGTCAGGGTTAGAAATAAGCGATTAGATTAGATTAGATTAGGGGACTGCAAATACCAAAAAGCATCACATGGCTTTATTGGCAGCACTCTACCTTATAGTTAAACTGAGAAAAGGTTGTATACAATTGCACAAAATATGGGGAATAACCTGAGAAAAAAAACAGTAAAAAACACTGAGAGAAAAACAGTGAAGGGAAAGGATAAGGGCTGAGTTGAGGCTAGGTTAAGTGTCTGCACGCACCTAAAGTATTGTCTCAAGTTAAGGGACTAGAGAATGCCATGGCAGGTCCCCACAAAGGTGTACAAGGATGTATGTGTGTGCATGGGTGTGTGTGCATGTGTGTGTTTAGGCGTGAAACAGAGACAGAGGATATCATATACAGTATTTCAGGAAGAACCTTTGTCTGTCAGGAAGGTTTATATTGTCAACCGTGCAAAAATAACAG
>JAPZDV010000024.1:11257944-11351111 GCA_029814665.1 Acanthurus lineatus | reverse complement strand
GTGTGTTTGGTTTTTATTTCATTCATGAAAACTGAGTACCAGCTTTATTTGTGGGAATCAAAATGTTGGACCAAAAAAGTTGAAATGACTTTTATAGAGTTCAGACTTGGTTAAAGTGTCAGGGTTAGAAATAAGCGATTAGATTAGATTAGGGGACTGCAAATACCAAAAAGCATCACATGGCTCTATTGGCAGCACTCTACCTTATAGTTAAACTGAGAAAAGGTCATGTACAATTGCACAAAATATGGGGAATAGCCTGAGAAAAAAACAGTAAAAAACACCTAGAGATAAACAGTGAAGGGAAAGGATAAGGGCTGAGATGAGGTTAGGTTAAGGGTCTGTAGGCACCTGAAGTATTGTCTCAAGTTAAGGGACTAGAGAATGCCACGACAGGTCCCCACAAAGGTGTACAAGGATGCATGTGTGTGCATGGGCGTGTGTGCATGTGTGTGTTTAGACGTGAAACAGAGACAGAGGATATCATATACAGTCTTTCAGGAAGAACCTTTGTCTGTCAGGAAGGTTTATATTGTCAACCGTGCAAAAATAACAGAATAGCTGGGACATCCCAACGGAAGTGTGTTTCTGTGTGTGTATGTGTGTGTGTGTGTGTGTCTAACTGTCTGTAAGCAGTTTATCATGACAGTGTTCTGACACCTAGTAACAACTGTGACATCTGAAGTAAACTCAGAGAGAAAATGACAAGGATTAACAAGGATTTTAAACCTAGAACATCATATCTAACAGCTGATATTGTCAGTGGACATTAGCACTGGATCAGTGTAACTTCAGCTTTAATGCCTGAAAGAATCACACATGCAAACTGGACTGAGATGTATCAGTTCAGTGTTTCTCCTGCTGGGCTGCTGACAGCACTGTGAGCTGAAGAGTCTATCACAGCAGACAGCAGTGGAGGAAGTTGTACCATTGTCTGTTTTAAAGGTAGTTTAGCCGACTTTGCTAACATTAATCACATGAGCAGCCAGCAGACTGTAGTCATGCCACCCATGCTTTACTCTGTTCAACATCATGCTGCCTTCCACTTCTATCACCTTTTTCTCCTTTATCATAGTTTTGTGGTTTGTGTCATGATAAGTTCCTTCAACATCACAGACAACTGCTGTGAGTGTGTTTTACGACTTTTATGGATCATCACTCAATAGCTTATAGGGGCAGCTTAACTTATCCAGGCCCTCTTCCATGCCTCGTGTGACCCCTGAACCTAGCATAGGACGCTACTTAAGGCTTAAATTACACCACACTTTGTGGTCACAGGGTTAGAGTTGGGAGAGGGATTGTAAAGTTTACAGCAATGCTTTCTGTAAAATGATGCAGCTGTTGAGAGTTTTCTCAACTGATAATAAGTACAATTTAATATTCCTCTAATATGGCTCATTAAGATAGTACATTAAATTGCTCTAGTTTAATCTTTTATTAGTTATTACAGGAAGTTTTATTAACTTAGTTTAACTTTAAGATCAACCTAAATATCAGTTTTAATGTTGTCTGTCTGTATTTTAATTTGTAGAGTCTTTTAAACACATCATACTGCTAAAGCTTCGACATGTCACAACTTCAATAATTTGCTGCAGAGATTTTAAACTAAAACACTTGAAAGTGAGTCCTATGGAGCCACAGAGTAACACTGTTCGAGTTTTGAGGTATGCAAAACCACGTCATCCATGACAATAGGTCCAGAGGAGCAGCGAGCCGTTTTAATTGCCTGAAGCTCTGTTTCTATGCTCCAAACCTTTATGCTGCCATATTCACCATTTCAAACAGCACTCTCATTCACTCTTTTCACTCCTCCTCTGGTTCACCCTGTGTCTCTCCCTCTCTCTAACTCCCCCTCTTCTTTCTGTCCTTGTCCCTCTTTCTTAACTAGCTCTCTAATTCTTTGGCTTTTAGGCCTTTATTCCATTCAGCCTCTCCTGTGAAACCAGCTAACTAATTCATCTCCAGACAAATTGCCAATCAGCTTCGGACAAAGAGATGAGGAGAAAAGAGACTGGTCCTCAATAGAGCCAATCGCTGTTTTACTAAATGCTTCTTCAGAGGAGGAGGGGAGGAAGACGAGATGGGGGGAGGGAAAGGGGAGAGAGCGTTTAGATGTGTGTGTTTGTCTGCATGTCTGTGGGGTGTGTATAATTTTGGTCTGTGGGGGCATTTGTGAGTGTCAGTGGGTGAGTGTGTGTGTGTCCATTAAGACGTTGTGTGTCCTCATCACCCCCTCCTGCCAGGGTTCAACACTTTCTGTATGCAGAGGTTAACAACCTTGCCGTCCAATCACATTCTCCTGTCAGGGCCCCGTCGCCAGCAGCAACAGGTGGTCTGGCCAATTGGTATCCTGCAGAGCGGAAAAGTAGAGGGAGAAAGAGATGGAAGGATGAAGGATGGAGAAAGAGTGAGAGCGTGGTTTCCCCCAAATAATTTACTCTTTAATCACTTTGTCCACTGGATTGTCGTCCAGGTTCTTAAACTCTGACCGCAGACCCAGATGACGCTCTTTGTCAGGCTCATTAATTAAATCCAGTACTCAGCACTGATGTGGGCCCACCTGCAGCCCCCACACAGCCTCAAACGTACATGTACTTTTAGGAAAACACATCAAATAACCCCAGTGTATTGTTGTTACACGGCTATCCATTTACAAGCTGACTTGTTATGAATGAAAGAGTCCGCGCTCTGTCCACTGAGTCGATTTGAAATGCCAAGACTGCACCCAAAGCAAGAATGAGTGCTGCTATCCTGACACAATTCTCAACCCAGATTTCTCCAATTCCACATCCCAAACAATCCCCCCCCCCTCCAGCCCCCGCCCCAGGACTGGCTGGCATATATGAGCCAAAGCTGGCTCACGTTTCACTCTCCGGTGCCAGAATACAGTCAAGTGCCCCGACGCTCCCCAGATTTCAGTCATAATCGTGCTGACTCGGATGGCTACCCGTGGAGTAGCTTTAGCCCAATTATAATCATGTCGAGCTGTCATATGACTCAGTGACTCCATGTCCTGTTCAGTAACAAGAAAAGGACAGATTAACTGTTAGAAACTAAAAAGTAGTTTAGTTTTTTTATCTTGTTTCAAAGAATTTTTAAATTATTCAAGCAATGAAATTATTAAGTTCTGCATCATTAGAGAGAGCGTTTAACGAGTGCAGGCTACTGGATTTTAATTATCTACACATGTCTTTTTGATATTATAAAATGTGAATGTTTCTGCATGTTTGCATGACTGAAAGAAGCTGATGAGCGGGCAAATACTGCATTCACATGCTGTTAAGTACATAAAATATTCTTCTTTACTCATAAAATATGTATGAAGAAACATGTTTCTTTCAGGTTGACACACCTGCATTTCCGCTGGTGAAACCTCATGCTTTGCCGACATATAAATGGCATATACAAGGTTAACACAAGAGTGCATGCTTAGTACAGAAGTTCCTAACAAAGACATGAAAAAGTCTTTTAAACAAGGAAAAGTATCTGTGCAGTGTGTATCACTGTGCAGAATTCGGTCAGGATGAACAAAAATTACTTTAAGTGACACAACATGTCTGTTCATATGAAGTCTGAACCACAGCACACCGGATAAAATGTCTGCAGTGTCGTGTACTATTTTTATGTAATTTTGCATGTCAAAGTAGGTTTTGCAGAAACCAGACTGTTTCCTGCCTTAACCTGAAATTTTCAATAACTTGGTTTCCTGTGTGCATGTAAACACAGCAAGTGTCATAGAGACACAGAGGAAGAACATGTGAGAGAGGCTGGATTAAAGGTGGGGGGTATATGGCAGCGACAAGTTTAATAGCATTCTCTCTATCCTTCTCTCCTTCATGTCCTTCCCTCCACACACTCTTCAACTCTTTAGCCACTAATTAAGCAGCTAACCGACTCATAAAAAGGAGACAAAAGAGGAAGGAGAAAGGGGGCATTAGTCCAGGCTGAGCGCCCCTGTCTCGTTAGATGGAGAGGGAGACTGAGAGTGAGTGAGACTCAGCGTCAGTGTCTGTTTGATCATTAACTCACTCAGCCAGACGCAGCTATAAAACCTGCAATCACCCTTGTTTTTGTCTGCTCGTCCACAGTAAATGAGCTCTGTCCCATCAGTCTTTGTCTTCTATTTGTTTTGCCTTTGAACTTCTATATCTTGTCAGTCTGTAAAAGTTTCCATAAGGTATATAGTTCATATCAGCTTCTGGTTTCTGTTCACACACATAAAAAAACACAAAGACACTCACACACCATCCCCCTCGATACAGACACAAGAAGACTACAGGAAGAAGGAGGGTAAGGTATCACTGCTATGAGTTCAGCATTGTATTTTATAAAAGACTGTCCACAGGGGAGGCCATGTGGTCCCTTACATGGTTGCATATTACACAGAAACACTTTTTTTTCTCTCATGCATCAAATGAGACAAAGAAGACTGTAAAGAGAAAACGAGGGTAAGTGAAAACCAGGTTAAGCAGATGAGGCAGAAAATGAAGTGACTTAAAGGAAAAGAAGGAGAGACTGTCAGGAAGTGGCAAAGGTGTGATAAGACACTCATGGAAAGAAGAAAAAAAATGTGTAAAATTAGGCCAAGAGAGAAGAGAGGAGTATAATTTAAGATTTTAGCCAGCTTCTCTAGACAAAAGAAAACAGAGGGAAGTGAGAGAGGCAAGAGGGCAGAAAATGGAAAGATCAGGGAGACAGAAAGAGATAGAGGAAGGAAAGAGGGATTTGGGCCTGTTTCCCAAATGTGATTATATGAAGGAAACCAGGCAGACTGAACATAGACCCCAGAGCTCCTGCTCTCACCATTAACCCCCTGCTAACCGTGTGCATGAGAACGGCTGCCTATAAGGGACAGAGCAACCTCAGAGGAGTGATATAGTGCTTTCTTCTCCCTCAACCCCTTTACTGTGCCTGCAATACATATCCTATTGTTACAACCCGATCCACATAAGATCAATGCTCACATGTGCTTTTCCCATCATCCTCAAATAGTTGATTCTACATTTGTAAACTGAAGTCAACTCAGTGGAAAGGAATTGGGAGTTTTGCCAGTGCAACAGTCAACTTTGTAGTCGAGGTCTGGGGACCACTGCAGAGGACGGTAATGCAAAGGGAATGTGAGAAGAAACACAGAGACTCACTTTGATGATGTGTGTTTCCCCCCCTGAGTAGATGTTAAGCAGTTTCATGGAAACACCAAAACATGTGCAAACCTGTCAACTGTGAGGAAAAAATATCGCTATTTGATCAAAGTCACTTGTTACAAATACAGCAGCACTGCACTGATTTCCATGAAGTTAGAGAAGCAGCAAATCCCTTTTGGTTACTTTTTTGGATTAAGGAACCATATCCTACATTTTCCATGATGCAACTAATAGTATCTTTTTGCTAAACCCTTCCAGAGAACAGAAGTCCCCTTTTTCAGACTACTAATCTTAAGTTTGTGAAAAAGACTTTCCCTCGAACATGTGGAGCCTTCAAGTCAGAGGAAGCTAACCTTGGTGCAATTTTTATCATAGCATCCTGTAACTAGGTGTGATTGGTTAGACTGAGACAAGCAGGATCTTACTAACATGAGCCAAGAGGGCATAAGGTGCCTCTAACTCATTTAGCTGCCACAGGTCACTGCAAGAGAAAAGAGAGACTGATAAACAGAGTTTGTTTTTTTGTTTTTTGCCCATCACATTGAATGGTAAATATTCAAACATGACTCCTATGGAAAGAGAGATAATACAGTAACCTGGCTAAATGGCAAGTTGTCAAAACACAGACCTCTCCTCAGCCAAAGATGATTAAGTCACAACTTCAAGTTTATTGTGACACTCGGTTACGGGCTTGCTAGCTACACTCAGTGTGCCAAGGTTATAACATAAGTAGGGTTACTTTGTCAGACTTGACAGTGCTTCCTCTAAAGCAAAAAGTAACACTATACAGCTATTTTCAGAGGCTACATTGTTCTAACCAAGGCAAGCAAACTGACTTCTGTATGATAAATCAGTCAAATGCCTCTAAAGGTACACAGTACCTCAAATAAACATTGCTATAGTAGATCATTGTTGTAAGCAAAAGAGGATCCCAAAGTGAAATGTTTGCTTCATAATTTTTTCATATACGAGTGAATTTAGTTCTTAAAGAAGATTATTTCTTCATGGTAATTCAGCTAAGAAAAGATGAAAGAATGAAACACAATAAAATAAATGCAATGCACAACAGCTCATTTTTACACTTCTTTTTGTCTCCATTGTTTTCTAATTCTGTCTTTATTCTTTTGCATCTGGTTGGTCGCTGTGTGTAGCAGGTTCAACCTGTTAGCTTCATAAGCTTCACTGAACAACAACAATGGCATTATATTCAGCACTTTTTGCTTAATTCACTATCAGCTCACCCCCTGTAATCTCTACTGTTGCTCTGAGCCAGATCCCAAATGTTTTCCGTCTGTATTTAGATGAAATAAAAAAGGACATTTTCAAATTTAGAGTTGGAAGTTTGACATTGCCATTTGTGTGTACAGACTTCTACCTCTGTGGTCTTATACCTACCAGCTGTTTGTTTTGCTTTGCAGTTGTACACAGGCTTTATTAATTAGCTTCAACCATCCCCCAAACACACACACACATGCACACACACACACACACATAAACCTTTCTCCTTTCTGAAGTCGGATTACAGTGAACTGTGTCCAACCATTTCTGTAACTTCCCGAAAAAACCGCCATCCCAACATTCACACCCCACCTCACGCCATGACCGGGCAGCTGTGTGGAGGTGAGAAAGGAGCCATGGTTTGAACTTTTCTCTTAAGTTTTCTTTCCATGTGAACAACTGAGTGTAAATGTCCTTAAGCAGAGGACTATCTGAAAATCTATGCCGTTACCCCCCGTTGTTAAGCAGTATTGCATCTCCCTCCTTTTCAATGGCAGCTTTTCCTGCACTTTTATAAAGCAGTTCAGAGCAGCTACAAAACCACAGCCTTTATTCCTCACTTTCACAGTTTCCCCTGATTTCCCCCTAAAAATTGGAAAGACACAAGACCTTAAGTCATTTAGTCAGTCATTTGTCTTTTTTCCTCTTTCTGCTGTAGCAGCTCTGGTTTGGATTACATCTCAACCCGATCATAAAATCACTGACAAAGACATCCACCCAGACACGCACAGACACACACCATCTCACGGCTGCCACTTTTATTCACAAAATGTCCAAACAAACATTCCTCACACTGAAGAGGTCATAACCAGGATCAGCAGAATGAGATGGGACCGGTGAGTAAGTGTGTGTGTGTGTGTGTGTCTGAGCTGGTGCCAGCTTTCATGTTATGAAAGTACATATATGGAATGTGAAGAAGTGTCACCCGATTCAACCTAGATAAACAGGTAATAAAAGTTAAGCTTGACACAGACATCTACATCACACACACACACACACACACACACACACCCACTCAGATAGAAATTCACACACTGTACATTCTGTCTGCTAAAGCACAAATCATGTGATGTTTAGCAGGTTTATGGAGGGAAAAATGTGACAACAGTGAATGAGACTGAGACTAGCGGGGGTTTTCCTGAGACTTTGTCCAATCAGGACGCCGGATGCCAAACCCTTCCGTTTAAATGCACACACACACACACACACACACACACATCCAGCATGGAAATAAGCAGAGCTGAAGCAGTGTGATTCTCCTAATCTTTCTTACACCAAGTCCTCTGTGCCTGGCTCGGCATGACCCCATGCTCAAGCACTCACACACATCAACATAATATGCAGCACATGCCTACACATTCAGTCACACATTTCTGCAGCCCAGCCTCATTAATTTGCCTATTATTGGAAAAAGTAACACACACTCAAAATGGTGATTATTTAGCTTTCTTGCAGTGTGTGTATTAGGCAGGCATGTGCTCGTAAAAAAGTGCATGTGCCAACATGTGTTTTGGTGTCCATGCGTGAATGTGTGTATGCGTGGTTAAAAATGAGTGTGTGTTTAAGTGTGCATGTGCGTGTTGGGGGGAAATGGGCTAATTTGTCTGTGTATCCTGACCATGTTCATACGCACTGCTGCCGCTGCTTTAATGAGGAACACATTTGAGCTGATATTACTTCCACATGCCATGGGGACGAAAGGGGGCCTTTTAGAATACAAACAGTGCTTATCCAGCACACACTTGAACAAACACTTGCACTGGTCTTTTTCCAGCTTTATTAATTGTACTCAATCTTTATAATTGTTGAGAAAGTTATGGGGGTAACAGGGAGGCTGCAGCAGCAGCATAATGAAAAGAAAACACTAATATATAAACCAGAGTGTGCTGCCTGCACGGCCCTCAGTGCCGACTGATTTATAACACAATAAATATGTTTTAAACAATGTAGACACAGTTGGTAACACTGCGTATGGTCCATAAATTGAGAGCGACCTCTTGTATGCAGCATATTGCATAAGGCATGAACGCAGGCAGTATTCAGATCAGCTAACGTGCTATAAAAGATGAGGTATTTAGTGCTCAATTGCTCAAACTTCTGCTGTTTACTCATGTCAATTATGAGCTAAATGAGTCCTGAAATATGATTACCAGACATTTCCATTGATATCTTTGAAAATTATTTAATTAAAGCATTCAACTGAGCTTGTTAGGGTGAGAAAGAGCTACCTATGAGGAAGAATCCAGGGCAAAACTCACCCATTTAAGAACAGAATGTTGATATTGGCTGATTTTGCAAAACCCCTTTCAATTTTTAGCTTTCAGCGCCAGCATTTTTAAAGCTATATCCTTCTGCGACATAAAGGCAGAAAGAACAGTGCAGCTGAGGATTGAAAAGGAATGTGGTTATGGGAAATTAACAATGGTTAAATGCAATTACGATTGAGGCAACTAAAAAAATGTGTTTAAGGGCTGGTTAAGATCGTGCTCGTTTCGTCTCCCTCATGAAAGTCCCAGAAACAGCCCGTCAATCCATTACCCCAACCTACACACATTTACTTCTTTGCTAGATAAGGGAAGCACTGTGCCTCTGGCACTGGCACTGGATGTAATACATGAGGTGCAGAATTGCTCAATATGAACTTAATTCCCTGGGATGCTGGACTGTACCAGCAGGCACAACTTGCTATTCTAAAAATTGGAAAGAGAGATGAAAGCAGGAATGTCCACCGGCAGAAGCTCATGATGGTTAAGACTAATATAGCAACTTCAGGACGGAAAGCTGGATAAACAACAAACGCACACGAGAAACTCAGTTACTTGGACAAGTCAAGTTGAGGCAACATTTGGAAAATGAAGCACAATCCTCTCAAACTTGTGTCAAGCTAGTTTGTGTGCATTAGATCACCATCAACAACACATGACAACCATTCAGTCAATCAAGCACATTTTTAGAGCAGAAACCAGTTAAATCAAGAAAAAAGAAGGAGGATAAAAATCAGATTATTGCTTGTGCACGATACAAATTGTTGCTAAACTGAGTATTCTGAAGGTCACTTGGAGTTTGACGTCATTTGAAAAACGATAAAGACCTCTCAGCTTGACACGCACATAATGGATCCAAACTGCTGACAAATAATTCATTGTCAAAAAAAAGAATGACAGAGTGAGGCATGGAGGGTGAGGTCATGAGGGTTAGGAAAAGGAGTGGGGAGAAGGGAATGAGAGTGGAAGAGGAGAAGAAAGAAAGGAAGTCAGAAGGATGGAGGTAAAACAGAGAAGCTAAGAGGGATAAAACGACTCCAGGCTTTTTTGTTATCTGAGGGAATGCAGAGAATTGAACCACTGGACAAGTGAAATAGTGCAGACCTACACCCAGAGCCAGTACACTTCCCTTGGAGGAGGTATGGAAACAGGGGGAGGAGGAAAAAGAAGCAGGGAGGAAAGGAGGGCCGTGGATGGAGTGGAAGAAAACATATGTGAGTAAGAAATTAATCAAATCGGGGACTTGAGAGTATGAGGAGGAGGGGAGGAAGACGAGAACTTTGGGACAATGTCATGCAGCAAGGGGATGGAGAGATGTGGGGGAGGAGGGAGAGGAAAAGAGAGGAGAAAATGAAGACAAGGAGGAGGAGGAGGAGGAGGAGGAGGAGGGGGTCATTAAGGAGCTGTAATGGCCTGCTGATTGACGAGGGGCCCAAACTCTGACCCCAAATTACTACAGAGCCTGAGAACCTGTCCTGTGTTCTGCAACTGTGCGTGTAGGTCGGCATCTGTGTAGAGGTGAAATAGAAAAATTTTAAATGCTATGCTCTTTTTAAAATTGGAAATTGGAAATTGAAACTTGAAACTGGACAGTTAAGAGACACAATCCATCTCAAGGATAAAAACTTTGGCCCCTGTCTATTAAAAGCACGTTAGTTGTTGTTTGTACACTCTGTTGCTAATTAAAGTGGCCATAATGAATATTTTTACATTAAAAATGGATCATATAGCTGCATGCATGTGACTTAATAATGACAACAGATATCACTTAACTCTGCAGTTCCTCTCAGGTCTGCCGAGTGTTTTAACATGTTTCAGCTGTTTGTTTTGGTTTTTCTGTTTTAAATCACTCTCACAACTTTCATCTTTTTTCATTTAGATGAAGCAAGGACTTATTTTTATCAAAAAGCTCTCACAAACTATTGACTGGGTACTTAATACTTTTCAAGCCAAAACAGTAAAAAATTTTCCTCTAGAGTCGGTGGAGACTAAAAATAGCCAAAATGAAAGTGAAAACTGCTCTTAAATTTGTCAGGTAAACAGAAAAATTACCTAAAATAACTAGTAGTGTTGCAGTGCATCAGTGCATCAGCTCAATGTCTTAAGTATCTATTTTTCATAAATTAGCCTTCTCAACTTCAAAGGAAATGTTGAGTGCCCTGAAGTAACCAAAAAATCTGTTATTCTTGGCTCAAAGCATGCTTAAAGGCAGCACGAAAAACAATAGTGTCCACCTCGGTTCTATTTACATGGACATACACAGCAGACTGTGCATTGAAGCACTCTGCATAATGCAAAACTACCTGTGTGTACATCTGACTTATCAGAATTCCATATTTTCCCTGAAGTAAAAATTGCACATTCATTTGACATTCAGACACACACACACACACACACGCACACTCACATGCGGATGGTGAGATACAGAAGCAGCCAAACATTTGTAACCAAATGAGGACCAGATGAAGCAGCCATGAGATACTGCTGAAACACATGTTCACACACACAAACACACACACATACACAGTTCTTCCGTCTGCGTCCACGCTTCCTCTGAAAGCTGCAACCACAGCTTTATTTCTTTTCCCAATTTATATAATCCTCTCCCTCCTTTCATGCACACACAAGCGGTCACATGCAGGCAGACACAGCAGGAGCAGCAGCACAGCTCCTTCATTACAGGGCTGTAAACTGCAGAAATCTGTTTGGGCCTGGTTAACATGCAATAAAACTCGCCATTTTTCCATTCACTCCTCCCCTCCTCTCTTCACTTTACGAGTAAACAAACAATGTTGCTCTTGTTGACAGATATAATCACTCACACTCCTCAATAAATGCCACACACATTCACAGAATTACAGGAGCATAAAAGTATTTCAGGATACAAGATAAATGAGATTCATTCATTTAGGTTTGTGGTTTTTAGAGTAATTATTATTTCTGAGTGTTTACTTTAAGCATAAAAAATGATGGACAATTAAATTTTAACAAGGGAATATGCAGAGAAGTGTGTTTTTAGCTCTCTATTAATGTCTATATAACACTGCACAGTGTGAGAACAGATCCCTGTTTACTTTAAACTGTTGATAATATTGTCTTTGTGCAGCAAAAAGCACAAGGCGGAATACATAAGGGAATAAAATCCAGTTGAAAATCCACTAAAAAGTCCAAAAGATCTGTTCTTTTTCTGTCAAAATCCAAAAACAATGAACCATGGAGACAAACACGATGAAACAAACAGCATGTAGAGAGAGAAAGAGAAGGCACAGGGAAAATGTGTGTGTGTGTGAGTGCGTGTGTGTGTGTGTGTGTGTGTGTGTGTGTGTGCGTGTGTGTACATGTTTGTGTACGTGTAATTGATAGGAGACTTTGGCCCAAAGCACAGTATGACCTCACGATTTCTCAGTATTCATTGTTTTACACGAGCTTAAGATCAAGTTAACATTGAAGGCTAGGCTAGAAACACACACACACTCACACACACATGCTCTTCACCATTCCTCCACATTTTTCAACAGCTTAAAATTTTTTTTTTTTTTTTGCGAAGCTTTGACAAGCCACAGACTAATTTGGGAGTACAATTCAGCTGCTGTTGACACATAAACACACACACACTTCCAGAGCAGAAAAACATACGCGCACACGCATTCTTGCTGCAGAAACACACGGGTCTAAGTGCCCCCAGATAACATCTTAAAACAACTATTACTTGTGGTGTGTGGTGTGGGATAAGTGCTGAGAAGCGGTGACTTTTACCTAAAACAAACACCAGGCAGCGAAACAACACGCAGGAAGGGGAACAGGCAGAGTCTGATACAAGAGGGGGGGAAAGAAAGAGGAAGGGGAAAGAGGAAGAAGAGGAGGAATAAAAATAAGAAGTGCATTAGGTCACAAAGCTACTTTACTCTGCAACCTCCTCCTCTGTAACACAGAAATAGATGGCCTCCTTCTGGAGAGCTTGTTCTGAGGGAATGGGATCGCAGCCTCTCGACAAAATCAACAAATATATTTAATACTTCACTGATTAATGCAAGAGCTCGTTACTCAAACAAGCTACTGTTTGATCCAAGGAGCAAAACTCACTACAATGATCCAACATGGATTAAACTTCTTGCACAAACTCACTGAGGAGAAAAAAACACATTTTCAAATTTAACTACGATCATGAAAACTATACAGAAAAGCATCTCATTTTACATTTCTGCATCAAAATTGGTACTGTATTACACTTAAATGCCACAGCATGTCATTTATTTATTTATTGAATAAGCTGAAATTGCATTTGGCTCTTAACTGACTCCATTGTAAATCTATATGAAGCAATATTGGAAGCTCATAGCTTTGGCTATAAAACTGAACGAGGGCAAAAAAAAAAATTCCATGAGGAACAAATGACGGGGTACAAGACTTTTAGCCCGGAGAGCTTCACAACAATAAACACTTTTAAAACAGTAACTGTTTCATAAAGTTAACCACGTGTTAGAAAAGCTTAGCAAAAGAAAAGCTTTACATGTCACAAACAGGCTCTAAAGAGGCATGCAGGGGGATAAAAAATGATGCCTGAGGGGTTCTGGCCATAAGTCTTCATGTGACGAGTTGAGAGTAAGAATGTGTTGGAAATTGACCATCCTGATGGAAAGAATATTTTTAACAACTAGAAGTCAAAGAATAAAACCCTGTTGTTAGATTAACATGTAAAAGAAAAGACATGACAAATGAGAAAAATAATGACAGATAGAAAGAGAGAAGGAGAGGGAGAGAGAAAGACAAACAGACAGAGGAGGAGGGTGCCAACCCACCATTAGCTTTTGGCCCGCTACAACAAACATTTTGTTTTGACTCAGTCTTTTCTAAGGGCGCAGATGCAAGTAGAAAAGCAAGAACAGCGACGGCACACATAAAACAAGAATTACAACAACTTGGAATCTACTACAGAAACAGAAACAAGGGAATAAAAGAGTCTTGAATAAATGAAAGTGAAAAACAAGAGATGTGGAGATGGAGAGACGTAGCCAAAGACCTGCAGAGTTTGAGAGGCCCTTTTCTGCTCCCTTCGGCCCCAAGGTGAGAACAAGAAACCCACATGATCCCGACACAACTACATGCATGTACGCATGTTAGTGTGAGCAGCTGGTGTTGGGGACTGGTGTTCATGTTAACTGTCTGTTCATTATATTCATCTTATCCCTCGGTTGGTGCACAGTGTGTGTGAGGATACTTTATAATGCTAAGTTGTGCAGCTGCAGACATGCTTCTATAGAAAACTAACATACAAGCTGTAGGTTAAGACAAAGAACAGGACATGTGTTTGTTATTGAGCAAGTCTGAGTGAGTGACATAGAGACAAAGATAAAGAGAGCTAGAAAAGAAAGTCTCAGAGGGTCAGAACGAAACAAATAACCCATCCCGTCTACGGGAGAAGGGAGATCCAGCTGGATAGTTTCCCAGCCTGTAGATTTATGGCAGAGTTCTGGAGTAAGACGGAGAGGAAAAAGTCAGTACAACTCAAGAGGGGCAACAAATACATGCACCTTTACTACTATATTGTTCAAAAAAATTCTCCCATTTATCATGGGTGGATGTATAGTAAGTGAGTTTTAAATTGTCCATAGTGGAAAGAAAGTTCTATAATTTTAGATGGAAAACAGGAGACCTTTCCACTGTGCCGTCTGCAAACATTATCGAATGTATCAGACATGATACGAAGTATAAAAAGTAACATCTGTTGAGGCTAAACATTATGTGCTTCTCCCACTTGCACTAGTCAGACTTACTTTCCAACATGTAACGATACCATCGTGTCCAAGGTGTTGTGAAATAGCTTACACAAACACGAGTCAAAGAAACTGAATCAACTTAGAACATAAGACAAAAAGAGGTGCAATCAAAAACTTGTGAGACTGCTCATGTTGCATACAAACGGAGCCCTGCTCAGTAATATGCATGTAACAGGTGCAAAATGTAACTTTAATGGGTTAAATATTTCAAGTTTCATTTTTTTGTTCATCATTGACACCTGAATAAGACAAGTTTTGTGACCTACAGTATGTGCATATTTGAGATTTACTAGTTTAAAAGCAAAAGCAACACTATGCTAGAGACTGTGAAGATCCCAAACTTATGTTGAGGATCGTCACCTGTGAATTTCGTCTATGCGTCAATGGCTTTGACCCACAGACATAACGGTGGTCATTTACTGAGGAAGAACCCACAGTCTCCGAGACCAAATAAGAGGCATCTGGTCAGGAGCACAAACAAGAGCATGCTGTTTTTCTTTGACATTTGCAAGGTTGTGCAAGTTTCTCACCTGCGACAACACACTCATCGCTCCTTACCTCACTTTCTCTTGAGATTTTTGCTTCAACCAAACCAGTTGTTCATTGTTGGAGGTGTGGAAGAACAAATCTAGAAGATTTTAGGGAGTTTTATTTTTTCTTTTGTTTATATTAAGTTGGAATGAAGCATGTTTTATGATGAGTTAACAAAGTAATTAAGCTACAGTCAGGCTAGGGCTAGCTTAGCATGCTAACTTGATTAGCTATCTCTGCATCACAATACATAGACATCTTGACATAACAATAGATGTGATACTTCCTCACATGCTGCTGATGATGTAAGTTCATTTTTTGCACAATCTGAACATAAATTCTTGACATATTTTATACATCACCCCTTGAAATACAGTCGAATACACACTGCAGTGGTTTGGACATACGTCTTTGTTTCTGTTGCAAGAATGAAATTCTTTTGTGACTGCAGGTCTCAGAACACAAGGATTGGCTGCACTTACGTCCATTAATCAAATCATTGCTATATTTTATGAATTTCGGTGTAGAACGCAAACTAATGTGCACAGACAAATTTTACTGGCATGAGCTGGACACTCACAGAAATAAACTCATAAAGTAAAGACAAAATAAAAACTGAAGGACGAAAGAGGAAAAAAGAAAGATAGAAACAGGGGACAGAAAGCCCAAACTAGAGAGAGAAAGAGAGATAGTGAGAGAGTTATTTCCATTTTCTGGCCCAGGCACAGCTGGTAGTACAGTACATTTTCTCTCTGTGGGTAAAGAGAAGGTAGGAGGCCTCCTTCCCTCTCCACTAATCACACTTAATGATTCAAATGGGCCTAAGACATACCTTTGAAATCAAATCCACTTACCACCACACAAAAACACACACACATGCACACTTACACACACACACGCAGACATACAAAGACACAGAAAAACTAGACCCACTCTTCTCCAAACAGACACACACACACATACAAACACACACACACACACACTCGTCTGAGAGTGCAGCCAGTGATTGTCATAGAGAGGAGACGAAGCTGTAACTAAAGAAGTGTGAAGAAGTGTGTTTGCCTGGATGTTTCCGATCCATCAGCAGGCCCCTAACTAGCTCTGCAGTGCCACAGCTAATTGCTCCTAATGACCTCATAGGTACGTGCACATGCACATGCACACACACACACACACAGACACAAACAGACCAGTGTAAAGGAAAAAGTTAAAAATGCTCCACACACACATTTACAAGTGTCATATGTAAAGGAAAAAGGAGTTGGGCCAACTGGTGACAATAAAACATTGCCCTGTCAAAGTCCGTTTGTGTGTGGGGTGTGTGTGTGCGCTTTTTGTGTGCATGTTTGCCAGGTATGTGTGTGTGTGTGAGTGTGCGTTTGTGTGTGTGTGTGTGTGTGTACCAAATACAACCCTACAGCTACATCAGGCTCCTATAGCGGCATTTCCTGAAACCTCTATGAGGCAAAAGATATCCTCTTTCACCCCCACCCCCAAACATACACACCCACGCTCAAACACACACACACACACACACAATAAAATGTACCCTGTAGGCTCGGCCCTTTCAGGTTTCAGAGAAAGTTACCGTAAGCTAAAAAAAAATGTACTTCTCATTTTTTAAAAACATTTTGTGTGAGTTGAACAGAAACTATGTAACCCTGTTCAAAGGGAGTTTCTCTGTGCAGACAAAGTAAGTGTTTGATTCTTACATTTTTTCGCATCGAAGCATGACTCAGAACAAGATAATATATTGAAAGACATTTAAAAAAAAAAAAAAAACACAACCAGAGAACAGACCCACTGTTCTGTAACTACACCATAAGAACTGAGGGAATCCCCTGTTTGCTCTGGCGGGAACTGGCCCCCGAGAGTCTGTGTGAGTGTCAAAGTTATTTAGAGCCTCACACCATCCACACAGAAACATGACAAGACATACACAAGCATATCAAGCTTAAATTAAACACATATTTATAATAGTATGACAACATTTATCACATTTATTATTATCAACATCAGCTAGAGAGCAGTGACATTGTTTCCGTAATATACGGTCACTTAGCTGTTAATTAATTACTTTAAAAAACAGGCAAAATATTCTCACACATAAAGTTAGTGCATGTGCTTGTTTAATTGTCCTTAGAAATAAAAGATTTTATTTCTCTCAAGCCATCTCATGCACAGCCAAACACACACTCATACATTTAGTTTGAAAACAGCACTCCTGCTTCTGGGTGGGCATGTGCAGAGAACTAACACCACAACACTGGCATGTACGGCTTTTTTCCCTCTCCCCTTAATCACTTCATTATGGTTTTTTATGGTTACGAATACTGCGCAGTACACAGAGCCATGTTTCTTAAAAACAGGCCTTCAGGTAAGTATAAACACCCTCAGAAACAAATATAATGGTTGGATTATTTTCATTCCTGATGCAAATGCTGGAACACATTTTACAGTTTCGAATAAGCTGATTCTTTAGACTACAAAACAACAAACCATGAGTGCTCTATAAATATTTTTTTATAGATGTGATTTAGCACTGCTCAATATTACCTTAAAATTAGGTGACAGCAAGATTGTAAGATATTGAAAGGAATTCTGCTAGATGCAAACCAGACTCTTTGGCCCAATATGTTGCCAACAAGCGATAGCATCATCACATTGGAGGAGGCTATGCTTGTGATAGTATTTTCCTTTTGTTTCAGCCTCTTAATGAAAACTCCTCCGTGCTATGGGACTGTTGATCTAACAAGCAAAAAATATAAACGATTGATGAGTAACAGGATAACTAGTTTTATGTACTGTCTGCCACACGACAACGGTAAAGTGACAAAGCCCCCTCGAGGCCGTTGGAATTATAGATTGCACAACACTGCTGCAACAAAGACTCTCCCTTATGCTGCCTTTTCTTTTAACACTCCAGTGTTGGATGTTTTAGAAAAGAGGCAGTTTCTACAAAATAAAAGTGGTATAACATGGCAATAAAAATCAATTGCTGTTGCTGTTACACGATAGCTGATCTCATCCTCTGCTCTAAGGTTAGGGAGCTCTTTGACGTTGCTGTCTTTAAACTTTACACATTATTGGTTGCTGTTCTTTTTTTTAAAATAGCTGCTAACTGTGGCTAGCTGCCTTTTAAATCTCCTGGCGGTGAGTCACACACATAACACATCATTTGAACATCACACCTCTATCCCTGTCCTTGAAGGATAATTGGTTCACTTTCCTTAACACAGATTTCGGCCATGTTATAAGCTCCTCTGCCTGCTGCCTCTTTTCCATTGGAGAAGAAACAGTGTGACGTTGTTCACAAGCCACAGAGGGAGGAGGCCAGGCTGGTTTGGTAGTTCGACAAAATGTCAGACATGGTAGACCTGCTGTTCAGTTCCTGTCCTCTACAAAAAGTCAGCATTGGTTTCTGACCACCATCGTTCCCAAGCCTTATCCCAGTGTTTGTAGGTCAAATCATGATGACGGAGATCCCCTAACTTTGACAAAGGAGTCATTTCAGCCAAAGCCACATTGTTTCCCTAACCTTAACCAAAAAGTTATTTTAACCCAAGCACCGTTCCACAGTCAGGTCATTTTTGTGCCTAACCCAACCAAACCCGATACATGACTTTTGTGCTGCAAACAGAAGAGTAAGATCAGGTTTTAAAGTTTAATTTGGACAACTTGTTGGAAAGCTCAGAACTAGCAACATCTGTATGATGGTAGAAATAAAAGGTTTCAGTAATGACAGACCATATCTTGGATCTCGGACCTGCCTTATACTTGATTTTGCTTGACCTTTTGTCTCTTATGTAACTCAATGGTTGAGGCCTTTCTGCTTTGGCTTTAAACATTGGTTGTCTGTCTTACCAG
This sequence comes from Acanthurus lineatus, assembly GCA_029814665.1. NCBI lineage: Eukaryota > Metazoa > Chordata > Actinopteri > Acanthuriformes > Acanthuridae > Acanthurus > Acanthurus lineatus. The sequence continues at coordinate 11,332,250 of JAPZDV010000024.1, read as the reverse complement.
GCTACTTGTAAATGATCAATAATATCATCTGGCAAGACATCATTTGAATGCTTTGCATATAAAACAAGAACACTAGCATATATGAAATATATTTCTTTAAGTCTGAGAAATTTATTCTCAGGTTTAAAAGTTCTAAAACCAATTTTAAACTACTGCAAACTGACATCTAGGTTAGTACGCTGACAGCAGCCTGGAACTTGATACAGAGCAGAAAAAGAGAAAAACAATAAACAGTCAGGCAGCAGTAGCACCACGAATCAAGACTAAAGCGACATATATAAATCAAGACACAGTGTATCGGATACACTCCTACAATTAACAATACCTTGTTCCGTTTAATCAGCTTGTTGAATGGGTGTAGAGTTCCTTTGGTAGGCAATAGCTGGTCTATGTTATGGGAACCAGGCTAATGGAACACGCACATACGCACACACACATACATCTCTTTGTGTCGAGAGTCGCAGGCCGAGTGCCAAATTGCAGTCAGACAAAATGGCTACAGCTTTGCTAAAAACACTGTGGTCTGTGGTAGCGGCAGCACTCAGTAAAACAAACAAACACAACAGTCCACAACCGCCGCACTCAAAGAGTGTGTGGTGTGCGTGTGTGTGTGCATATTAATACACAAAATGCATAACTGTTTGCATCACCGTATGTAGTCATGCTTCTTGGTATTTGTACAGCATTAATGTATAAGCATGTGTCAGTGTTTCTGTTTTTGAGTACGTTCGGTCACAACAATCAGAGCCAAAATAAACTCCACTGCCAGGATGGAGAGAAGAAAGAAATGGGAGAGGGAAAATAATAGCTGTTCACTGTTTAAAAAAAAACAATCTATTCCAATAAATTTGCTCCCAATCCCCATCTGCCACCCCTTTTTTCTTGTTCCGAGCTGCTTTTATAGCAGAAATTAGTCGCCCCCAACCCCCTGACAGCGCAATAAAAAGCTCTGCCAGGTACATACACTTATATCAGGCCTTGGAGAGAGCAGAGCAGAGCAGAGCAGAGCAGAAAGAAAAATGGCAGAGATAGAGGGAGGAACTGGGCCATAGGAAGACGGAAAGGAAAAAAAAGGAAGGAGAGGATGGGAACAGTAAGAGAAGTATGAGGAGAGAAACAAGCTGAGGGGTGGAGGTTGTAATGGAAGTATGAGAGGGGAAAAATGAAGAAAAAAATGAAGACAGAATAAGAAAAATGAGGTGAAAAGGGAGAGAGAGGAATAATGAAGGCAGATTAGGATGAGAAGTCGAGCAAAAGGCAAAAAGTTGTGAGGAAAGAAACAACCCATGAATGACTTTTACATCTGTGGCCAAAAATCCCGCTGGGCTTTCGCACATACAGGAACACACACACGTATTAACACGCACACACAGGCGCGCGCACACACACACACACACACACACACACAAAAAAAAAAACACACATCCCCAACAATCTCCTGAGAATTTTTAAACTCAAAACTTTACATCCTGAAATGCACATAGTTGAAAAGACCCCCCCTCTTGGAAGGAAAAGGAGGGATGTGGAAAAACATAAATTCATTGAGGCTGTTGACAGCAGCCAGGAAAACAAGATGATGACTTGCCACATGTGACCTCATAAGGGTCAAGGGTCACACACCCTGAGAAAAATGGAAGGAAAGAGGAAAAAAAAACACAGAAAGAAGGAGTGTAATTCCTGACTAATTCGAAACTTTGCCTTCGAGACGCATGATGAGAAGCTTTTACGTAGTTTTAATCTCTAAACTGTGAAAATGTGTTTTTATAAATGTGTATATTTAACTCAAATATTTTCCGTGGCCTCATTTTTTATTTTGTAAAAACAAGATGTCAGCTTAGTGGAATATTAGTTATACATTCAAAGGGAAGCAGGCCTATTCATTATAGAAATAGGCGCCAGACTTCTTGAAAAACGCGTATTCATCATCACGTCTTTCTTATCCTGTGGGACATCAGAAATGATGCATTTCAGAGTACAGTTATGCAGCTACCTAAAATGGGAAAAGTATGTTAAAGACGATGGGGGTGATATCTTAAAGTCTCTCCCAGGTTCATTAGAGGCAGTAACTCATAAATCCTGCATGAATTATGACCCTATTTGATAAAAAAAGGTCCTCTTAGTCCACCTGAGACACAAGTTCAGTAAATTAACTCTGTGAAATTTGTCTCTTCATCCAAAACTCCTTTGCACCTGCAATATGTTTTTGCAAAAAGAGAACATGTTTGCAATCATCTGCTGGAAATTCTGGTAGGGGTCAACAGCACTATAAACCATGTCTGCAAAATATGTCTTATAACACTCATTTCACAGAATCCCCTTATTGCGTCGTGCTTAGTATGAAAGAAGAGAAAAGTGTCACAATGTCCTAGCACATATTTTATTGGATCACTGTGTTCTCTGAAGTACTAGAACATAGTTACAGATTACAGTGCGATACATAAAATAAAAATAATGTTTATCTGTAAAATAGATCAAAAGCAACTTAAAAAAGGAACTTGTGTAAAACTTGTAAATGTCTTTTTGTTGTTCTCACTGAGTTTTAGAGGTTTAGTAATAAGGAATTAGTTGCATCTAGAGGTAAGGTTGCAGACGGCACCCTCTGCTCAACCCCTCCTCAAAACATGCAGGAGAACCTACAGTGGTCACAAAACTCGCTAAAACCGCAGCAAGCCCACCACTGAGTCAGTGTTTAGTTTCTCTGTGGAAGGAAGTCTGCAACCTCCTTAGATAAAAAAGACTCTTTATAAAGGAAATAAAAACAAAAGTTTTAACTTCAGCTAATAATACACTAATAAAGTCATACCTATGAATAATATATCTTATTTCTTTCAAATTTAACAAATATAAAAAATAAAATAGATCAGCCTAAATCCTACACACTGGACCTTTAAAGAATAGCGTGCAAACACAAACCCACAGTGTCACACCCCTGCTGTCGCACATCATCATCAGGCGGCAGCTCCGAGCGCAGTGAATACACTGCACTCTACCTCCGCTGCAGTCAAACAGACAGGGACAAGTGTAATTGTGGCTTGTGGTTTGGCTGAGCATTCAAACGGAAAAGCAGCTTGTCCACATCTCTGTCTGTATGTCAGCAACATCCATTTGTCTTCCAGTCTCTGCATATATGTGCGTGTGTGTATGTGTGCGTGTGAGTGCTTAGAGATGGATTCAATGTGCATGTAGATTATGTCTGTCAGCCGCTGTCTGTGGTAAATCTAGCAGTCATGAAACAAAAATGGGACACATGGACACAAACACACACGCACAAAAGTCAAACCGCAATGGGGTCGAGTTGACTTGGTATGATGAGCATGCTACGCAGGGCGCCCACTGCTGCAGCTAACGTGAATAAGCCATTTGTGTGAAAGCGTTTTCCCAGCACACACACACACTCACACACACATTATATGCTGAATGATGCATGACTGTTAACCCACATCGGGTATCAAAACTAAACACCCACAGAAGCTTATACTGTACACACAGGCATTACACGCTCCTGTAGAAATATTAACCAAAAACAAACAGCAGACACACACGCCACTCTAGAAAACTGCTGTTATGACCTTTTATTTTAGCTTCATCATCTATGATCCTGTTAACTCTCTTGAAAAGTATGTATGAAAAGATCTGTGTACTCTCTGAATGTGAAATTAATCTAAAAATGTTCTAAGGTACAACTTTGTCAAAGCATTAAAAGATGAAATCATAAGCATTGGGATTATTTTGTATGTGTGTGTGTGTGTGCGTGTGTGTGTGTGCGTGTGTGTGTGTGTGTGTGTGTTCATTGTTCCCAGGTTATTTTTGTCTGGACTCTCTGAATGAGCGGCAAGAAAACAGGAATCTGACTGTTGTTGAATGAAAAGTGTTTGTGTGTGTCTGTAAGAGCGGCAAACTGAGGGAGGGGATCACCGGTCCACCAGACAGATCACATATCAAACAGTGTGTATGTGTTTGTGTGTTTGTGTGTGCGTGAATGCATGTGTTTGTGTATGTGTGCATGTGTGTTTGGTTGGATTTTGGTCATGCGTGTAAAGGCAAACGCCCACTCTCTGCACTCCTTCTGTATGGTTCAATTTTCATGGATTTTATGGATACAGTACACACTGTACACAGGCACACACTGTACACAGACACATGCTTTACACAGAAACACACACATACACACACACACAAAGGTTATCTAGTGAACATCAACACTCACCCTGATGGAAAACTTGATTTTAAAACCCACTTTAAATATTTGGACTGGTTCCTTTTGTGGTTTTATGTTTCTACTCTACATGATTTCTCTCCACTCTCTCACTCAATTTCTCACACGCACACACACACACTCACACACAAATACTCAGCCTCTTTGTGAGCATTTTTAGTGATTAAGGTTATGTCCACACTACTTTATTTTTTGTTTTTAAAACTAAAACAAACAGAAGAGTGTTTTAGCATTATTTCGGGAATAATCTCCATCCATAACAACATGCCTGAAAGCACATATCACATGACCATTCATGTACACTGTGCTTGTGTAAACAGGAAGCTGAGGTTTGATTGCTCAGTTGCAAAAAACATCACAGAGAGGGATCAACAATGGTAAAAGTAACACCAAAGATTTCCTTGCTTTGATTAACTAGCAGTTGGAACTATTAGCTTAGACAGCAACATCAAAAATGCCTGTATTTCGTTAGCAATGTTAAGTTAACCGCCGGCAGTCATAATTTATGTGTTTTCTTCATGTGATATGGATGTGACCAATCAGGGCAAGACACATCATGACTTATAAAGCCCAATCAGGAAATTAACATGGGTGTCATCATTACCAAAAGTCTCTGTTTCTGCTCGTCCACAATGCAATCCTAGAAATTTAGATGTAAAACAGGATTAAAAGTCTCTGTTTCAGGAGTTCTAAAATGTCAGAGTTTTGTGGGGGCCAAACATGAATATAAAAAAAGATAATTCATTTACAACAAAAACTTAGTGTGGACGTAGCCTTGGCCACAAGACAGCATGCAGGCTTCCAGCCCAGCTCTTAACAGCTTGTTCTTCATGGCTCTGCAGGCTACTTGAAGCTGGCATGACCTAAGAAGTTTGCAATCATGTAATTTTACTTTGTAGATAAAAAAATTATACACACATATCATAATGTGGTTGGTTTAGTACAAACTTGGACACTGCAGTGCATCAAGGCTGGAGCAAATGGCAGTGATGTAAGCATACAAACAAACATTTATTAAACTTGCTCACTGACTGCCTTGTCCTCCTGATTCCCTCAAGACGCTGCAGCTGCAGCTGAGTGCTTAAGTATACCGGGTTTATTTTTTCTTGATTTTAAGTAGTAACACAAGCTCAGTGATAATACCTCTAAACCACTGAGGCTCCAGTAGTAGATCGAGTTATTCCGCAGATGTAATTTGGTAATAGCAGCTGATAAGGAAAACTCGAGGAAAGAGGTAATATGAAGGCTACCTTCAAGTACTTTTTTCTGTAACCTTTTCCACTGCAAGCTCTGTCTCGAGTCATGAGCTTAGTTTGTGTTGATGTAATCAGTCTAGTAGGAAATTTGCGCCTTTGAGAAGCACTTTTTTAAAAATTACAATACATATCTCAATATTAACCAGTAAAAAAGCTTGATAATATTAGCTACAGATGAGCCACAGATTTGCAATCTGCGTTGTCAGAGATGAACTGTGATGTGTATGCTACTATGGAGCCATGCATGTGTGTGTGTGTGTCTTCAGTCTGTGTTGATCTGTGTTCCCACGGCAGGCCAGTGTTTACTCTTCCTCTGAAGACATGAGTTCTATTTAAGGGAGTGGAGCAGCAAGACGGGAAAGAGACAGGTGCCAAGGAAGTCAGCACAGAGGTCTATGAATAACAAACTGAAGGATGATGCCGTGTTTGCTCACTCACAGCGAACACAACTTGGAAAACTACTTATTTATTTACTTTGCAAGGTCACATCCACTCTTCCAGTCAAGTTTCAAGTTGCAGTCAGGTTCTTTCTTCTTTTGTCTCTCGGTGTGTGCACACTCCCATCTTTTTACAGCTTTACATGCGAAGTTGTCGCCCCCTCTTTCCTCCCTACATATCATTTACTGTTTCAGAAAAACAGAGCACCCACCTCCCTTCTCTACAGTAAATCATTCACTCCTTCGCTCTCCTTCTCTCCCACCAAATGCACAGCTGCATATTGGATGTCAGCCCTTCACCTTGTCAACACAGCAGTTGACAGAACATTTCCACACCATTGTCGGAAAACACACACAAACATGTCCTTATCACACATTCAAACCTGGATCACCTGCCCAGTTCATTTTTTTGCATCAGTATTCAAGCCAATGCACCACATTCAAGAACTATGCATGCATAAAATACATACACAATGTGTATGCATGTTCTACATTCCCATCTGATGGTGTCACAGTGGTCATGGATGAATTATAGTCCAAGGACTTACATGCACACACAGACAAACACACACACTCTGGTGCGCACTCATAGAGTAACTCCCAGAAGTTGTCTGTCAAGTAGTAATCTTGGCTTTGTGTTATGTACAGTGAAAACATGGATCATTGAAGCATATGTAAGTTAAATATGCAGACTGAATCAGCCACTCAGACTTGCCAGAAAATAACATTCTATTAACATGATGCATCTCAGCTACTAAACACAGGTTGTAAGTAATAACTATGAGTCTGGAATTGTTATTTAGCTTGAATTTTATTGTGAAAAAAGTAGGTTTGTTGATTTATTTCACAAGTCTCTCTCAGGCAACACTGAAGGCTCCACTGCAACTGAACAATTAACTGCAGTGGGGCCTTCAAACCAAATCCTAATTGCATCAGTGCGTAAAAAAAGCATGTATTTGCGTATAAAATACTCTTCAAACATACATTAAATGCATGTATATCCACCACTATGCAAACAGGGCAGGGAGATAAATCAGTCTGCGAGCAGGGCTACAGAGCCACATTATGTGGTTACTTAGTTACAGCACATTAATAAAACTCGTCCCAGTCAGCAGTCGGGAGAAGAGAAACAGCTGTTTCTGCAGAAGGTCAGCAGGAGGAGGAGAACTACTCCCTAATGCTCTGCAAGTATGAATGTGTGTGTATGTGTGTACACTTTATCATAATTGCGCTTTTACATGATGTATCTCCCTCTGAATAATGACAACAAAAGCACACTGTAACAACACAAAGAAGCACATTCAACAAACCCAACAGCCATCTAATTAGTTTGTCCAGCCTACTTAGTTGACCTCTGTGCTGATGTGCTGATGTGCTGATGCGCTTCGTACGGGTTAAACATGGCTAACTTGACATTTCTATAATCACAGGAAGCAGCCTTCAGCTGGCCATGCAGATGTTCGGTGGATGGGAGGTGATTTCATTATGCTATTTTTCTTTTGTGAGCCAAATTCTCACCCACGCAGACGTATGCTGAAATGGGGACAATTTTTTCGAGGCAAGCACATCCGTGGTAGAGTCCCAACTGAGGCAGCTACCACCTGCTCATCCGATTTCTGGGAAAAGCTCATCAGCTGCCCTAGGCTGTGAGAGGGAAGTCTGCCTTTACAGACGAGCAGGGTTACAGGGGTTAACTCCCCAACAAGAGGCCGATTTACAACCATGGACAGGAACCATCTATCAGCACTCTGTTGCCTGTCACTGAAACTAGACAGAGCCGCCTTGGGCCAGAGTCTCCACTCAAAAAAAAGGATCTAGTCAAATTAAAAATGAGTACAATTATGCTCATCTCGTTATGCTAAAGTTAAGGATTATAGAATTAAAGATGTACCTTAAAAGGGCCTCCACTGGTGACCATTAAAATATATATTTGCAAAAGTGGCATAAAACCACAAGTGCACAAGCAAATAAAATAAAACAAATAGTCCAGATGACTTTTATGACCTGGTTGTTCAGTATTTACAGCATATGATGAACTGTTAATCCCTCTGTGGTTTAGAGAGAGAAAGAGAATAGAAGACAAAAGCAACACACAATCAGAGCCAGACCTAAACTTCACTGTAAGGCTTCTCTTGTTATTTCTCTGTGGTTGTTTGCTAGATGAAGCATAGGGCCTGAAATCTAAATATGCAGGTAATATAAAGTAAAATGTGGAAAAAATAGTATCCAGCACACATAAAAGAGCCATACAGTTACATTAGTTGACATATATTTTTTTATTGGGAAAAGAGGTTGTGACAGCTGTGTTCATTTTAATTAAGCAACTTATTTGGGTTAAATAATTAAAGGGATTAATGTTTATAAGAAGGAATTAAGGTTGATAACAAAAGGAACATAAAATAAATGTTATAGTGTTGTATATTGTCATCTAATCCACTCTTAAACAATTAGCTTGTTATCAGCTTGTAAAGTTGCCTTGTCAAGCATCTTGAGAATTGAGGTTCTGGATAATTGACAACCTGCTGAAGCTCCTTGCAAAGTTAAAGGGCCCACAGAGTAACACCACAGAGACTATGACATTTCACAAACACTTTTCACTGTAAGTGGAGAAAAACTGTTTTTCTATTGGACCGCTTAGTGCCCGCATAAAAAGAAACACTATAAAAACATTGTCTCTCACAGTTTGCAATTTGGACTCTAAGTTAGAAACAGAAGAGGAGCAGATGCCTGATCGGTTTACAAAGAGAGTGAGACGGAGGCAAGAGATGGAGGAAAGTAGAAGAAAGAGTGTGTGCAGCTGTGGGTGGTACTCTTCAGCAGGGTAATATGAGGCTGCAGCCCCAAAGGGGACAGATCACCTGAGAACCCCCCTCCTCTACTCTTTTCTATCAAACTCCCCCAACCCTACAATGGCAAAAGCCCCTACTCCCACGCATGCTGTCCCAAACACCTGCATTTACATACACAGAAGCTTAAAAATACCAAATTCTTGGAAGTCAAGCCACACAGCTTCAGACACACACACACACACACACACACTCCCAAACTCCCGACCTGCATGCAGAACATTTGCAGTTATGCACACTAACACCATTCCAAGGAGTTGGCAGGCCTATTAATACCACACTTCAAGGACTAAGGGATCGGGCATCGAGCCATAAGATGCTATCTGGTGACTGATACACACTTGTGTCTCTCTTTCTGTCCTCGGGGTACTGCCTTTCACGCTGCCTGCCAAGCTGAAAGGTTAGACTGGTTACATTCCCACAGCAGGACCGGGCTGCTCTTAACAGGGCCGTGATAAACTCAACACGCCGATATTTTCATTAAAAAATGAGAAGGAACAACGTATTAGAAATTCATATTTTAATTGAGAGTGGCACTTTTACTCTACTCTTAAAAATGGTTGATTTGCAGTTTAAAATGATACAGAGCGAATGGTTTTCTAACCAGTTAATGTGTTTTTTTAAGTTGCAAAAGCTGCTAAAAAAGCTACTCTTGCCCTTTTGCCAAAATGTGTCTATTTCATTAAACAAATGAGTCAAACTAAGTGAATATGGGAGATGAGCAAGAGCACTGCCAAAACAAGAGAAAGCTTGGAGCAAAATAAAAATCAGTGTTGAACAGCTGGTATTAAATCATTAAAGACAGATGCAGTCCCTGCCCATTTCAGCACCGTAGCTGATTTTAGCATCACTGAGTATTACAGCTGTCTCCTCAAGTGAGACTACACTATAATTTACCGGAAATCAATGCCTCAGCACCAAACCAGCGGTTACGCCAACAGAGACTGGGTGTTTTTCAGATGACAGCAGGTGTTATTATTCAGCAGACACGAATATGTGTGTTTGTTATTAAAGGAGCCCAAACAAGGTCTAATTGCAGGATTGAATGATGACATTTAAATCCCTGAAAGTATGTCAAGACATTAATATCTCCTTTTATATAGGGTTTTCTCTCAAAATCACCCATTTATAGCCTAAGAACTTGGTCAAATTAAAGGATAAATATGGTCTTTCACTCATTATATTTGCACAGCCAGTCTACCTCGTGTAGTACCTATAATTTTTCACATGTACTTATCATAAAAGTAACATAGGTGGCAGTGATGCAGAGAGGGGATTAGGGAAGTTACGGCTGTAGGGAGGGTTTGATTCCAGGCCAGCCGAGGCACATGTCCTTCCAAAGGCAGACCTCTTAAGCATTAAACCATCAAAATGTTAACAAGAGTGGGTAGCTGGGGAAGGAAAACCACACCATTGAGTCCATTCTGTTGGCATCAACATCCAAATAGAATCACATGAACGTTGTGTTGAGGAAACTGTGTGGCATAGATAATTAGAAAGCCCTGACTATTTCTGCTTGGCCTACAGCAGTGGAAATCAGCCTCACTGGACAAAACAAACTCTCACACAGACGTCACGCTGCATGTCCTGCGGTAAGTTTTGGAATCTAATTTAACTATCTGAAGTGTCAGACCTCCATGAACTAACAAAGATACAGCCATATAAATAGAACTGGAGGGAAATGTTTTGAAATACTGTACACATGAATATATTGTCGCTGCAGTTGCTGCCATCGCTGACATGCACAGCAGAAACTCACACAACCTCCTACACCTTCCAATTCCCGCTACCCTCATCGTGTTTTTTAATACATTGTGATTGTATATTTACTGTGTCCAGAGCTCACCTCAGCCGCCTGCAGAGACTGTTTTCCATACAGTCACCATCAATTACCTAATATGCATAAATGTTTATGTTTTGCTTTCACTACCCAGAATATTGGCAATCTGATTTCTTCCTGCAGCTGATTGCTGGTTTGGTCTGAAAGTGATTTGTACATAGAAGTAGGATATGCAGAAAACACACTCCCAGTGGATTCATGAAAATCAAAATACCAAAACTGTTTGTTATAAACAGTAACATTTAAGTCTCAAGCACTGCATCTTCTTTGTTCATATTGTCTAAGACATGTGACCTCAAATGTAGCTCAAATGTAGCTTTCCAGTCAAATGTCAATCTGAATAGGAAACTCTGTTTGATTATCAACTCAGTGGTTTTATGACCTAAAGAGTAACTGTGGTCATTATCCACTTAGTGTGATGGTCATTAGTCTGTCAATTCCAACACGTTGTCTGCTCAACCCTGCTATTCACACTCCACTGTGAAAGTAAACAGAGGGGATGGAGTACGCTGGTGGCTCACACTCCTTTTTCTCTCTGCTTGCCTGACTGTCAACTGTTAAAATTAATTGATGTGATTAATTAACTTAATAAAGTGCTGCTGCTGCTGTAATTCCAGAGAAAGTAACAAAGGTCTTTGTACTTGGCTTGAAACTGAGCTTTGGTTCGGTTTCATGTTCACATTCATTCAGTTCTTTCTTTTTCATGCATGTGCGCACACACTCTCTCACATATACACACACTCACAGACACACACACACACACCACACCCCTGATAACCATCAGCTCCTGGGCACACTCTATTGTTTCAGCTCAGTGCTAATTACTTCAGGTCTCGACCCCAGGTTCAGCCAAAGAGCAGCTGAGGGGGATGGTATGTATGCGAATGTATCTGTGTGTGTGTGTGTGTGTGTGTGTGTGTGTGTGTGTGATGGGGGTGGGATGTGCTGGGTGCAGAGGTCATTGCTGCTGCCAATCAATTGTCACACTGGATTCACTTTAACATCACAGTATAATCCAGGAGGGAAAACACAGCAGCACAATGAGACCAGCCAACCAAACTGTTGCTGATGTTTCCACGTTCAAAGCTTTTCAGCAAGTCTCTTATCAGCTGTAACTCTAGTTTGGTCTGAAATCAAATATTACTTGAATGTTTTTCAGTTAAAGTCAGGGAGAAACAACACAAGAATATGTGTTTAGGTATTTGTAGTACTTGAAAAGGGTCCGCTGAGGTCTCTTATTGAGTTTGATTGCAGCTGGCAGATGCATAAACAGGCTCAGAGTTGTGTAAATCACTTGGATGAAAACACAAATCAAGCATTTGTTGAGCTTCCCTCCTAAAATATTTGCACCAAATCCAAGCACTTTCTCACCCAAGTCCACTTTTACAACTCAGAAAAAAAGGCAAAACAACACTCTTCAATGTTAGTTTCATGCTGTAAAGGAGAAGTCTTCTCCCAGGGTGCCGCGAGCAAACAAAACCTGTCCAGTATGTGCATTCATTGCAATGCAAAACAGATTTCCAATGCTTCAGCATCACTTAAGGCCCTACTTTCAATTACAATGTCATGAGCACTTAAAGCTGACGGTCCTTTAGAGAAGGAGAGTGAAACCTGTGGTGAAGTTCCAGACAAGCTTAAAAAGACTATTAGGAACTTTAAATATGAAATAAAAACACTTACACTGAAAAAAAGTTACTTTCAGATGCTTATTTCTAGAAAACAGGGCCAATAGACAAATATGTAAGCCACATCAGTCTATATAAATGTATAAATCCATTATGTGGATATTGTCATAAGTAGTTGGACAGAGCTTGATGATTTCATTTGCTGGAGAAGACAAGAGGAAGCACATGGTGAGGAAGGAAGAAAATAGGATGAAGTAGTGAAAGAAAACAAGGAGACAGGAGAGGAGAAAATGCTGAGGAGAGAGGAGGGGATGGGATAAGGGGAGAGGGGAGGAGAGGAGGCTCGCTCTTCTATTTTTCTCTTGGACCCCGCCCTCCTGGTCAGGGGTTGGTCAGGGAAACCCAACTCCGGCGCATGGATTGGTCGGTTCTCCTTTGGACGGGCAAAATAGTCTCTCCTCACAGACACAATAAAGTTTAGAGCTGGAAGCTTGCGGCCAGTAGGCGCAAAACCAGACCGCTGCATCTCGTCACTGCGCTGCGCTTTTCCACACGGACTTATTAACGGGAACAACGTAGGAAAGACTCCGGGATTTATCCAATAATGTATCTTTTAAAACTTCAGATGCACATACTGTTTTAACTTTAAAGACTCTTGAGAAGCCGCAGATCCCACAATGATTCATTGCTGCCTTATGGATATTTTATTTTATTGAATGGCTCCGGTTTGGATATTATAGCCTCCATAACGCACGGGCTGCACGCGCTCCGCTCCTGCTGGACTATAAACACGCTATAAACACACAGTTTCCAGGGCGACCAAACCTAACTTTGTGTGTTTTGAGGAGGATTTTAATTTTGCCAACATTTTCCTGAGTGCAGCCGCTCAGCGTCGCGGGGACCATGCCCGGGATGATGGTGCCGCTCAGCGGGGCAGCCTTGCTCGTCCTGTCCGGGCTGCTCGCCCCGCTCTGCGTGGTGCACGCTTTCGGTGACGATGTGGAGGAAATGACCTGCGACCCGATCCGGATCAGCATGTGCCAGGGTCTCGGTTACAACGTCACCAAGATGCCCAATCTGGTCGGCAACGTGCTGCAGTTGGACGCCGAGCTGCAGCTGACCACGTTCACACCGCTCATACAGTACGGCTGCTCCAGTCAACTCAAGGTACTGGACTGATGGGAGACACACTCAATGCATGCTGGTATCAGAATAGAATAGACAGCGTGTTGTTAGAAGCACGCACTGAAGCTGTAACATTCACAAATTTAGGAACACTGATCCTGGACTGAGGCATGACTGAGTTCAGATAGTCAGCTATATTTATGGGCGTATGTGTGTGTGTGTTTGTGTGTGTGTGTTTGTGTGTGTGTGTGTGTGTGTGTGTGTTTGAGAGAGTGAGGAGGAACAGACTGTGGTCCCAGAGCACATGACAGGGAGCTACAAGCAATAGTTGCCTATTCAGTGAACTGCTCAGACTGCTGGTGCCAGTGATAATGAGGAGCATAATATAGGTTGACCCCCATAGAGTTAAAATAAGTTGAGGGTCCTTGCCTGCCTTCCTTCCTGTTGTGCCAGGCTGTCATGCTAATTTCAATAAAAATGCCCCCTCTGTCTGTTGACATTCTGAGTTCATGCCCCTCAGAGCAACAGCTGAGTCTTCACTGCTATATACTGTACTGTCTTCTTGCTAACAATGGTGCCCTCAGTGTCCCTAAGACAAATGCTGCTTGTTTGCCTCATGCACCATGTCAGAAAAAAATAGATTGGTCCTATTTCATGTCCCTAAGATTTTACTTTAGATTTTTAATTGGAAAGACTGGTGACACAACACAGATCAAATTTAGTTAAGTGAATGGAGTGTACTGTCCCTGCAGTGGCACGCATCCTGACATCCTTTTAATTAGAGATCCCCTTCCTCACTCAGCAGATGAAACAGAGACATGTGCATACACAGACAGGAAAACAAGCTATTTCCCAAAACATCATCCATGTAAATATTTTTTTTAAAAAGATGTGTTAAACAACTTTCTAAATGTGTGTGATTTTTGTGCATCCCAAAAAAATGCACCACTAAAGAGAAATTTGCTTACGTGTGTGTGAGAAAGTTAGGCAGAACAAGGAGCAACTGCAGCATGAAACCAAAGAGCTCCCCTCCAGCTGAAAATTGGCCTGAAATATTAGCTGATACATCCCTCCTCCCCTCTCCACGCACACACACTCACAGACACACACACACACAATTGCTAAAGAGGGAGTAAAGGGGAAAGGGAAACCGTATCCCCCAACATTTGCTCTAATGGGAGGCTTCCTGACTAGTAACCAGAGCAGCTTTTAGCAGTGAAGTGACAGCACTCAGGTTACAAACAGTCAGAGAAAACACCCAGAACAGGTTACTCTTCTGTCACTGGTAAAATAGGCCTGACGCATAAGTTACTGTGGGAAACATCAGAAATCATGGCACATCTGATTTAATGTTGCATTCTTTACTACTTTGCTGCAGGGAATTTTGCTCATTATAAATAAAATTATGTCTTTCACTCATGCTCAAACCCACACATGGTAACTCTCCCTAATTTCCTTATTTCATCAAATTAAACAGCAAATTATTCAGGACAACTCCAGTATGTGCGGTTCAAAGATTCCGTATGTGTGGTGAGAAACTTAATACTTTCTCTGGATCAGCAAGTCTGCTCTGTTAGCTGCACTACAACCCAGATACTGATCAGAGAACAGTGTAACAAATTGGGTTTAAAGGGACTTCCCTTTGACTTGGATAACTGATTTGGACATCCCGTATTTCCCATGGACTGTCAGCATCAGAGGAAAGAGTTGTTCTATCAGTGTTAGACTCAAAACTCAAGGAAGAGTCTGTTTATTTGCAAATGTAAAAACATGATATTTCCCAATATCAAATTGCGCACAGACGCACAAATATCATGTTTACTTTGCTTGTAAATTCTCACAGAAAGGAAGAATTGTTCAGTGTTTTCTGTGTATTTATTTCTCAACCTTGACACCCTTCTTGGATTCATGTTTCATTTGGGCTCCGTTCAAGGACTGATTTCAAGCTGGGTTTTCTCTATCACTGGATCAAGACTCCTAAGCCCAAAACATTTTGTTCTTATTATGGCCCATTAAATATTTGGGTCTTTTTGAAATGAAAAATGGCAGTCAAAACCTGCACTCTGACATGCTTTAGCATTAAAAGTAGGCCATCATCTCCCGTCCAAGCTCCTGGGGCGCATGTTTGTTTCCTTTAACTGAAGGTAGCCGAGTGAACTCCACTTTCTGCTTCTGTGTATTTTCATATCAGGAGCCTGGTACAATTTTACACCCCGGCTCCAAACAGATTTCATCATAAAGGCATGAAATCACCTGAAATTGCAACCTTTTCCAACCCCAGACTGCTCCTTCCTCTCTTCACTACCACCTCAAATGTGACTTCAGACTGTTCACTATCCTTAGGCCTCTGACTTAGATATCTATTTCATAACCATTGCCATGGGACAGAGAAAACTGAGCCTGGGATTAAGGAGATTATAGAGCATTACAGGGCACATGCCCTCAGTGTTGTTAAGTTCACAGATTGTTTTTAAAGACGCACAGTTGTATGTGTAACCTTGGAAGCAGGTTAGTGTTGGCCGCAGTGTTTTGACTCGAGCTGCAGGGTTTCTTATTAGAAGTGAAAATAGAAATCCTCCTCTAGAAGAGATGATGCAATGCACTGAAAGTAAAATTCATAGAAGAGCAGCAGGATAGAAAGTGGTATTTGCAAGTGGATGGAGGGTCCTCGTGTGGGAGTACAGGGTGTAGCCACCTACCAGCTGTAATCCTGTTTTAATGTATAGAAAGATTTGCCCTCAGGGAGGTCAAAGCGCTGTTTCCACATCTCTAAGCACGAAACCACTGACACGATTTACCTTCAGCTTCACAGTTTAAGCTCAACTGGAGCAAAGCTCACAGAGCAGTGCTATGACATAACATCGGATAACTAATGTATAATTAATCTTCTCTTCAGAAAAATATTTGAATAGAAACACACACACAGAGTTCATTGTTCTAACAGCAATTTAACACATTTGCAGAACCATCATACCAAATTGTTTTATAACTCTGAAACCATTACCAGTCTTTAAGCTGTCTCTGTAGTCATTCTTTAGTGTATTGCTCTGAAATCTGACTGTAAAAAAGCTGTTAAAATTTGTTTTTACATAACTGTGCAAAAAAAGTTCAACTTGAAATCTTTTACCTTTATTTTTCTCCAGTTCTTCCTGTGCTCAGTCTATGTGCCAATGTGCACAGACAAGGTTCCCATCCCCATCGGTCCATGTGGCAGCATGTGTCTGTCTGTCAAGAGAAAATGTCTCCCAGTGCTCCATGAGTTTGGATTCATATGGCCAGAGGTGAGTTCATTCCCACACGAAGATTCTAAATATGTTAACAGAAAAAAAATGTAAACTAAATATTAAGATAAAAAACTTTCTTTTGAGCAAAAAAGGTAATTAATTACCACCACTTTAACAAGCAGCCAAAATCAAAATAACAACCAATTTCCCATCATGCCTCTTCTCCAGGTGTTAAACTGCAGTCTCTTCCCACCTCAAAACGACCACAACCACATGTGTATGGAGGGTCCAGGAGACGAGGAATCGCCCAACACGCCTTTCCGCAATCCTAACCACCAGGAGTGTCAAGCCTTGGGATCTGCACCTGACCAGTACACCTGGTTGAAACAGACTGAGAGCTGCGCTCTCCAGTGTGGATACGACAGTGGGCTCTATCGACGAGGAGCCAAAGTCTTCACGGACGCGTGGATGGCGGTGTGGGCCGTGCTGTGCTTCCTGTCCACCACCCTGACTGTCCTGACCTTTCTGTTGGATTCACAGCGCTTCTCCTACCCTGAGAGGCCCATCATCTTCCTGTCGATGTGCTGTAACCTGTACAGCGTTGCCTATCTGGTGAGTGCAAGGTTCAGTATTGCATTGTCCAATTAAAGTTTACTGAATTAAAAGAAAAGGAATTATTCATGTATTGTTTATATAAACAATAAGGTCAGATCTTCTTTCTGGTTGTCACTGTTTCTCTTTCACTGACTAGTAAAATGTGTTTTCTCTTTTCTTTCTAATGTCCCTTTCCTGTGCATTCCTGCAGGTGCGGTTGACTCTGGGAAGGGAGCGCGTTTCCTGCGACCTGGATGCCGCCGCCGTACCAATTCTAGTCCAAGAAGGGTTAAAGAGCACCGGCTGCGCCATCGTCTTCCTCCTGCTCTACTTCTTCGGCATGGCTTCCTCACTCTGGTTAGTGTAAACAAACTCAGACACACACGCCTCTTCACCATATCAATCCTTCATCTCTCTGTATTGTTATCAACTGCTGTGGATGGACTTTACGGGGAACAATTGGAACACGAGACTTGCATCCTGTTTTCTTTAAAGTCTAACTATCCTGTCTCATAACCTTTGTGCTACATGGATTCTAAGGCAGCATTTTTTAAAAAAAGACACTTTTTGAGTGCGTGCTGCAGTACAGTTGAAATGGAAACTCTTTCTCTTCCTTATCCTGTTTGTCTTCTCTCTTCCTTTTTGTGAGAGCAACAGACCGGAAAGCTCAAGGATCTCACTTTCTCCTAAAATATGACCCTTTAACCTATTACTCTGTTATGCTATGATGAGCTCATTACAAAAGGATTTAATGAATCTGTCCTCTTTTTAACAGAAAAGTCAACACTTGCTCTGTCTTTCAGGTGGGTGATCCTGACCCTCACTTGGTTCTTGGCGGCAGGGCTGAAGTGGGGCCACGAGGCCATTGAGATGCACAGCTCCTACTTCCACATAGCAGCCTGGGCCATCCCAGCCGTTAAAACCATCGTCATCCTCATAATGAGACTGGTGGATGCAGACGACCTGACGGGGCTCTGCTATGTTGGTAACCAGCAGCAGGAGGCGCTCACAGGCTTTGTGGTGGCACCTCTGGCCACATATCTTCTAATAGGTAAATATAACATGATAATGCAATCAGTTTGTGCATTAAATGACATTTTTACATCTTTTCTTGAAAATATTGTGCTTACACCTCGACTTTCTATAGTAAGACCCTGCGTTTATTGTTATATTGGACAAGCCTTTAGTTATTTTGTTGTTGGTATGTTGCCAGTATGTTTTCTTACATTTGGCTGTTTCTCTTTTTGAACCTCAGGCACTCTGTTCATCTGTGCTGGTCTCGTGGCTCTTTTCAAGATCCGCTCCAATCTGCAGAAAGACGGTGCCAAAACAGACAAGCTGGAGCGCTTGATGGTGAAGATCGGAGTGTTTTCTGTTCTCTACACTGTCCCAGCCTCCACTGTCATTGGCTGTTACCTCTACCAGCTCTCTCACTGGGGGGAGTTCAGGGCAAGCCCCCGGGACTCATACGTGGCATCAGAGATGCTTCGAATCTTCATGTCTCTACTTGTTGGCATCACATCCGGCATGTGGATCTGGTCAGCAAAAACCCTTCACACCTGGCAGCGCTGCTCTGCCCGTCTGCTTAGAGATAGCAGAGCGAGCCGGGGGGGCAAGAGGGCGCCAGGCGAGGGCTGGATCAAACCAGGGAAGGGCAACGAGACAGTGGTGTGACGAGAAAGGACAGGGATGGACTTCTACCTGCTCCTCTCACTGACAAACACTCACTCTGCCAAAGGGCAGAGAAAGGAGATGGGAAGGAGATGAGCAATGTGTCAAAGGAATACAGCAGGGGTTTTTTCAAGGAAGCCGCTGGATGTTATGGCTTCAAAAAAGCTTGCGGAGAGTCCAAAAGCACGACTCACCTCTTCTCTAACTGACCCGGAGCCTCTAAAGGAGAAGTAAACTGGAGGATCGGGTCATAAATAAGTAGCAACAGTAGCCTCTCTACCTCTGTCAGACTTCCTTTGCCCAGAGAGCTAGAGAAAGTTTAAAAAAATGAAGGAGAAAGAGAGACGGGAAAGACTGAATAAAAGCATCAATATGCAGACCGGACACACCAATAAGCTGTGTAGCACCACGTCTACCTCTCAGTCTCTCTTTCCTCTCCAGAGTCCTCAGCAGAAGAGACTGAATGTGCTGGAAACAGTCACAGTTGTGCCGTTTTCTTTTTAGGGTCTTAAGGATTTGAATTTTACACTGGATGGTCCCGGTGCAGATATATGGAAAAAGGTTGACGTTTCCCAAAAGCATCTGACAACTTAAGTTCCTGTGTTGTTGGGGGTTTTTTTTAAATCCACAGAGAAAAATTAAAAAAAAAAATCAATCAAATACCAGACCAAAAGTAATTAAAATTAGATGAAAACATACAAAACATGGCCTTAAATCTGTGATGTGTTTACATTTGAACAACATAGTTACACTCTTTTTGTAAGTGATCATCTTTTGTACAATATAAAAGCACAGGTGATTGTACTGTTCAGACTATTTGGGAAACCAGCTCTGGGCTTTAATGATGCACTATGATTGTAAAAAAAACATTTGAAGTGTCCATGTCTGTCACAGGTGCATTACCAGGGACAACACTGATGGCACTCGTAACAGATCATTACACAGCATATTAAAGGGGAATTTCACAATATTCAATGTATGGGTCAGTGGGGTTTGATGGTAAATGTGGTCAATTGAAGCAATAATTTCCTAAAGGCAAAACAGGATTTACCAGGAACGCAGATGCCCTCATTGACCGGGCAGCAAAGAAAACAAATTTTGTTTTTAAGCAGGAGCACGCCCCCTGTCTACCTGTGTTGAAACTGCCTGTATCTCTGTCTTAACACCAACATCACTGGTGTCAGAGAAACAGATTTTGCAGGAGAACACAGTTTTTTTAGTCAAAATAGGAGACACAGAGGCATGTTTTGCTTCAGTTGACTACTTTTACCTTTAACACTGATTAGACATTAATATAAAATGTGTCAGATTTCCCCTTTAATATGCCTAGAGCCTCTAACAGGGAGAGTTCGGTCAGTGTCAGAACGTGGTGAAAAAAATGTGGTTAATTGCTCACTTTTCTTACAAATATTGTGATATCAAGGGCAGACAAAGCAACATAATGAGAGATTATTTTTTTAAAATGTCTTGTACATCTATGTAAAGTCTGAGGCGACTGAAGTCATAATGCAATGAATTCTGGGAGTTCCCTGGCTGTGCCTTTTTCTGAAGCAGTAAGGCATCTGGGAAATGTAGGCCTGTGTGTATTTTACCTCTGTAGTCTATGAGAAGCTCAGCTAACTTTAAATGATGTGTGCAGTCTTCTCGGAAACTCTGTACTGTATACGCTCTCGAGTTACCATGAAATCCAGGAAATTAAGTTATTCCCTCTGCCCTCTTTTATAAACATCGGACCCGAGGCGGGTTAAAGATTAGAGGTTATTAGACAATCACTTGCCAAAAGACACATTATGCAAGAACAGAGCTGTCACAGACATATGTGATATATATGCAGGTATACACACACACAGGATTCAGTTCCCACGAATCTCATCCACCAGCTTATATACGAACAAGTTCTGAGGACCATCAGAAGGAACAGAAACACCAGTGTTTAAGAGAAAATATGTCTCCCTTCAGTCTGATTTTCTAAGTGTCTTTATAAATCATTGAAATATGTTAATTTATCATAGAAACACAAAGAAATTGTCTCAATTAATTGGAGTGTCTGTACAGCCTGCAGATCTGTCTGTCTCTCTGTCTCTCTGTCTGTCTGTTGCTCCCACTGGCCCACTGCCTGTCTGTTTCTCTTTAACCCGTCTGCAGCATCATGGCTCATTTCCCAGACAATCAAATCATCCCTGGAAAAGAAATAAATAGTTCATTTTATTTCAGAATTTTCAAGGAAGACAGAGAGGAGATTTCTGTTCCACGTCTCCAGCTGTTTATTTTATTGATAATAGGCATCTGCCACTATTTAATTCCCTCGGGATAACCGCTTATGGAATGTGCTATAAGCTTTTATTTGGATGAGTTATTCCTGGTCTATCGTGTCTTACTGCTAAAAATCACCAAATCCTGCAGCTGCTCGATTGCAGCATGTATTTGCCTGACAATCTATCAAGCAAAGCTCTTGTGTTTCAGTGAGTCTGTGAATGTATAAAATCATGTGGCTGTGTGTGTTGTGGGGGTGTAACTTAACCGCTTCTACATTTGAGAAACGAAACATTTATTTCTGGGTAATTTAAATGTAGAAGAGCTGTGTGTTAGTGAAACCAGAAAGCACCTGGGACAGAAATAATTTTTTTTTACTGCGTGGGCTTCTTTTTCCCCAAAAATGTAACTTCCCCCTCAATGAATCCAGCGATACTTTAAAAGGTTCTAGTTCTGGCGTTTCTCAAACCATCATACCCTGGCACACTTATTAAATTTCCAAAGTCAAACAAACTTTACATTGAGTTAAAGTGAATTAAATTAACCTCAGACCACCTCCCCTTCGGAGCTAACGCAGTTTCCCTCTTAAATTGTCTTAATATCTTGGCCGTCTCCTCTAGTCTGACCATGTGGAAATTCAGGTGACATTTCCAAACAATCAGCGAATAGCTGTGCCTTGAAACATGGTGAGCGAGAGCCACAGCCTAATGAAGACTGAGAACCACTGCTAATACAGATTTGTGAATGCTTTTGAGAAGCCCGGATAGGAATGGATGTTGGAGATGATGGTAGCCTTTGAGACTGTTCCTCTGTGGAGAAAAACTTGTTGTCTTGATGATGTCATCAGTGTATTATAAAGAAACTGTTAATTTATCCTGTAAAAAAAAGTGACATAAAATTTTAAAACTTGTTTGTTATTTAAAAACACTTTTGTATCAGAAGAAGATGATGAATAAAAACTTTTTGGTTTCCAGTATTTTGATGCAGTTTTACTTGGGTTTACAAAAATACAGTATAAAATACAATAGAAATTGTTGCATAATTGTTATTTTCATTATCAATCATACTGCTGATTTCCTCATAATAAACAATTGCTTTGGTTTATCCAATATTAGTAAATAGTAAAAAAAAAAAAAACACTTGCTTAAATTTCCTGAAGCTTACAGAAACATATTTAAATGTCTTGTGAATATTTTAACACAAGTATATTGATGTAACTCACATTAGATGAAGAACAGTAGCCAGTACTTAAAATTGTTTGATATTTCTGCTTGTTCACTGATTAACTGGTCATCAAAAGTGATTCTTCAATTCTTAACAGACCTTGTAAAAGACACCACTGACTTGTTTTTTAATTGTTGCACACTTTGACATCAACCACAAGCAATAACAGCAAACAATCTGTCATCTCAAGGAAAAAACAAGGTTTTATCTGCCTGCACTTGAAACAGAGTTACTGAATATCCCCACCATGGCTCGATCAGTTTTCAGTGACCTAAAACAGTGTTTGTGTGTGATGAAGGGCTGAAAAACATTGAAAAACTACGTATTAATAAGAACCTGCTCGTGTGTGGACAAGGTGTTGAACTCCTGTGTGTGTCCTTTCACTCGTGCTCACGTAATGAACAGAACAATGCTGCCACCTCTTGTCTGATGAGACAAATGAAGTGTCAGTGCTCTATGAGCCACCGACACCCTTAAACAGTTGTTTGCAGCCTCTTAACCTCATGAACTCCTCGCATCTATACAGCAGCGACTCTGCTTTGAACATTTTAAGTTCCCTTTTTAACAGTTACTTTAGGTTAGGTGAAGAAATGCTCCATGTAACCACTTAATTTGTCTTGAACCCACAGTGGAAACACAGTGATTAGACTGTGTAAACATTACTGTGCCATCAATCACATCTCATCAACTACACATACACATGTTCGCACACAAACACAACACACTCACAAGAGCTCGCACACTTCCTCCCACTCTAAAATTTGTTGTAATTTGGTTTTACAATTACTCTTAATGCACGCAAGGCTGTAATTTACCAGCGCAGGGGTAAAACTGCATCTGGAAGAAATGATTAATTCCGGGCATGCTTGTGTGCATATGTGTGTGTGACTATGAGTGTGTGTATGTGTGTGTGTGTTGTCGGCAAAAGAGAGAGTGAACGAGAGTCCAAATATCTAAGGCTGCAGCTCAGATTGCCTTCCTGTAATTTACTGTGAGTGAATTGAGTGTTTGTTTAAGAATCCACTCAAAAGCCTGAGGTAAAGGGAAAGTGACAGCATCTACTGCTCTATTGTTTCCAGATGTGGTTCCTCTTACACACACGCACACACACACACGCACACACGCACACACACACACACACACACACACACACACACACACACACACACGCACAAGCACACACACAGACAGACAGAGCAAACACAAGACAGCATGTTCACAAACTGACATGCACTTTCCCAGAAGCACAGACAGAAATGGGAGGAGTTTAGAAAGTTCAATACTCTGAATACCCTAAAAGGTGGTTTCTGCATACAGGACTGTGTATGCATGAGAACCAGCGTGTATCAAAGCGCACAACATACCGTTTCAGCTCTGCACCTTGTGGTTTTCAAATGTCTGTGGTTTTGTCAGGTACTTGTCAGACACAGAAAACTTTCACAGTTAACAGCTCGCCTTTAAACCTCATTTTCCGTTTTTAAAAACAACCTTAAACCTTAAACTCTCACTTTAATCTTCTCTTGATGTTTTCACCATTTGAAAATGACTAGTTCATACCGTAAAAACACACACACACACACCCAGTAACACACACTTTGTTCCACTCCGTTAGTGAACAGCATGTTAGTATTTTTTCTTTTTTTTCTCTTCTTTTTTACATAGCTGAAATGTGAAATGGCCCCATTAAAATTCCTTGGTCTAATATTCCTGGGAATGCATTTGCAGAGTCGAGTTCCCTTGTGTGTAATTGTGGGTATACATCTGTGCATGTGTGTGTGTGTGTGTGCATAAATTTTAGTGTCTTATGGGAAGAAAGAGATTTGGTATAAAAAGTGGGTGAGAGAGAGTGGAGTGGAAACTGAAATAGAGACAATGAGACAGAGAAAATCAAGACAAAGAAAAAGAGGAAGTGAAAGAAAATATAGTGACAAGAATAGAGAACAGAGTAAGTGAGAGGGATTGAGTGAGAGGAAGAGGGAAGAGGAAATCTGTCATCCTCCAACAGCAGAACGCTGCAGCTGTTCCCTCTCAGCTCTGCTGAAATCACTTTCCCATTCTGCTCTGCGTCTATTGTATGAATAGTTTTGAGTAATGGCCACCACTAGGGATTCTGGGTGACGTAGCTGTCTTGGCCCGAGAACCAATTTGGTGCAAGACGGATTTGTAAATCCCGGTTCTCAGGGCCAAACAAGCTAACGAGTGGAGACTGAAATCCAAAAACCCGGCCAAGAGAGAGATTGGAGAATTATTTGCCATCGAGTTGAAACAGAGAGCTCTTTATTCACGGCAGGGGATGTGAAAGATTGAGCTGAATTTAGGCCAAACAAAGATGTATTGCATGTTAAAGGTCAGGTCAAATACTTGAAAATGCTCATCATTGTTGTCAAAGAATAATCCGCACATATGGCTGCCAGAAGGATACAAAGTAGTATTTGATAACAAAGTCCCGCATGCTTGTCATGTTTGTGTTTCATGTGATCCTGGAAAAAGAAGCCAAATGTGCATCTTTTCATATTATTTATTAAGCAATTTCTTTCAGCCCCTCAGAAACTAAGACTGGACTGAATTTCATTAAATCTGCACATTTAATCTTAAAATTAGATGTTAATGGGTGAACTGTTGTCTCTGTCATCACATCCTAACAGTGCCAGGTGCCTCTGTCACCACTAGATGTCACTCTTTGTCCAGACCACCCTTTATGTCCTGTCACCATCTGCTGTTTCTCATAACCGTTTGATTCTTGTATTGGGGTTATTTTCCATTTATTCCAGCTTGGTGCTCATTTGGATTATATCATACATGAATCTTAGAAACATTAATTGATTGACAGACAATATTGTTCACATGAATCAAACACAGCACCATGTTTAAGTGAGATCAGCATCTCTACTGTTTGTTTCAGAGACACAATTCTAATTTAATTTAATCTGTGATAGCAAAAAATATGTTTTTGGTATTTTACTTGTGAATGTCTGTCAAGCCAATAATGCTTTAAATTTAAAGTCATCTCATCTGAGAATGTTTATCAATTAAAAGACAAAAGCATTGTCTGACTTGTCTGACTAGGATTGTAGTGGTTTATCCTACTTCAAACTTCCACTTTACTGGAACATTTCAGATATAACTCAGTACTTTAAGATATGGTTTTATCATTGTATTCTACTACATATGACAGCTGTAGTTACCCATCACTGTGGAAATGCAAGACTCTGTACACTCACACAGCCAGATGGAAGATGGAAGATGGATGATGTTGTATGATGCTGCAGAAAACTTCACATATTAATAACAGGTGAAAACACTAATGTAAGGGGACTATGAGTGCAGTTTTTAAAATACACAAGATTATTTTGCATAACCATTAAACTAACAAACCCTATAAGGTTGAATTTGCTCAACATCAACAAGCTACAGCATCAAAAAGATGCACATATTTGAATGTATTATTATTATAATAATATAGAATAATATAGAATATTTTGCATAAAGAACTGGTATAAAATTTCTCTTATTGATATTGAGCTGGTAAAAAACCACAAAGATAATAATCATGCTTAAGTCTTTTGATAAATAACAACATACCACACATACTAAGAACTTGTGTCTGACCATAAATATGTCTATTGATCTCAGGAGGCACATAAAGACAACTCAAGGATTTTATTTATTATGTACAAAAGATTTACTGTGAAAAGCTTTAAAGTTAGAATAAAAGACTGTGGTATCATGAGGAAGAAAAGGGGAGTGAAACTGTGTTATTTAAACAGGACATTTGTCAGCTTTGGAAATGTCAACCGCTCAGTACATCCTCTCTCATCTCACTCTTTCTCACTCTCTCACCTACAGGGAGAGAGGTGGAAAGGTGCACAGACAGCAGCCTCTTTGTAAAAGAAAATGGAGTGAAACAAAAAACTAAGAGGAAACAGAGGGAGTTGGAAAGAAAACGCGGGAGAAAGAAAAGGAGGGAGACATGAGAAACAAACTGGAGTGATGGAGTTGCGGTTATGGAGACAAGTCAAGGAAAAAGATGGAGAAAGACGTCTAACAAGCAGAACATAAATGATTTCATTGTTTTCCTCAATCAGAAAGCCGGTTTGGCAGGCCAAATGAATGAAAATGACTCATACAAACAGAGGAGTCTGTCTCTGCTTGTTTCCTATTAGTTTTTTCCTACTTCTCAGCGAGTACAGAAATAGAAAGCATAGAAGAACCTGGCTCTGGCAGGTCAGTTTCTCAATGTCATGTTTTCTCTGCTGAACAGTTGTTTTAAGGAAAACAATTCAGTTTTTCTTTGTGCTGCTCTCAACTGGCTGCCATCACAGGAAAGTTCTTTCTCTTTGTTGAGTCATTACTTTCCTACACGCTATATTTTTTAATAAATGTATTGTTGTTTTCAACATTTGGAAAAATAAGTTTCCCCATATTTCCTCCCTACATGATTTGGTCTCTTTAATTCTGTTTATATTACAGTTGTATTAAAGGAATCCCATAAATAGTCTACATATACTCTCATAAGTCATAACCTTTGTTATTTGACAGTAAAAAAAAAATCTATTTGTTTTTCAGGGGTTTGCTAGTCAGTGTTTTAACCATGCAGACGAGGCTAAAATGCCTGAAAGTCAGTACCAGTCAGAAGAAAAAGAGGAAAAAAAGTGCTACTGTGATATGTGGCAAAGCGAGCCAAGCTAGTGGCTCTACAAGCCTGTGTTTTAGCCATAATGCTAATGTTAATGTGCTAACATGCTGCTGTTTAACAGGCATAATGCTACTGTGTTCACTGTCTTATAAGTTTTTAAGCATGCTAACATTTTCTAATTAGGAATAAACACAAAGTGGAGGCTGTTTAGAGTAAAATTAGTTGTACCAAATACTGGACAAGTACAACTTTTGACCTTTTGGTGGCGCTAGAGAAGAAGTTAAAAGATCACACTTTTTTTTTTTTTCAAATTATCCCGAGGGGAACATGAATATCTGTGATAACTTTCACGGCAACTCATCCAATAATTGACGAGACAGTCCACTTTAAATCACAAAGGTTAACCTGCTAGTGGCACTGCAGGAAAAGTCACAGGATTACCAAAGTCACTGACATAAAGACAGTAGCTGTGTAGCTGTTTCATTAGATAAATTAAGAATTTGAGCTGTTAATGGTGCCAGAATTAAAAATGGCTACATTTTGCACATCTTAACAGTTACAGGATCTGTGTGCAAGTGTCTGTGTTTGCTTGTGTGCCTTCATTGTTACATTGTGTAGCTGATTTTGTCTTGTGTTGGTGTGTGATGTGCCATTTCTTACAGGGTTAGTTTGTGTGTATGTGCATTCTTGTTTTACACGCGGGTCAGTGACTTCATACTACCGGTTTTAAACTTTATTGGATGCCTGAATAACAATGAGACAATTAGCTAAAGCCGATGATCCAGGACTCACTGTGCCCCGCTTAGTAAAGCTGGTCCAGCACGCTTCAGTTGCATCCTCGTCAAGGAAATATGGAAACTAAGTGGCAAACACATATTGTGCAAACACACACAAAAACACACACAGTAAAAAAATCAAAAATCATTAGGTAAGAAATAAAAACGCAGGCAAAATACCAGGAAAGTGACAGAGAGCAGCAGAGGAAAAAGAAGCCTGGGGGGTAAATGATAGCAACTATATTTCTTTGTTTTATCAGCAACATGAGGAATAAACATACGACCTGTTTTCAAGAACTTGTGCTTTGTGAAAACATCCAAGAATTAATGCTCTGCAGAGTCCATCAAAGATTATTGATGACATACTAAAACTGTTACCTGGAACTTTATGTACTGCTGGAGCGATAAAAAATGTGACTGCTCTTGTAAATAACTGCGCCCTGCTCGAAAATAAAATGCCAGATTTATTTTTTTGGTTCTGAGTAAAATCATTCTTTCAGCACAAACTAATATGTCCAAAGTGAACACACAGGTCACACTGGATATTTATTGCAATCTTATCTACTTTGTTGTCCTTCCTTGTTTTTAGTGCAAACTGGAGTGCTAGAACATAATTCAGGCCACAATACAAAACATTTTATATAGTGTTAACAATACAACACAGTACAGCAACTGATTAAAGGCTGAAGTGGGAATTCACATTCAATGAGTTAACCAAATACTTTTTAAACAGGGATTTTGTAAAGGGATTGAACTGAAATATGTCCATCCTTAATTCTAACCCCATGTGATATTTTCATGCTTAAACAATAAAACACAAGTTAAACACATCTTAGATTTGGCACATCTGTGAGGCTTATTTTTATGAGTGTTGCACATATCCAAGAGCCGTTTTTTGATAAGCATGTAACAAAAAGTGCCTCAGAGACACACAGCATCAAATATTAATGGCATTTTTTTTGTATTAAACTTCTGTAAAAGACTATTCAGTGTTTGCAGGAGTTAAGCATTGCTGTGAGAATATGTTCCCATACCGGTTGTGTTTAGACCTAGAGTATGTTTATATCATAACTCACAGGATGTTAATGGATGTCAATGGATATTTTCACTATGGCATTTACCTGTAAAACATGCGATGAAACAATGTTGGTGTTTTAAAATTCCTCTATGAATGCAAAACATAAAAATGTACATAAAATAAAAATAAAATTTTAAAAATGTTTAAATTAGAGCCGGTTTGGTCCTGTCCTTACCATGTAAGTGTTGGGTTTTTTCGCATTTTTAAATAATGCTGATAATGACAACACAAAAACCAACTGGTTTCCAGGTGACAGTGACTCTGCTTCACTGATTGAGTTTTAGAGTTACAGTGTCTTTTATGCAGCAGACAAAAGGACGCCCAAACAGCTTGAAGTGAAGCAGAAAAATAATGGAGGAAAGACCTTGTTATGTTCACCTCAACAGGCAACAGAATTGACACTGTACTTTCTGAAGTGCGGAGATTTATTGTGAATACTCAGGGAGCATGAACCGAGGTTAGAGATGAGCACTTACTTCATGTCAAACTTCACACAAACTCAACCAGACTGTCACGTGTTTGAGACCATCAGAGAGACAGCAGTGCTTTTATTAAGATAACAACGCCAACAAGCTGTGACCTGAAAATTTCACCCAAAGCTACAAGTATAAAATTGCTGGAAAATTAACTAAAACACACAATTTATCATTTCTGCCACTAAGGTCTCCCTGTCAGAACGATTAAAACAAAATACGAAAATTAATGACTGCAAATGCGGATTCACATTTGACTCAGCATCAGCATCACTGTTAACTGGCCACCATTGCAGATGAAAATGTAACTGACTGGCTCAGACACAAATGTTCAAGAGGCATTAAATGTAAATTATTAGTTTTTTTTCCACATTCTCTGGTGTTACCTCTAAAGCTAGCGACAGGTGACAAAATTAAATGCACCATCACCATGAAGAAAACTTCTTATTTCTCAGATTTTGTAAAAGTTTTAGAAACATAAGAGATAACATATGTACACAATTCAACAAAACAAGGCAAAGATATAGTCGCTTCAAGTCATCTGAATGTGGAAACATTATGTACAGTAAGCTTGCATGGAGCAGAGCCACAATTTATCTATGCTTTTACTACGATGTCAAGTCAAACTGTCTGCAGTGACACCAGCTGAGACACACACAAAAAAAAACATTCATACGGATTACTCAAGGGTTTTACATTCAAATTAACATTTTATGACTTTTTAATAACCAGCAGTGTCATTAAAAATTTCCGGTTGTTGCAGAGGTAACACTCTGAGCTCAATATCTGCTGCATGACTTGCAGAATAATGTTCGCTAGCCCTGCACGTTAAATGGCGCATGGCTAACGACTGACATCAGCTGCAAGCAAATGTAGCTAGAAAAGTGAGCCATCGATGCAGTTTGATCTATCGAAACAAGTGAGACAAATCGAGAGGAGCTATTTTCTGAGTGATTGAAACTGCAGTGGGTGACAGTATATAATTTTAAGTTAAAGACTCTCATATGGTTATAAAACGCAGTGCACCATATGGGGGAAGAGGAAATGACAGAGAGAGAGCGAGGATTGGAGCAGAGGAAAAGAGCCGGTGACTGATGAGGCCGATCATTATCTATTAGTGAGGCCCAGATCATATATCTCATCCCTAATGAGACCAATATTAGCTACAAACCCAACCACCCACCGCAGGAACACACACGAACACACACACACACGCACAAGCACATCTGTACAAAGTGCATATACACATATAAAACAGGAAGACACTTTTAAAACATCACCTGTACACTGTTTTCAGTCATTTAAATACATGTGTTACATTGGATTGTGCTGTTTTTAAAGCCACTTCGCCTGCACAAACACACAAACACACACCTTATAATTATAACAGTGCAGGTGAGTGAGTGTGCTCATGTGCATTTTTTCTAAGTAACCATTAAACTTTGGCCTCAGGTGGCATAAAGTAGTTCCAGCATCAGATGTTTACTGTACATCGCACATAATGAGAATACTGTTTGCTCAGGGGTTATTTTTAATGATGACAAAGGAAGCCTGAGATCTCCTTTGATGGCAGAGTAGAGACTCAAGCCACTGATGCTCAGCTTATGATAAGAATAGAGAAATAAACATAAATAATAATAATAATAATGTCACAAAAAGCAGCTCCTAGTAGGTGATCACATTAGCTTCTCAAACAGTCTATTTATGCGGTCTATCTAATTATTGTTTCCTCGGGAACACTCATCTCTCTGTTTAGGTACACTGGGGCTTTTCCCTCCTCCTCTCTGTTTGGTTGCAGTTTAATGTGCCCTTTCTTGTGATGATGTTTGAGCAAAGTCGTGGTATTTTGGCTGCAACAGATTTTTTCTGCAAATATCACAGCTGGCAACATTCCTATTAGCAAGCACAGCTGGGCCGCTGTGGCCAGGTAGCCGCTATCCTCCTCTTTTACTGTCAGCAGTGATAATGCTGTGGTTGTTTGTCGCAAATGAGCAGTAAAGGGAGAAAGGATGTATTTGTTTGAGCAAAACACAAAAGGAGGAGGCCGTTATTTTTACCTTGAGATTGAGAAGTACAGTTTAAAAGATGAGGGGTTCAGGTGGTTTTTGCACAAACAAGACCCTTGTTACATTGTGTTTGTACTGTATGTGTCGGTCTGTTTGTACAAAGTAGTCAAAACATTCAGCATTTTATTTGGACACTCAGTCATTTTCTCCTTTTCAGGCTCCAGGGAGCCACCAAATATGCACTCCCTTCTAAGCAATGCCGCATACCTGCTGGTTGTTTTGTTGTTGACCATAAATTAAGCAGTTCTGTAGAGGCAGTGGGAAAAAAGCCATCCTGAAGGCAGAGCGCCTCTCATGGAGGAGAGGGTCATGAGGGAAAACATCACATGTATAGGAACAGATGCTGCTGCTGCAGCATGCTGCTGACTTGGGTCTTTAAAAATGCTCCAAATCAGACTTACAAAGAGCAAAGATATCATAAGTTGTATTTAATTAGTGCCGGACCAATTTATGGACAGCAATCGGCCATTGACGGGCTGATCACAGTTTTATATTGAAGCATATTGGAAAACATATAAGTATCAGCGTATATATTTTCCAATATACTCCAATATAAAACTTATCTTACAGTACATTAAATGCAGAAAACAATGCCTATGGTAACTTGAAAATGGTGCAACATAGTATCAGTGCTGATGTTCACTTTATATGGCTATTTTAATTTATTTATGTATGTATAACAATGTTAAATATTTTTAAATAAAGTTAGTTATTTGTTAAAAAAATTAGCCTTCTGAATACCTTTACATAGTCATACTGGTGCAAAACTGGCACACAATGAACACAGAAAAGGTCTATTTTCAGTCCAGTACAAAAATTCGATATATCAGTTGCTCGTATTGGTAACAGGTGACTTTTTCACTTTTAAATCAGTATCGGTATTCGGCTTAAAAATCCCATATCAATCAGATCCTATATCTAACTGAACTAAATTAATATTGAATAATCTGTCTCTACTCTCTACAGGCTGCAAATAACAATTGTTTATTTTAACAGTTAGTATTCCAAAGGTTTTCTTCAAAATTTAGGTCTGAAAAATGTCTATACAACCTGCAAATAATAATATGTTACCTGCAAAAAGGGAATTTTGGACATCTCCCTGTCATGATTAAACAAAATTCTATCAATGAATAGTGTCTGTTATATTTTTTTATTAATGTAACAGATGTTTCCTCCTGGGATAAACATCCAGTCTCTTCTGTCCTATTCAAGCCAAAGCCTTTGTAGACTTTCTCAAAGTGCAGGTATGAAAGTGAAATGACCCCCACTCACACTTTTCACAGTATGAGTGGACATTTATTGGAACAGTCCTTCGACAAACTGCAGAGTCTGTTCAAGGCGAGAAAACCACTGACTCAGTCGAGATGTAACAACAAGCGAGTATAACAATGCAGGTGAGTGCCTCAGCGTGCTGTCATTCTTCAGTGGTGCCACCAAGGAGTCACAAGCAGTCACAGGGGGAGAAGGTCTCTGTCTCCAAGGCTAAACCACTTTTAAAATTGATTGAATAGTCTGTCCTAGAAAGAAAATCCCTCTGTGAGCGTTCAGTGCAGGTCACCTTTTGAGGACTCCTGAGGTGGCTCAATCTGAGATCACTGCGTTTAATGTCAGGGATAACAATGCTGGACTCGAGACTTAAGACCATGAGCTTTTTCACTGAACACTGAACAGATTTAATTTCCATCAAAAGCTGCCGGACCTGCATCAGTCTCTTCAAGTGATCTCTCACCATAAATATACAGCTTGCATATAATTATATTTAAGCTACAATGGAAAACAAAACAGATCAGCCAGTTTTCACACAAAGTCCATCAATATTTTCTATTGTTTTTTAAATTGTGGTGCCATCTGTGCAGAAATATGGAGCGGGTGAAGACAATTTAACTGCTCGTGCCGCAAAGCAGAAAGAACATACAGTTTTTATGTCCTTGCTTATAAGAATTTAAAAACCAGACTAATTTATACACAAACACGAGCATCCCTTTACAGTTTTGTCCTGTTTGATTTACTGGCAGCCCCAGTCAGCGTGCTGTCGTCATTCTCTTGTCTCCCCTCCATATTTCTGGGGACACATAAGCACGTATGACTCACTTGTGTTGGCTGCACATTAAGCACATTAAGCCTTCATGCATTTACTTGAGTGCCATTTAAGGAATGAAATGTAACCAGCCTCCTACATTTGTTCATAAGGTTTGAGAATCTCTCACAAAAAAGGTTAAAGACTGCAGTTTCCCCTCCGGTTAGCTGAAATGTTGAAGCCCCTCACATGAAGGGCATCTTCAAGAACACACAGCAGGACCTGCTGCCTTTCACCAGAAAAGGCTCTGAGGTCCTATCCTTAACATTTTTTCTATGGTTTTAAGGACATGTGGAGGAGTTTAATTTCTGTGATTAAACACAAATTATGCATGGTGAATTTTTCAGGGCCTAGGTCAGAAATTTCAGATTTCTCCACCAGAATAATACATATATTTAACGGCATTGTTGGGAGAGGCTTGAAACAAGGTCTGGGCTTTTACAGAGGAGAAAAAAAGTATTTTAACACTTTGCTAATGTGAAATTATGAAGAGAGAAAATTTTAAAGAATTTCCAATTAAAAGTTTCTCAAGGCTGCTGCACTGGAGGACATCAGACTCTTGACATCAGTATTTCTAAAATCTTATACTCAATTTGACTAGATATCCCATGAGCTGGAAGACTGACAAACGTCCACAGACATTAAAACGGGTACCTTTGGCAAACCAGCTTCAGGACTGCAGCAGACAAGGTATTTTGCAGAAAAAGAAGACAGCGTTCAATAACTTGGCACGATATGAAACCACAAGTGGTGTATTGTATCTGCCAGTCTCTTGCCCCGCTCTGCCTCTCAGTCAGGTAGCGTTTCTCTGGCCCGATGATGATGTGATAATACCTAAATAAAATGCCCTTGAAGCTGACAGCTCTCTGGTTCAGAGAGTAATAAAAGCTGACATGGCTACATCTGTGGTTACTTATTACCTCGCAGTTATTGCTTTAGGGAACGAGCAGAATAATCAGTCAAAGCATACATTATCATTAAACCAATAAACCTACTGTATGAATATTGAGTTACATGATATAACAGCTGGCTGTGTGCCATCAACTCTCTGATTTTTATGTTTTTAGGGAGGAAAGCTTTCTGTTTTCTTTTCATTTTTTATTTGTTTATTCTGCTCTTGCACCACATCTCATAATCCAGGCCTTCATTAGTTATTAAAAACAAGTTAGCATTTTTCAGATTTAAAGCACCACAGCGTCGGCTTCTAGGAATCAACACAGATGAATGGCTCTTATAGGATCAGACATTAAATTGCTCATTACTATAGGATTGAGGCTCAGTCTTGGCAGGCTGCCTCCCCGCTGTTTGAACTGACTCCCAACCCAAAGGGTGATCAGTGGGCACTGGGCAGCGCTGCAAGTTTTTCTTCAAGTGATTCATGCTAATATCCAAAGCGTAAAGCCTCAGGTCTCGTTAAACAACCACAGAGTTAATCACCAGCCCAGAGAGTTCTGGCACTAATTGCATTTACAAACCACAATGTGTCAGAACAATCGATATGTTCTGGACAGTCCAACAGCAGCACACTGAGACTGACTGCTGGTACTGGCACTTAATATCTCCCTCCACTTCTGGCTCTCTTTTCCCAGAGAGAAATGATGAGCCAAAATCGCTGCACCACTTCATGTTGTCCCATTCAACATAACGTTCCGCTTCATTTAAGGCCGCTCTGCCTCTTCCCTGCAGACTCCATCCTCATTCCTCACCTAACAAATGTTGGGCAAATATTATCTTTTCCCCCTGTGCTTGGATAGTCCTGGATAGAGCTGGGGAATTTAGGGGAGTCTTTTGCAGGATCCTGCAGAGCAAGCAGATAGTGTGAACATCGGTTCATCACTGGTATGTTCTCCACACAGGGATTTGCAATAATTGAAACCATGCAGCTGAGTCTCAGAGACGTTGTTGTAACAGGAGAAGCTAAGGTATACAGAGACAGACAGACAGACAGACAGACAGTTGAATGAAAAACTATGCACAAAAGCACACTGATGCATCTGAAGGAGAATACATCTCTCTCACACACACTCTTTCTTGCATGAGGAATGACTCACACCGGTACAGGTGATCAGTCTTGTTTTACAGCGTCGTCCAGGAAGCGGTGTGCAAAAATCGATGGCAAATTCAAAAAGTCCGAAAAATCTTTAACGTCAGTAAAACTAAATTCCAAGAAAATCCACAGTCACTCTCTCATCCTGGGTTGGTCCACAGAGAATCACACCAGGATGCACACACACAAACACAAACACAAAGAAATGCATAAAACTCATGCTGACATATCCAACACACCACCGCTCTTCGTCACTTTCTTTTCTTTTCACTTCTCATCTCTCTTTTATATTCGTTTTGTCTCTGAACTTAAAGTCAGTGCAAAGATGGCAATGTTTGTCGATCATTTCTCTATCCCTCTAACACTCTGGTGGTTATTTTCTTGATTAAAGTTTGGTCTGGACAATGTCATAAAAAAAGAAAAATTCATGTTGTAATTCCCTTAAGTCCAAGATGAACCATCCAAATCTTAAATATGTCCAGATTGCAGTGATGTAAAACAGAGAAAAGCAGCAAATCCTAAGATTATCTGACATTTTGCTTTTAAAGTGTTATCAAAAGACTTGCCATTAAATTTTATCTCTTTCAGCTGACCCATTATTTGTTGACAACATTTTCATTAAATTTGGGGTTGGAATTCATTGAACCCAGAGGATGATTTCATATATCTGACCTTTTCTTTTAGACTTAACATCAGTCCGGAATTTTTCCTAAGGGAAAGATTTAAGTAAGAAGATCAAAATAAGACTTTTGGTGTTTTGCTCTAGTTTCACCCTTAAGTCCAATAAAGTTTGAACACATGATAATATAAAATGTCATGGGCAGATTAAAATGAACATCGCTGAGTAAGTTTGGGATCCTGAGCCTTTTTAATTTCACCGGTAGCACAGTCGGCCTCAGGAAAAACTTCATTTTTTTACATAATACTTGCAGTGCTTTAAATTTTCAAAATGGCTGCATGATGCAAGTCAGTGTTAAGTCTTGCAAGTGCAGTCGTATTGTGGGTGCAATGAAATCTCTTCACCTTTTTCCATTGCTTCCTGCAGACCGCTGTCCTCTCCTGTACCATCACCTCCCACCACCTCTTGTTCCACATTTGTAATCCCCAATGTGCACATCCTCTCCTTCCACCTCATCCTAACACTCTCCCTCTCCCTCTCCTCTCCATCCTCCCTCTCTATCCCCCTCCATCCCTCTCCTCCTCTTGACTTCCTATTGAGCGCTGCTTAAGGCCATAATCTGTCTTCCACTGCTCACCACTGATTGGGTCCACAGGGAAATGGCAACAGGAGACAGGTGGAGCGACAGGGCAGAGGGGCAGCTGTGACAGAAAGATAGATTGCGTGTGTGTGTGTGTGAGAGAAAGAGAGAAAGAGAGAGAGAGAATGAGATGAGACAGAAGAGTCTCTGAACATGGGAAAGTTTTATTTTGGTAAAAACTTTTCTTTTCTTGCTGCATTTTTCTATTAAACAGGCACAAGCATGCACGCACACACACACACACATGCACACACGCGTGCATACACACACACAAACACACACAGCTCTCTCTCTCCTTTTCCAATAACCTCATAGGGGTTTCATGCATTATTTATAAATGTGAATGAGGGGAAGGAATAGACAGGTTAGATGTGTGTGTAGGTGTGTGTGACTGTGCTGGGCAGTGCAGTGTGACCAATTGTCTGAGGGTCCCGTTCTAAATCCCTTTTAGGCAGGTACATGGCTTATATCGATATATGAGATACTCGCATACAAGAGATGTGCGTGCTCAAGCACATCTGTGCCTCACTTTTAAGTCCTATATCTTCGTGATGCAATTTATCCAAACAACCTTTGCAGCAGGAGAGCTCATTTGAGTCCAGCAAGGCTCCCACACTGACTCAAGAGGAAGAGTAAAAAGCATTTCTAAGCGTATTAAAAAAAAACTGTACCACCAAACTTCCACAAACTTTAAAATTCAAATCTTACACCCAAAAGTTCAGTTCCTTTTCTGCAGACACTTGTACAAACAACAAGCTTCTTTAAATATTCAAACACTCTTTTTTTTACTATAAGTAAGCAGAAAACCCATTTACTCACACAATAAAGGCAAACGGCTAACAAATATGGACAACACAGCCGGTTCAACATTCATTGCTAAGCTGCACAAATCACATCACCTTGCATATTTATAGCCTCAGCAAGGCCACCGCATTTTTAACACTGTCACGCGCACACACTCACTCACACACACACACACACACTGTAGCTGTACTCACCTGTTTGAACAGCGTCCTCCACCATCAACTGTTGTTTATCTCACAGCTTTGTGTTATAAAACGGATCCACTCTGAGATGATTGTAATCTTAAACTTAAAGTATGGTAAATAAACGCTCAGCAGCCACTGAGTTGTGGTCTTATGTGAGTAAAAAGGCGGAAAGATCATGCAAACGTGCGCGTAACCACATGCGCACCTGTTAGCTGTGCAAAATCTTGGGCAGGATGTGTTTCATGTTCGTCACTTTGCGTGCCGGCCAGGTGGTGCATTAACCTTTTTTTTATCCTTTTCCAAGGTGGAGTAGTTATCCTTGACCCCTGCCCCTAATAACGTCATCCGTAATTATATTGCAGTCCTGTGCGTTTCTTGTATTGACCACAAAAAGTCTGCAGTTGGACTGCGCCGCCTGTCGAGTAAACTGTGCAGTAGCGCAACCATTTGATTCCTCAACTTAACCGCAAGATGAGAAGTCTCCCCTCCATTTGTTAAAATTAAAAACTTGGCAGTTAGGGAGATTTCTTGTTATTTATTATAAACAGTGTGTGAATTTGACTTCAAAACTCTAAGAATAAATTAAAATCATTAAAAACACAAATTAAAAACAACAAATTAAAAAACACGTGGGCCTGCTACAATTTGTGTCAAAAATTAGTGGTTCAGTGATTCAATGATATGACATCATTTTTTTGCTAGGTAGAATACCAAGATGAGAAACTCATGCCATTTCTTTCAGAAAATGTTGTTTTTAAAAGTTCAGTGTTTGCAATCTTAGCTGTTCTTCTCTGTGTTTTTAACACATAATATCGATAGAACACTTGTAGGCCATAACAATTCTTTATTGTTGTTCATTTTTTGCTTTTTACATATCATGTGACTATTTTCCCTTCATTGTATGTACATAATAGTTATTTACAATTAAAATCTATCTTTCTTCAGCTTTGTTAGCTTTCTAGCCTTTTCTATCTACCTATTAATTATTGCGTGTGTGGCACTATGAGCAATTTATAACCAAAGGAAAAGCTCAAAATGTCATCTACATTCATGTATTTAACCAGAGGAATGAGAAGTGATGGTCATATAAAGGATTTTTCCTTTAACATTAAAGGCCTTAATGCTTTTTGGAATGGTAAAGTCATTGTGGCCTCTATCACAATGACTAAAGCTGAGCACCAGAGGGCCTATAATGATTTGCACTGTGCATCAATATTCATGTCTATTCCTTCATATGCGGTTGAAGCCATAATGGCAGCAATGCTACTTACTGATCTAAAGGATCCATAAATCAAATCTGAACTTTGTAATGTCAGCCGTGGGCATACACCACTTTGCTATTTCATGACAGCAAATCCATGTCTCTTCCATGTACATCTGTGTGTGTAGGTGTGTGTGTGTAGGTGGGAGTTATGTTTCTAGAGGACACTTGCAGAAGGAGACTGTGTGCCCATGAAGATGTGCAGCAGGAGCGCCTGCCAGCCTCTGGCACTCCATCAAAGACAACAACGTGGCGACAGAAAGAGAGAAAGACATGAAAGCGAGATGGAGCGATGGAGACGAGTGAGGGCCTGTGTTACGAGACATATGGCCTGTGTGAGCAGACAGATGTTCTTGTGTGGAGGGGAGAGGTGAGCACATACACGCCCTGTTGCGTCTGCGATAGCAATGCCCCCCCATGGGATGAACAAACAGATGTGCGGAGAGGCTGCATAGGCATGCTGGGGCCCCCGGAGCTCATCCTGCCTTCCTCTAATGATTTTCTCTTTTCCAGCTATCATCATCATCATTTCTTCCTCGTCTGCTCATCAGGCCTCCCTGTCACGATTCCTCAGGGGTTTTTCATACTCATCTCTCAAACTTTTCACTGTTTCAGTTCATCACTCTTCTTATAGTATGTACATTAAGCGACCAAAAAAAGAAAAGATCATCAATGAACTTGTGAATTGTGTGTTTTTTCACAGATTAACAGAGCTCTAAGTACTATATGCTTAGGCTGATTCTTTAAATTTGTTCTGTCACCCCAAAATGAATTATCAGTTGTAATGTTGCTCTCATCTTTGTGCCATCTCCTGTAAAAGGAGTCCCTCATCACCCTGTTTTATCTTCCTAGATTGGATCCCAGACCAAGAAATCCACATAAGCCCACAGTGTTTTAATTCTTTAAAAACTGGTAAAGAAATAATGTGTGTGGCTATTAAATAAACTAAACCTCTGAGGTGTCTTTCAAAAAAATGTTCATCCACTAACCATGGCTAATAAGTGTTTGGTATCTTAAATCACATTATGAGAAAAATAGCATGTTTCTTCTTTCATTATCTTCACCTGCATGACTTTCTGACAAAAATAAGCACTGGTGTTCATCATAGTAGACCTCAATATAAGTTCTCTTCTTTTGACACTTTCTATGTTTGTCTCCTTTCCCTCTCTCCTCGTGCCTGTGTATTGTGTGTCATTTCTCTCCTTCCTCTCTGTAAATGAGGACAGATGAGAAAGCTGTCAGGTCACAGGTGGCCTCATGTGTTTGTCCTGTTTTACCCTCATTCCCTCTCACAGGGATAGAGGTTGCTGCTAATACAGCTATAAATCACATTGTATGTTGCCTGTCTCAGTGTGTGTGTGTGTGTGCATGTGAGTGTGTGTGTGTGAGAGTGAGACGTGATCAGGGAGCAGAGGGAAGGTACACAGGGATGGTGCTGTAAAGGTGAGACAAACTGAGGTCGATCATCATCTTGCTTTCAGAAAATTTCAGGATTTAACGGGGTTTGTGTCATGATTTAAAATGCAAACATTTAGAAAGAAGAATTAGAATATGCTGGTTTAATTTTTGAGAAAAATCGAAATATTTGGGTGTGATTCCATATTTACCTTTTTTAAAGATATTTTAGTATGTTCTTGCCAGTGTAGACAGCTATTTTAAATTATTAAAGAGATGCTGATAATTTCTATGAATAAGCTGCCTTGGACATTGAACCAGCGTTTAAATGTTCCATAAAGAAATCTATCAGTACTTACTTATATTTGACTACACACATAAACAATTTTTCAGTGCCTGTAGCTCGTGTGGTGGAGGAGTGGCCTATTAAATGTTAAAAAAGTTTAGTCCCTTTAAACAAAAGTTTTTAGCAAGTAAATAAATGCAAAGTATATTAAATGCATGTATGGTGCTAATGAATAAGTCTATGCACACGCACAGTTACATAGCCTAATCATAATAGAATACTGCCTTTGAGAGCCTTATTTAAATGACACTATTTAACATTCATCAGTCATCATTCATCTGCTGATTGATAATCACCCCGTCTATTTAGTGCATATGTGAGGCTTGATATTTTAGGACACTTTGTATGCAGAAACACTTGTGTAACAATAAACAGGTAGAATTAAAGATATACATTATACAAACCAACTCGTGTGCTGTATGTATTACTCATCGATAACTTCTGTTTGTCATCAGCACCCTGATAGGAAGCACTGCAGTGCACAAAGTATTATAAGCATCGCTTTATTTTAATACGTATGATCATGTTGAGTCATTCCATTCTGTTAATCACACAGTAAAAGTGAGCATTTGTTTTGAGTCCAATAACTTTTACTGACGTGTGATCAGGATGAAAGTGTCAGCTGATCGGATGTAAATGTAAACATGGCGCCAGACTGCTGCAGATTGAACCTTGGAAAGAGATTAGATGTTTTGTCTGATGCAGGTCACATTCCTTGACCTTGCATGTGATGTGTAGCATCGATAATAATGCCTGAGTCTGTTCCCAGAGCTGCTGGTGCTACTATCACCAAGAAAAACACATCACATGCATCCACAATAACACAACTACAGGCACTAGCAAAATGGACAATTGACAAGCTAAATTAGTTATCACCATAAAGAGGCTATTTATATGTAATATAAAACAGTGTTAAAATAGCCTTTTTGGCCACTAGAGGGCACTGTGACATGCTATAAAACAGCACTAAGATTTTGTCCCTTTATTAAGTTTAAATGGCTTACTTGTTAGCAAATTATTAACAACATTAGCAGTCATTTGGAGTCGGGTTTCTGTCAATCTGACAACTAAACTAAGCTAGCTGCCAGAAATAAATGAACAAAGCTAAAACAATAAGCTGAGACACTGTAAAGCTCTTTACATCTGAGGGGAACTGCAGTTTTGTGTGGTTATTTTTTTCTTGATTCAGGAAATACTACAAATATCAGTTAAGTGCAACTTAAAATGTACTATATGTAACAAATACAGTACAATACCTTGAACATTGTGGCTTAAAAACTCGGTCAAACAAATCACTTAACCCAGTCCTCATTGATGGGTCAAGACATAAAGCATACTGCATACAATCCCTGAGGTTTATGATTTCTGAGTTTTACCCAGATACCCCAGGTTTAGCCCCCAGCATGGAAACAGTTTCATATCTTTCATTAAAAAACAAAAAATGACCAGTACCCTCTCACAAATATGTTTTGACCTATAATACACATTTTCTGTCATAAGAATTTGCTTTCATTTATTACCCTCTGGTCCACACATATGAATCAGCAAGATTT
Organism: Acanthurus lineatus; assembly: GCA_029814665.1. Taxonomy (NCBI): domain Eukaryota; kingdom Metazoa; phylum Chordata; class Actinopteri; order Acanthuriformes; family Acanthuridae; genus Acanthurus; species Acanthurus lineatus. The sequence goes on along the minus strand of JAPZDV010000024.1, from coordinate 11,289,983 downwards.
AGGGTGTACAACTTCAACATTTTAAAGCTTAGTTTGTTTTTTAAAAGGTTGCTGGTGTTTTTATCTTTGTGATTATTTATTGGGTTTTGCAACAACCTCTATAGCCAGTAGGCTATTAGAAATGCCTGAGGGTCACAGTCCTGACAGAGTTAAACCGCCTCTGTGTTTTGATGCTAAAAGCAGTGGTGCTGAGAATTAATGGGCTGTATGTGTGCACCGTTTAAGGCAGAGAGAGGGATGGCAAGGGAGGTATGGTGAATTACAGCTCCCGATGCAGGGATATCCCACCAGTGAGTCTGTACAGGTCATTAGAGCGAAAATCCAAACACACATATACACACATAAATATACACCCTGGCAGCCCCACTGCAATTTATTACCTCTATTTATATCTTCTACAGCAGTGGAGGGGAGGAGGAGTGATGGAGAGAGAGGGTGAGGGGGAGGCCTGGGGATGGGAGAATGCAGGGAAATGGGGCAAGAGGTGGGGGGGTCCAGAGAATAGCAAAAGGAAGATAGAAGGGGGCGTGAGCAGTAGAAAGAAAACTCGAGAACAGGAGAAATTGACCAAGAAAGACAGTGATGGACTGGAGAGGAGAGAGGGCTGTTGGATTCTGGGACAGCTGAAGATCTTGCGGAACGAGACGACATCCTCTGTTGCCATGACAACTGCCTCCATGTGAGTGATCGTTGGGTCCCATGCTCGCTCGCCCACACAGAGAGCAGGCACACACAAACACACACACACATACACATGTGCTCATAGACACAACTCTTGAACATGCCCTCAAACTCCCACGCTGCCTGGCAACATACCTCTCATCCACCCACATCCCTCCTCTCCATCCACCCACTCTCCAGCCATCTATCCATCCACACATCAACATCCATGCTTCCCGGTGCTCTGTCTGCCACCCTGATGTCCACAGAGTCATTTCCTTCCTTCATGAATTACTTTTAAAGTATAAGAGATCAAGGTCCAGTGTTTAAAGTTTATGTATGATTACACTGAATTTTCATGGAATCATTTTTGAAAAGCAGATGTACAAAAGTTTTAAGTATATCAGTGATTGTTTTCAAACTTTGCAGAGCATTACCTTGTTTATTTCCTGTTTAACTTGTTGACATGGTTTCCAATGGAAGTCTGATGTACAATCTATCAAAGAGTGTGATGAGAGCTGCTAGTTAATATTCAGCGTTTGTGCAGTGCTGCCCATGTACTGCTAGATAGCGCTGTAAGGCTCCAAAGACAGGACCACAGCCATCGAACTGAATCCACAGGCACTCACAGAGTACAAATTCATGCACATTTATATTTACACATGTGTAAAAAAAAAAAAAAAAAAAAAAAGCACACATGCAGACAACAACGCAAAGCACACACTGTCACACAGGAGAATTCACCAGGCTTTAAATAGGATGGAAAACACTGGACACAAGGTCACAGTAACTTGGATATTCTGTCCACATGCTGTTCTGTACACATCCACTGGAGGAGAGACAGTTGGCACACAGGAGAAGGGCACTGCTGACCAATATTTCACATAGCCTTTTCTCAGCCAAGGCAAAGAGTGCCAGCAAATATTCTGTCCACACACACACACACACACACACGCATATCAAACATGCAAGCAGCGGCCTTGGCTAGAAGAATCATCTCAGGGACGAACACAATGCAGCAGCAATCAACTTCCTGAGAGGAGAGACACTTGTTATAAAGTGGAAACCATTAAATCTATACTGACACAAACAATGCTGACGTTTCCTGCCTCCTTTTTTTCCACCAAAAAGAGGGTTAACTGAAATGATTGGGTGTATTTGTATGATAATGTGACACAAATATAACCCTATTGTCTCTGCAGAGAAAACTGTGGCATCATGTAATGAGAGCCTAAAATTAGCAAATGAAAACAGCAATCAACAGCACAATAAGGTATAACACATAATGTACTGAAAATAAAACAGCCTTTGTTTAAACATCCTGCACCAAATTGTGTTCCAGTCGCTGTCCAAGGTGCTGATCTCAGGACTGACAGGGATGCAGACTTGTCCGGTTTACTTGTCAGTGATATACCGACAGCAGATCAGGCAGTAAATTCTGTTGGACAGAGAGAAAAAAATTGCACTATATAACATGGAAAATGTTGTCAATGAAGATATTAAAACACAATTTACTTGCTTTTTACATAATTATAGCCTCTTTAAAAGCACTCAATATGGGTGCTGTATAATCATTCTGGTTTTTACTGTTATTTTGCGTTTCTGAAATGAATGAGAAAATAGTACACTGTGCAGCAAAAAAACACAGATTTAGATACACACCCGTGGCAAGTCTTAGTCTCCATTCTACCTGAGGAGTTCAGTTTATTTTACCGGGCCTTGGGGGAAACCGAAGCATTAAGTGGAAACGAGTGAGACAATGCAAACTCAGCACAGTGTGTGTCTACGTTTTTTTCTTGCCATTAGTTTGCAGATCTAATCACTGAGCCACTGTGTCCCCTAATACACAGAGAGACTCTTCAAACAGAAAGCAATCTGTGAAGCCACTGGTGATCTGTGCCACAGTGTGGATTACAGGCCAAGTTTGTCTCTTATGGGACCATGTCAAGTTCAAACCAGGCAGAGATCCAATGGGTTGGTGGAACTAGCATTTATTAATGTGTATGTGACATCATGGCTCAAAAACTGTAAATATGAACACATGTGAATACATATTTTAGGCTTCTAAATGCAGGTTAATAGCATCCAGTTAACAGAGAGGTGATGGACTCTTGACCATTTTCAATGTTTGCAGATCATAAAAGTCAAACTCAAGCATTATTTGAAAGAAAACTACCAACAATCCACTGAATCCTTCAGGGATTTTTCAGTCTTTTATTACAATAACAGATGACGGCATTCATCTCTTTTGCCTTCATACAGTGTATTGCTAAAACACAAGGAGCCTTGAAGCCTGGGAATGGTTGTAAGATATAAGAGCTGTCTTCTCTCAGAGGTTCAAAAATGTGTTTTTCCGATGACTGAGATGTTTCTTTGCCTGACAGTAATATTTATCAGGTGAAAGTAATACTACACTGCTTGCTGTTTTTCATCAGCACTAAACTGATCTAAACCTTACAAAGTTTTTAAAGAAAAATACAAAATTACAGCTGAGTCCTAGTGTGACTGTTACAAAGTTGTTATTTGTGGTGCAGTGAGTGTGGAGCTGTCTCCTCTCAGGCTCTCCCAGCACTGTTATTTTGTGATTTAGACAAAAATAAGAAACACTGCAGGCAGTTCTTTGCCTTCTGAACAGTTTTTCCACACAGCCAGCAGCAGCTTGAGGTACATTATGGAGTTTTTTGGGCCATACGATACAAACATGAATCTGTAACAGCCTCTCGTAGCAGATCTTGCATTTAGAGGACAGGAAACATATAGAATAGAGATAATGTTTTTGTTTTTTTTACTCCAATCGGGATTATTGCATAGTTCCCTAACAGGCCTTTTTCTTTATGCCTTGGTGAGTTCAAGCACAACAGACATCTTTCTTGCATCTTATGGCAAAATTACATAAATGGGCAATGCAGCAATTTGTCACAGTTTGCTGAGGTGGAGCAAACCTCCATCAAAGCTACATCAACCTATCAGAAACTCTTTTTTCTCCAGCTTGTCACAAATGGCAGCTTGGTCAGGACTTCCTTGTAGCACAAGTAACCCCTTTTGTGTCTAAGTGTGACCCACCAAGCTTCAACTAACTCCTGCAGTAATATTGGACCTGGTGCAGCAGAAAGGAGCAGAAAGATGGATGGAGGTTGGGGTCAAACCTTCAGCCTGGTAACTTAAGTTTGAGTCCCACTGAATCAAAGAGTCTGCAATCTTTTCCGTAAACCATACAGCTTTTGTTTTATAAGGTTTACCATGTGTTGAAAGAGCTTTTTAGCAGGAAGACATTGCACATCACACACAAACACTAAAGGGGGAACACAATGCATTACAAAGTTAGTGTCCAAATATAGCTTCCATATTTGATGAGTTAAGGGTGAGAATGTGTTGAAATAAACACTGTTTCAGCCTGAGTGCTTTCACAAATATCATTTCAACATCAGCACTGCAAATACTGGGCCTAATTGCTACAACAATTATCATTTTCTAGGAGAAAATCAACTAATTGTTTTGTCAATTTTACCATTTATTTTCAGGGACAGACAGATCAACACAGCTGTAAATGCCCAACTATTAGCCAAAAGCCTAATTTTCAAGTGTTGTCCCTTGGGCGGATGTGAAATTAGCTATTAAAACAGCAACTGACATTAACAAACGAATTGCCTCATTTAAATAAGAACTTCCAATTTATGCAACAAGCTTGTAAATGGCATCAAATCTAAAAGTGCAAGTGGCAGAAACGTCGAAACAATATCAAGTCCAGTGCTCAAGTGAGTCACATCTGCTACAAATATAAACAAATCCTCAAGTGTAATCAATAGTACAATTGTTTTTTATATATGTGTGTGTGTGTGTGTGTGTGTGTGTGTGTGTGTGTGTGTGTGACCTGGGTCTGGTTTTTGAAACAGATTCTCTCTCTGGCAAAGCCGGCTGTTAATGATGACTCATCCAGAGGAGGCCTTTGATATTCCACATAGCACTCCATTTAAAACTCACTGAGACTTGTGCTGCTGCAAGGTCTCTCTCTCTCTCTCTCTCTCTCTCTCTCTCTCTCTCTCTTTCATACACACACACACACACAAAACACTTATTGATCAAAGTTTGAGGCGCAGCCGCTATTTTCATTCATCCCCTGGCCTCCCCTGGCTCCTGCCATCGATTCCATTTTACTGTGTGTATAATTCACTGCCAGAGTACGCCTGCCACAGCCTCCACTTCCAACACCTCAATGTTTATCGACCATATAGTAGCACTACAACTGAGCTCGGTCGCTTTATTTTCACCATGGCTGTTTTATTGCTGCGCTAAGAACATTTTATTATTATTATTATTATACTTGCATGTATCACTGCTGCGAAGTGAATATCCTTTATCTTCAAAGAGTTATCTGTCATTTGAGAACAAGCAGCTGGATTTTGACAGCGGATGCCCAGGCGCTTTTTATCTGACTGTGTTTCTTCTTGCAAAGTTTGTGGAACCCCGACAAACACAATTTACAACACAGCAATCGTGACAGCACTAAAAGATAAAGCTGTGTCCATGTAAGTTGGTGTGTAAATGTCCATGTGTTAGTCTGTCTGTGTGTGTGTGTGTGTGAGAAAGAGGGAGAGAGACTTTAAGCTATCCTGATGTCACGTGCAGCTTATTTTCCCCTTATCCTGTATGACTGAGAAGTCTTGTGATTACAGTCCCTTGTTATGGTTCCTCTCTCTCTCTCTCCTTCAGTCTCTCTCTCTCTCTCTCTCCTTCAGTCTCTCTCTCTCTTTTCTCCTCCCTGTTACATGGGAAAGGAATCAAAGATGAGGCCTGTAAGCAAAGAGAAACAAAATTATCACTCTGGGCAGCTTGTTGCCTTAGAGACCAGCGCAGAGTGAGAGATAAATCTGTGAAATCTTCTGATCATCTGTGTTCATGTGTGTGTGTATGTGTGTGTGTGTGTGTGAGGAGCATGCCTATGTGGGAGTACAGAGAAGGGGGTCGTCTTCTGACACACAGCGGAGGAAAAAAATTCCCACATAACCTCCCATGCTTCTCCCACCGCCCTCTGTTTTCTTTCACAAATTGTTACATCAATGCTGAAAATCAGATCCAATTACTGATAATCAGAGAGTGACACCATCTTTCTCCAGTGCACGCCCTCATCTCTAAACCAATATCCTGCAGAGACCTTGCCAAACAATGGATTGTGTCTTTGTCTCCATGGGTTGAAAAGGAACCACAGTGTTAAACAAGGCGCAAAATGTTATCTTCAGAGGCCGATAATTAGCCTGAGTGTCAGTCTGAGGCAGGAGGAGAAGGTGAGATAACAGCACAGTGATGTTTCAGTACAGTAAATATAAAACATTTCTTAATTATCAAGCAGACTTAAAATCTGGGAAAAGATTTAGACAGTATATGTAGGTGACTTTAAATGTGTGCAGCTCAATCTGGGATTTTCTTTGTGTGATTTTATTTATCATGTTATAGGAAAATGGAGTTAGTAAATAAAAAAAGATTTACTGTTTATGTTCACAGAGGTAACAAAGAAATACAGTGTGTCAGAGAAGTCAACTACCTTTTAGCGAATAACTCTCTCTTCTGCCTCTATTAAGAACTTGTTGGTACTTTATGTCATGACCTTGACCATGACAGCTGCAGTCACATGTCAGGTCAGACGAGCGTCACTGCGGAAAAACAAGAATTATTATGCTGCAATTGGATTTTTTTTCACTATGAAAATCAGATTTTCAGCATATTAGCAGGAGTGACCCATGAAGTGAGAAAAAGAGCAGGAGAAAATAATTCTCTCCTAAGAGAAATGAATGTTTGCCCACGAGCCTGAAATGATACATAGCATTGGAAATAAATGCTTCGGTTCGGTGCCAGCAGATGTTTGAAGCGCATCAATTTGCAATGCTTTGAGTGAATCTGCAGATTTACAGCAGTGTGATGCTGTTTGTTTTTCTCAACCAACCTCTAAAATAGTCTACTATTCATATGATTTTTTTTCATGTAGCTTTGCTTATGAACTGAAATAGAAATTAAGTTCCAAACAAGGTTTAAAAAAAACACATTCTGCCCGTTTGTGGCCCCAAAAACAGCTAAAGGTTGTTAGTAATATAGTCAGAAAAATCGGAGGGAGGTGTCAATTAAGGCTGATGTGGTTGCAAACCAAAAACAAATAACTGGCCACAGATTTATAAAAACCTTTGATTTTCAGGGCACAAGGGACCTCTTCTAATGAGTTAGGCATTTCTGCTCTGGAGTCCTGTTTAAATTTCTGTTGTTAGACTTGTGTATGTAGCTAGAAACAAAGTGTCTGGACACACCATGTGTCTGGTGATAAAAGATGTGATAGAAAGTAAAACCATCTTCAGCAATAGTAAAATAATAACAAACTCAACACACAAACATAAACGCAAAGTCAACTGACCTTTTTACATTAGAAAAGTTAGTTTAGCCCTGTGAATAAAGTAAATGTTGAAATATAACAGACTGGATTACATACTCACTCATCCATAATCCACTTACAAGTATTTCTACTTTTGTTTCCTAATTAGCCTTCCTATTGGGACTGCTTGCCATAAAAACTGTGCTGGATTTAAACCTCCTTCATGCCTTGTCAACTCATATGTGGGTTATTTTTTTCATAGCTAAAAGCTTTTTCTATGGTTTTTGGCCTTTTGTCCACACAGGAAAAAGATTTTTAGAAGATATTCACAAACTCAATTTGACATGTTGCCTTATAGAGAAGAAAATGAAACTTTCAGCTTCAACTTGTGACCACTGGTTGTGTTGTTTGATGTCAGAAAGTAAACCATTTTCTTTTTTATTTTCAAAAGGGGAAATAGTGCTGATGCTAACTTAGCTAACAGGACTTCATATGTAAAACAGAAGCATCAATATTAAGTTGTTCAGTACATAATCCAACACTTGTGTCTCTGCAGGTTTTAGATGAGAACCAGCAGACACAATTGATCTACCAAAAATGGCTTTTTTCAGGCTTCTGATTGGTCAGTATGGCTTTAGTATTTAGGTAACATGGCCACCTGTCGGTTTGACAAGCTTATGACAGCTCTGAAGTTGGGTTTTTCTGTTTTCATTTAGGCAGACTTATTTCAAACTTTGCTTATAAGGACTGTAAAGTTTTTGAAAACAAAAAAGGAAAAACCTTGTTTAAAAAAAAAAACAAATAGATGATTTTTTTCAGAAGTATTAACACCTTTATCATTGTTATTAGTTACATTATTTAATCTTTACAGTTTGGTGACATGATATAATTTCCCAGAATTCCTCCAGTAGCTGAAAACCTGTGAGCATTATACATCCAAGCAAAGTCAGTAAAGCTATGTTTTATTCATATGAACATGTTGAAAACTGGATACATCTTTGGTGCTATAATCTGTCTCATATATGAATTTATCACATAATTACAAATATTACAAATATTAAACAGTGGAATATAAATTTAATATAAAACCATTGAATTATGAGATATAAATGTGCTTTTTTTCCTGCTTATCTTGTGAAGGACTCAAAATGCTGTCGGGAAGGGGTGAGGAGGAAGAAACAGACAGAAACAAACTCAGACGCGGGAGGAGAACGAGTGGGCAAAAGACCAAAAGAAAAGATGAAAAGAACCGAGACAGGAGGAGGAGAAGGTGGGAGAAAGAGAGACGACTTATATGGTTTATAAGTACAAATCATCTCCATGGACCTTCAGCACTGATATACTGTGATTTGCTGCGATCTCTCTGTGCATGTGTTCATTAACTGTGTCTCCGTGGTAACCGAAGAGGCGGTGTCAGGGCTTGATTTCACCCAGAGGGTGACCTTGCCTCTGACAAGCGCACGCAGCTGCATCCATCTCTCCTTCCTCCCCTCTCTGTCTCTGTTTCAGTCCATCCTTCTCTTAAGCCAGATGCCTCTCTGTTACCACCCCCCTCCTCCCCGCAGCCCCTCTGCTGCCCTCCCCCCCACCCCCCACCTGAGCTACACGACAGGAAAAAGAGTTGGCACCCTTACACGCTTCTTTAAAAAACAGCCAAAGTGGTCCTCCCTCCGCCTCCTGCTCACAGACAAACTCGACTTTGTGCTGTAATGAGATACAAAAGGACATCCAACTGTCAGGAGCTGTTACTGGGACCTGAAGCAGGACGAGCATGTCCCGCCCCTGTCCTTCTCTAACTGGGGGGTGATGGTGTCGGGGACTTCTGATTGGAGCATGTCTTTCTCGCTGGCAATGATGTGTTTCACCAAGCAGTTAGCTGCTTCATCAATGTTGATGTTTTCCTAAAAAAGAGAGGAAAAGGTGAAGGAGCAGATGGAGGGAGAGGTGGCAGGATGAACGATGGGGAAGGAGAGAGGGGAAAATTATTAATGCAACAATTTTAATGTACTACTTAAGTTAAACAGCTACGCTGAGTTGATTGATGGTTCACCAGCCAGCAGCCATGATGTGAACACAAACTGAAAAGGGAGGTTGACATGATATGACCTCATTTCTCCTTTAAAAACAAACACAAGATACTGAGAAAAAACAGAAAGTGACAAGTGATCAATCATGTAAAGCAACAGATAGTTTGGTATTATAAAGTATGTCTACTTTGTCAATACTAAATCTTATTTATAGATTCATTCTCATTGCTTCACATGCCCTTGCAGGAAAAAAAAACATTACAGAAGCACATGTTTGATTAAAAAGCCTCAGGTAGTGAGTTATAAAGAGTGTTTTGTCTTTGACAGGTACGTGGCTTTGATTTGACGTTAACAGGAGAGAATGAAAGCTCTGTCGATAAAATGTAGTTCATGTAATGTTCTGAATAAACAGCATAAAACAACAAAATGATTTATGTCTGTCTAAGTAAAATAAAACAGATGCCTGAGTTGCTGCTCTTGTTAAAGTCTCTCCACGTTTTAAATTCGGCTTAGGTACAAATTTGCATAATGTTTTAGCACCACAGCACTTGTCTTTGTTATGTTGCATTGTTCTGTTATTTTTTCATGTTTATCATTCTCAGTCACACCATTACCAAATGTTATTTTTAGGACATTATGCCTTAATTGGTGAAATTAAACAATCTTAATCTTTAAACATTATGAGTACCATGATGCCAATTTGTGACATTATTGCAGGCAATCTTACAAAACTAGGAGATAATCCTGGGAAAAAACCTGTCTTGCTTAATTTACAAACCTATCCCACACATTAAATTATACAAAAAGCAATGCTCTACAGCAACCACACAAAGGATTTAAAAAGACTTGGACCAGATCTGAAAGCTGAGTAAGCAAGAGAAATGGCTCTGGGTGTTAAACGAAGGTCACATGATGAGCAGTGAGAACTGATAAGAGAGACACACATGCAAACACTTTCATCATATGTGATCTATCAAACTTACTGTTGAATCTGGAACAAAAGATTCTTCCAAAAACAACACAAAACACAACAAACTCTCCTGTCTACCTCCTTCACTTGTTTCTCTGTGCATGTTGTTTCTGTAGATTGAGCCAGGCTAATTTAACTGTGAAGTCAGCTGTTACCCTGAAATACTGCAAACATGAGACACTCATTCAGTTCAGAGGAAAACTATATACTTTCTTGTACAAATGAAAACTGAGGCAGCAAGAGGCACATTGCTTAATATTTCTGTTCTTTTGCTGCTTAGATTTATAGCTGTATGAGGACTCTTGATGCAAAATGGCTGCACATTTGCTCCTGAAAAACAGTCTCTCACCATTTTTATATGAAAACAAACAAGCACAAAAAGCTGTAAGTGCTTCAGGCTCTGCATGGACACATTTTTTTTTTTGTACAACTAGCAGATTTTTTTCACATATCAGCTCCCACATACTGTCAACTATTTTTCAAAACTGTCCCATGAGTGGTTTTGTTGTTTTTAGGCAAGGCCTCTTTATTCCTTTCACTGGTTTACTGCCTTTATTTCAACAGTTTATATCCTGAATTTATTTTCTTTCATGGCAGCTATTGCTGTTGTTGTTGTTGTTTCCGTTACCTTTATCTGTTTCTTTGCTTGTTATTTTGATGAATAGCTCATAAACTAGTTGACCCATTTCAAACATTTGACAACGTGAAAGCAAGATGCACATTAATATCAAAAAACTGTTTTTTAATGGTGAAGTTGACTGCAAATTTGATACTTTGTCTGTTTGTGTGAGTGTTTCTGTGTGAGTGCGTGCGTGCGTTTGTGCACGTCTGAGTCTATTTTCTTCTCTCAACATCCAGCTGTGAGATTCCTGCTCCACATTCGGTGCTATAGTTAGGGCCTGTGCTGGTGTCTCAGTGTGTTTATGCGTAGGTGTGCAAATTCACAACTCACTCACCACACTCTAACACTCCTGTCTATATTAGTGAGTAAATTATATTATAATTTAGTTTGATGAAGTTTTTAAAGGTTAAATTTATTCACTTTTGTTCCTTCTGCCACTGTATTTTTTAGTCTCATTCATTTCTTCAAACTGTGGGCAAGGAAGCAAATATGTGTTATTTCCCAAAATGTTGAACTATCCCTTTAATATCTGTGTCAGTCAGTTAAAAAAAAAGAGTGTGTTGACATCTTCCCTCAACATTCCTGAACATCCTGTACGGATGATAGAGCACCTGATGCAAGCGCAGCTGACATGAAATACCACAGTGGGAATGTCTGCTGTGAAAAAAGCAGCAGTTCTCATTGAACGAGTCTGTTTTTCATACACAATGTCTGAGTAGATAGAGTTGGTTAAACTCAGCACTCTGAAAGGATTTCTTTACATCCTGAATGCCTCTGTGGTGGCATCTCAACAGGATTATCAGATGCTGAGTCTAACACGGTCAAGCTGGTAGGGAGTCAGCTGCTCCTCAAGGACACACCTGCAGGCACAAGGGTTTGAACCCCAGGGCTCCTGATGGAGGCTCTGTACTCACAGCACCATCCTGCTAGCTATGTTACTGCTTTGCATATATGTGTGTGTGTGTGTGTGTCCCATCTTTCTCACCTTAGCAGATGTCTCGTACCATCCCACGAAGCCGTTCTCCTGGCAGAACTGCTCCATCTTTATTCCGTTATTGGTCAGTACGTCCCGGCCCTGGTCACATTTATTAGCCAGAAGCACAGTGGCTACATGTTTCCCATTGGCAAGTGTCAGTTTGGAATCCAAGTCCTCCTTCCATTTGGTGACGGCCTCAAAGGAGGCGGGCCTTGTGACGTCAAACACAATGAAGGCGCCCATGGCCTCGCGGTAGTACACACGGGTCATGTTGCCAAACCTCTCCTGACCTGGAAGACACACACAGAAAAAAGGGACACAGGTGTAAGGACACAAAAACATGTTTATCTGTAAGGTCATTCAGGTTACTGCTGCACACAGGAACATTCATCTTCACATTTTGTGTCCTTCACAGGAGATGGGCCACAAGCTGGAACTGAAAATGCTGCAAGTCATGTAGTTTCACCTCTGCAGCAAATAGGCACAGTGGCTCAAATCTGAGTCATCTGATTTACTCATTTTATCATAGTCCTGTCTCATACGTGCTACCATGCAAGCATTCCCCACATACCTCTTTTTCCACTCTCTCAAATACACACACACACACACACACACACACAGATACACACACATAATTATATGCATATTCCTACCGTTAAAAAAGAAAAAGACAGATTAGACATAGACACAGATGGAGGCTGGATGAGAGGAGGGTTTGGGCGTCTTTGGTGTGTGTGTGTGTGTGTGTGTTTGTGCGTGCCTTGCTGTGAACTTTCCTATAAAAATTCCTGAGGGTAAAATTAATTCGATAAGCCTCGTTGGAATGTTGTGTCCACACTGATTTTCCCATCCATAAACTCGGCTCAAGCACCATCAGTACCAGCCTCACGATTAGCATGAGGACAAGATGTTTTCACGCTGTGGACGAACCACAAACCTAAAGAGGTCCTTCACTCTCAAGCTTGCATTGTGGTGAAGTGTTACTGCGTTCAGCCACGTATGAACACTTTCTGTTCCCCTTCTCTCCTGCACAGGTGGATCAGAGCACAGGGTCAGCTGAAGACCAGCTGGGAGGAGGGGAGGGGGTCTGCTTCAAGGACATACAGTATCAGAACCTGTTTTTTTTTTCTTTTTAATAAAGACATATCACAGTACAGCATTTCCTTATTAATCCATTTTATCCAGGTTAGTTCCATTAAGATCAATGATGTTTTCTTCAAGGTAAACCTGGCTGATACTGCTGCATAAAAGCTACAGGAACCCAGAAAAAATATATTCACCAAGGTGTAACATGACTTATTATACCTTTAAACATAGACAAGTACTACCTGTTTCATTCACCATTATATATCTATAAGAGGTTTAATATGAGACAGGGAGACTGAATCCTTCAGTTTCAAATCTTTTAAAGGCTTTTCCAAGTAAAAGAAGCGGAGCATTTACAAGATTTCTTCCCTGACAATGAAGCCACATCTTGTGATCTCAGACCAGACAAAAGCTAACGTCAGGCCTATACGGGCTCAAATATATATGCAAGTGTAAGATGCGAGTTTACCGTATATGTTATATGCATAATCGTGCTGAGGCTGTTCCAGTTTGTCACAGAACCATTAAAGAAGTAGGAGAAACAAGTCTGCTTCTGGCCTTCAAATCTGTGCGACCTTAATGGTCTCTGTTAATCCCACTGAAGCATATTAGTTTTTTCATAGCAGTTAAAGAGGATGTTTAAAGTTCTACTGTAAAACTGCTTTTAAAGCTTAAGTATTTATCTATAACATTAAATATGAATGACTTAAAAGGCAGTAATTTAAGTTCTTCTATTATGTATAATTAAATATGAGTTTAACTGTTAATAACTTCGTCAGGACTGTGCCGGTGTAGTTTGATCTAATTTTACTGACTTTGGCTACATGAGCAAACAGCAACAAACCCCTGTAATCACATTCAATTCATATGATAAACCCTGATATTATCTCTCTGAAACTGGGCCTTTCAAACACATTAAAAAACATACAGATAAACTGTTTAACTTTGGTGTTAAACTGTGTGTTAATGTAGGACCCATGTGCTCATAGTAAGAGGCTTTGAGAGTATTAATATTCAGGGGCTTTGAGTGTAAACGGTTTCATTAATAGGGATGAAATGTGGCCGTAATTCAGCAGAGGAGAGGTTCAAAACAACTGGATGTTCTAGCCACGGACTTAAACTGCTCAATGTGTGTATTTATGTGATTTCAAAAGGGTGAACAGGATATAAAAAACCTCCAGTCTCACTCATATCTTCATGCTATCCCCCTGTGAAACTGGCCCTGTCACCCTGTCAGCCCAGGCCAGAAAAATGGGAGCCAGAAAAAGAACAGTTGAAGTTATGTGTCTTGGGAAACACACAGAAACAGCGAGTGATTTATTACATCTGTGGCATGAGAAAAACTTCAGTCCATCATCGAATCCCAAAACAAACCCACGGCAGTGCTAGAAGATTTTTTTTTATTAAATTATTAAGAAGGGCAATTTTATCTTCACATGTCCTTTTTTACGATCCAAGCGAAGAGCCAATACATCTGAAAACTAACATCAACAATTTAGGTTTCAAACCTCGAGGCTTCCTTAACTTATTGAGCAGCACATACAGCACAAACCTAAGGCAGTTTTCTCTGAAGGAGACGCTCATCCTGAGTTCACAACAAAAGCTTTCTGTACACAAGAGCTCGGGCCTCAAATCTCACTCACATGAGTTTGAGACACATGACTGCTTGCGCCTACTGGAGAGGGTGCACAGGAGGGGAGAGAGCAGCAGGTCAGAGGATTCTTCTGAACCTCAGCCGACACTCATGTGAGATGAGACCACTGTAGCCTTTAGGTTCGTTATCTGAGATAACAGCACAGCATTCAAAGGCCCTTATTGTTTCTCATTTCTGTGTTTTCTAATGACAACCAAATGCAAAAAATGTAAGATCTTGCTGAGTGTATTTGTCTGATTTCTATTAAAAATATCTCATTACACTTTATATAAGACACGATCACCTAAAAAGTAACTCAACTTGTTTTCCGACATCATATCATATCTAAAGCAATCTTAACAAGTGGATTTTTTCTTGTTTCACTGGCGGATTTATACTTAATACAAGCAACAACAAAAAAACTCCTTGTACTGATATTTCTTCCATCTCATTTTTTCTTGAAGTGGCTTCTTTCCAGTCTAAATACTGACTTTTCACTAATAACTGTGACATTTCCACTGTCTGAGTGGAGTCTTTTCTGAACCACAATAAATATGTGCAACATACAAATAGTATGGAATACATATGTGAAAACTAAAGAATACTCAGTACCATATAGGTGAAGTTTGCCACGCATTAAAGATTAGGGAGTGGCTACTCGAGGCAACATACAATAACAGTTATGCAAAGACTTAATGGATTTTTGTGTGAACAAATTTATGTGAAATTAAAATACTTGACATGTTACATTTTAAGGTAAGCTGGTGAGCTCACATTGGCTCTAAATTAGTAAAGAAAAAGATGATATTTGAGCTGATAGGGTGATTTATACAAATGACCATAAAATAATCACAATGGCTGACTGTTGCCATGGTTGCTCTCTTATGTCACGATGCTCAGTCATTAAGTCACATGACAGCAAGGATGAAAAGTAAGACTCACTCTTTTTCTTAAAAGTAACATTAATTAAATCTTATGAAATCTTTACAGAAATCTTCGCCACTGTACTTCCCTACTTGATTAAGCTTTAAAGACAGTTTGGTTACGAAATGTAAAAGGTCACAATCAGTAAAAACACATTATAAGTGATGTTGGCGTCTGAGAAGAAACTCTTCTCATGACTTCTCTCAGTGCGTGTTATGAATGTGTGTGTGTGTGTCAAGTGTGTGTGTGTGTGTGTGTGTGTGCATGCGTGCGTGCGTGTGTGTGTGTGTGTGTGTGTGTTTCTAGTAAATGTAAATAAGGAGAAATGTGCAACCACAGGTGCACATGAGGCTGGCACACAGAGAAACATTAACAGAGGACAACCCAAAGTTATCTCTCTATAAAAATGCTTAAATAACAACTGTGACGAAATGGTCTCATGCTCATTCCTTGACTTTTTATCTCTGACCTCAAACTATCTGAAAAAAATACGCAACTCTATGAGGCCATTTATATCTGACTTGAAATAACTTCTTGTTTCTCCTCAAGGAAAACAGTGTATAGCTTCCATTTGAGCAGAAAGCCTCTAATAAATGTGTCATTTCTATTTGAAAAGCTTTGCCTCTAACCTTAAATGGCATGCATAAAGGATGGGAAAATTGATTTTTATAATAACAACCTTGTTGTGTTATTTTGAGGCAGATTCATTCAATCATGTTGCGCTTAAAAAGGAAAAAAACATAATTATAAACATCATTTCCTCCAGGACTACAGCTTGTCACTGACATTAATGGATTCACAAATGCAGCCTCAAGCTAATTTGACTAAAAACTCATATTAAAACTAATTTGACTTAAAGGTCAAAATAGCTAAATAGACTACGTTGATCTATTTAATTGTCTATCAAAACATTTTCCATTCTCAGCTTCATATGAAAAGCACAACGACAAAACAAAATCCACAACGATTTCCTGAAGATTTTTTTAACTAACAAACTAATATTAATCTCTTCATATTTTTTAATAGGCTACTTATTCATCTTTTTCACGTCAAGAAAACATGTCCAAACTCCTACTCAAAGAAAAGTGAATTCAAGACACCACCCTCTGAGATCTGAGGAGAAGTTTGAAGTTCCTGTTAAATTTCCCATAAGTTTTCCCTGCTGTACATCTGTTTATACGTGCGAGTCGTTGCTCCGTACCTGCAATGTCCCACAGCTGTAAACGCACCGTCTCCTGGTCCCAGTTGAGGACTTTGAGTGCGAAGTCCACCCCGATGGTGGCTCGGTAGTTGGGGCTAAAGTTGTGATGGACATATCGCTTGATGATGCTGGTCTTGCCGACGCCGAGGTCCCCTATCACAAGGATCTTATAGAGATGCTCCTTTTGGTGGTTGTTCTGCATGGCGAGCGAGGAGGGCGAGAGCTGAGCATGAATCCACCGTAATGGAGAGGACCGGGGGATGAAAGGGGAGACGCACAGGGCAGCGCAGAAGGAACTGAGGAGAGCAGGAACTGAGGGAAGGGGAGGTGAGGTAAGTCCTGGCCTACAGAGGGAAGCAGAGCAGAGACGTCTGGACCTTGTGACTTACGCAGGGGAGCTGCCCTGGGAGTGTATGCTGGGATGTGTTTAAAAACCGCCAAAATGGAGAGGAAACATTGCTATGACTTATAGTTTGTATAATTTTTCTCAGGTACCTCTCCCTCCTCTTCTCTCTGAAGTAGAAATACACAGCAGTGGTCAAGTGCCTCACAATAGTGCTTAAATGCAGTAATTTCAGGTTCCTATTCATAGAGTGTGGCAGAAATTGAAAAACAAAATAATTGCAAGTATACTTGCGCTGGTGTAAGATTTTCAGAAAATATGAATAATTGTGAATTCAGTTGCTTAGATTGTGCCTTTTCTATCCACAGAGGCCGCGGGTCCTCTTCAAAGGAGTTTCTACAGTAGCCCAAAAAGGACAAACCAAACATTGCAAAGGGGGGTTCTCCTGTTTGATGCAAGTTCCCCACCATTATACCTTTACACAAAGGCTTTAATGGGGGCCAGAGGGCGATTCAGTCAGGGGCATTCTGTTACTTCACCACTAGATGCCACTAAACTGTGCACACTGGACAATGTACTTTTTACTCTTCACCACTGTAAATCATGGCAGCACTTTCTGCTTTAATAAAACCATAAAGAAAGACTTACAGGTAAAATGATTGGGGCTGTTCTTCAAATCCCACATACACTGCTACAATGCTTTAGCATCTTTTGGTTTCATGTATCTTCTAATTCTGTATTTTTTTAATTTTCCTCTCAGAATTTTGCTAGTTATAAAACTGCTGATAAAAGTTAAAAAAAACAAACAAATAGGATAAATAAATAACCAAAAAAAATCAATCTGAAATAGTTTTCCTTGTTTCACACACAAACAAAACGTACAGCAATTTTGAAAAGCTTTTATTCTGTCAAATTTAAAAAGAAAATAGTGCAAATCTTTCAATATGATGGAAAAGCTTAATTCCGTACACTAAAAGGGGGACAGAATAAAAGGCACAAGGAACAATCAGTCAGATCCTTAATTAATTGATTAAGAAATCCCTTTAAAAATGCTCCACAGGGAAACATGGCAGTCATGATTTGAGTTTGATGCAAGGACAAAAGATACGACATTTCTCCCTGAGACAAAGAAACAAGGTGACTTGATTGAACAAACACAAAGACTGATTTCTCAGCTGTCAGTTCCCTTTTAAATGTTGAGCATTATTTCTCACAGTATGTATCACTTCATTTTGATTCCAAGTTTATGGTGGCAGTAATGGCTTCAAAGCAATTGTTCGCAGCTAAGAAAACAATAAAAAACTACAGAAAAATGAAACAGACTTTTAAATCACTAATTATGCATAAAACTGATGAAGGACTATCTCTGGTTTTACAGCATTCAGACAAGTGATATGATAAAACCTTTCACAGCTGGGTCTTTCCCTTCATTCCCTTTTCTTGCCAAAATCCAGGGTTTTTCCTGTGCAGTATCCATGACCATTTTAATGTTGTGCTTATTGGAGTTTTGAGGAAGAAGACAGATGCTACCCATGAGAAAAAAATGATGATTATGGTTTGGAAACAGCTGAGTTACATGTGGATTAAATCGAAGGCCTGTGCACACCTGGTATCAACATGCGTCTGGGTGATCTGATCACAAGTGGACAGATGTAAATGTCCCCTAAACAAATTGAGGACACAATGAGATCTGATTGATCAAGACAGTCTCAGAGGTGGTCTGGAGCGCACATGGCCACATTCTTTTGTCAATGATTATGCAAATGTTTTTTGTACCTTAAGGACCTCCAGCTGTCCACTTGTGATCGAATCAGCCAAGACATATATTAATGTCAGGTGTTAACAGTAACTAAATTGCAGTCTCATCAAGGTGCCCATTTTTTCCCGCTTTGAGTTCACCTCTTCTACAGTTTGGGGATGGGGTTGGCTGCAACTGCGATGCTTTCAATGCCACACTCGTCACTTCCTCGGCGGATACGGAAGTATCCATCCTCTCCCCAGCCGGTGCCCCAGCTGTTCTTGACAATCCAGTACTTCTGTCCCGTCTTGTGGCAGTGGCCGTAACCCACCAACAGCACAGCATGGTTGGTCAGCTCGAAGGGATTGAAGTTGTCGGCGAAGAATGTGTGATGGTAGATGCCCTCTTTGTAGTTCATGAAGTCTGGGTAGACCTGGAGAAGGAAAGGGACAATTTACTTTTCATTTTTGATCTTGTGTAAGATATTTTAAAGATGCTTTTAGAAACAAAATCTCAACAGTAGAAATCTTTCCTCAAATATTAGTAAGAAGATTTAAGTTTGTTCAAGTTTGAGCAAAAAACTAAGGGACTAAACAAGTTTAACTTAAAAACCAGAAAATGCTTATATTATGAATAGTGAGCAGATGTTGTACCTCAAAAGCCACTGCCATGGGTCCATTCTTGACCAGTTCCAACATCATTGCTGTCTCACTGCAGCCCCCGTAAAACCCACCAACGTAGTGGTAATCGGCTGTGTACACGCGTCCACAGTTTTGAGGAAGGCCACATGGGGAGTCCTTTGCAACATATGGAAAGCACGACTCATCCACAATGCCGAAATCCTGCACATACTTCCCGATCAGGTACGGGAACCCACCGTCACATCCTTAAAGGGGTGAGATGAGAGTTAAATTCAGTTTGCTCAATGGGTACAAAATTCAGTTTATATAGTTGATAAATCATAAATTATAAATAATAAATTCTCTGCAAATAGTGTTAAGACACCTTTCCATGACTATTGTGTCTGACAAATTCATAAATTCTACCACGTATACTGTGCAAATTTTCTAACTGCTGCCCAGCTCATATCTGCAATACTCTGCTGAGCTATATTTTATATAAATAGGAGTTCATTTTGAACAGAGTCATGCTTTACCTTGAGAATATTCAGAGCAGGATACGACTTGTTGTGGGCTGAAGACGGGGTTCTCAGTGTTGTTGGTGAGGATTCGCACACGAGCTTCCAACATTCCCATGGTGGCAAAGGAGTAGCAGCTACCACACGATGCTGAAACAGAGCTTCAGTTTAATCACACTGCTGTGCAGTACAATAGCGCTAGAATAAATCCTCACTTTGTAAAGCCTGTGATAATCAGTTTTTGTTAATTACTGGTCATTGAACTGTAATTAGTGTTGGTGTTTTAGTAGACAGCACTAGATTAAGAGGTACCTCTAATATTCTGTGCTTATGTTCTGTGAATAAAGTGAACAAAACATCAAAGAACACTTTCGAAATAATGCGACGTAGCAACAAAAACATTAGTGACCTTTAGGGTAAACTTGCACATGCAAGTCGAGGATGACAGTGTTTTTTCATCAAATCAGCTCTGGTGCTTGAACCAGTTTGGATTATATTAATATATGATGTAAACAGCACTGTTCCTTAAAAGCTAGGTCGCATTAGCTGGTAAGACACACACTTGTTGCTATCTTTAACAAGCCAGACCAGTTCAAGACCAATACTAAAAATTCTTGTGAACTGAACTAAACTCAGCATACATCCGCCTAGCTAGTAACATTAGTGGCTTAAAGGGCTTCTATTGAAACACTTCAGCCCTCTCCAGATCCTTAAACCCAGCCCTACAGAGGCCCTCTCAGACACTCAAAATACTCAGCACGCATAATCTCTCCACTCACACACTAGGCTGTGCAGAAACACAGAGGAGAGCAGAGAGCAGACCTGCCAAGAGGGAAACAAAGTAGCTGGTGAGCTGCTGTTCAGTGTCTGTTCTTACTGACAGCTGCTCAAGTGTAAAAGGTCCAGCTTTGTCTGCCTCTGATCCTGCAGGTCTTCTGATTTTTGATGGCTGCTTGCATCACTGTATGCACCATTTGTCTGATGTCAATTGTGCACAGGCAAACTTTACAACAGATTATTTTACCTAATTAATTTTAAAGGTCAGCACTAAACAGTGAAGAGTACTGGGTTTTTTAAGGTTTCTGCAACACAACAACTGAATGTCACCTTGGTTTCTCACAGGGCTGACGAAATTTACGCCGTCAACGTTTCTCCAATCCCAGTGCTCAGGGAGATTTGCTGCCATCTTGGCTACCTCAGCTGTCACAGGCACAGGGCGAACGCGCCTAGAGCCAAAATAAGAGAATTATATTTGAGCCAGAGGGGCATTTTACGTCAGAAATTTGCATTGTCAAACACAGTTTCACAGAAAAACACTTACTGTGGAAATCAATGATAAATGTAATATTAATGTAATATTTGAAGGTTTTATCCAATGACGCATCTCAACAATAAGGACTGCCACTAATATACCATGATGCACCTGTAAAACTCATTGCTCTATCAGTGTTTAAAAAAATAATATGCACACCTTTATACATAAAAGTAAGCCTTCTTACTTTTTTCTCATCTTTGTTAATAGTAGACCGAGTGTACTGATCGCTGTCTTGCAAGAACATGGTGGCTTTGTAAAGACAGTTATTAGCTAAAGTGCAAGCAAAAGTTTCAATAATCTTGGAAACAGAACTTTGGTTGGGCAGCGTTAGAGGATGTGTGTGAAACTTCAGCTGTGTTTTGTAAAGTTTGGCGAGAGTTAGAAAAAAAGAGAATGAAACTAGGTTGTTTTAAATTAAAAAGATATTATAATATGTACATTAGTAAAAATTGACTTTCGGCATTTAGACTTTTGACCCACCTGACAAATGAAAAAACATTAAAGCTGCTGAGTGTGATTATTATGCAGACTGACTGGCTGTGAAAACTATGAATTTATTTCAGTAAAAGTAACACAAAGGGTCATATCGCCCTCAACAACATAACATTATATGATAATGAAATCCTCAGGGGGATGAGAAACAATCATATGACCTCATCTGTTGAGTTATCAGAACCAGTTCTTTGCACAGAAACAGTGCCATGCACCTCCAAACCTATTGAACTGATGAACTCCACTTTACAGAGAAGTAAGTATAAATACTCACATGGGGACACGAGAGGCAGGCCCCCCTGCTCGGTGCTGCAGCTCCTGCAGAGTGTACATCTCATGCTCTGGGTAGTGCATGGCCTTCCAGGATTGCTGGACTGAGTTGATGGCAGCAATGAAGTCCAGGTTGTGTTTGTATGGCCTCTGTTGCAGCCTGGAAAGTGTGTAGTGTAAGGTTTTTGTATTTTTTTTTTGAAATTTGTATTTATAAAAATATATAATATATATTATATTATTATATATTATAATATATATAATTATACATATACAGTATATACAAATAGAGTCAAAATATGTGATCAGTGTTATTTGATGAACATATATATGAACTGCCTTGATATAATACATGTGACAGTAACAGACGGTTAAAATAATACAGAAGTGCAGCAATAATTTTGCTATTAAGATAAACTTGAATGATTAAGACCTAAAGATTCAGCGTGAAGGATTTAGGAAGAATTTAAGGCAGACCTGGATTCACCGTTTAACCAAGCATTTTTGTGTTGCATGTTTAGCAATGCTTTGTTTTTTAATGTCCGACTTGTCCTAAGTAAATTCAGATTACAGGGTTACTGAGGATGGGTATGACAACAATAGTACTATGAAACCAAAGTAAGATGATCAACAAACCCTGCACTAAGATTCTGGTATTAAGTCTTTACATTTTGGGAATGTACAGACCATCAAGGCTTAAGTACCTGCTGTCAAAAAGTGGTTTGTAATGTGTTCGGGGTGGCACAGATTTCACTCTCTTCCCTACAAAACAGGCCCAGTTGTGTCCCAGAACGTCATGGGCCCACCCTGGCAGGGTCTGGTCACAGTAGCTGGTCACCTTAGGTCCATCCTGAGAGTACTAAAGGTAAAGTAACACAGTCAGGTTACAGCTTGTTGTCCAAAATAGAACTAGGTCATGTTAGTTTAAGCAATAAAACACTCAGGTTTGGTTGTATGCACCTGACTTAACATCAGATTACACCATAAAAAAAGAAAGCAATTTTCAGTTGCTGTGTGTTATTTAGATAATTACTGAGTCACAAGTTTTTCTCTCATCCCCACATTAACTTAAAACAGGTCCAGACAATGAGGAAGTTGAAGCAGACGTGGATAACTTACAATAATAGCATTTTATGGCACTTCCTTAAACTCGATGTCATGTGAGAGTCAGAAGTAACACATGACTAACTGATAAACTTAACAGCCACTTTAAAATATTTCCATAAAATTTCAGTCTGGCCTTGGAATTATGGAGTTATGAATATTCTTTAATAACAAATAACATCTCTTGAGATAAATAAAAAGGAAACTGAGTGACGTTAAAACTAAATTGTTAATGTCAGTTAGTGTTAAAAAAGACACACTAGGTAACTGTTAAGCCTCAGTGCATTTCCAATTAGCACTCAAGTTCACAATGTTTGGGAAGATGACAAACTTTGCATTAACCTGGACTAACTAAAATGAACAGTGCACAACACAGGCTGCATTATGACTAATTAATGGGTTATTAGGTAGCTTGCAGCAGTAGTTTTTTTTTGGATCATAGGAAGAACCTGACCAGTCAGGTATAAGCATGTTTCGAATAGCAAAATACTGAAATGGTCAGTTCTCAGGCATGTAAAGTGCAGCTTTTTTACCTTGAAGAAGCCGAACCATTTGTAATCATTGATGACCACTTCAAAGCCCTGGTTGTAGATGAGGGTGAAGAAGCCAGTGTGTCCCAGCTCATCTGTGGCTACAGACAGTTTCTCCAGGGTCACAGTCACTGTGCTTACACCTGTAGCTGAGGAGTTAACAAAACCACATATTAATATACAATTAGCCGCGGGGAATGGTTTGGATATGATCAATTTTCAGATTGATTTCCAATTATCCATTGTACAAAAGAAAGCTTAGCCTGTTGCTTTTAAAATAGAATATAAATATTACAATCTGAAATAATGGTCATGTAACATGATAGAGCATATTGGGAGCTACTGCCAATATATCATACATTATATCAATCTATTTTTCAGGTTTGGGGATGATATTCTATATCAGTAGCTAACATTTAATGTAATGTAGTGGAGTTTGCTTAAAGCTTTACATGTACAGACACTTGGTAGACAACTATTAAGTCACACAGGCTATGGCACAGTAGGCAAAGAGTATATGTTGTACAAATTTAGAATAGGGAAAGATTGTATTCAAGCCATATGCAGGTTCCCAATTCAGACAAGAAAAAAGTTATTTTATAATATGGTCCCCATTTGCACCGAAAACCTACAAACTACAGGCCCAAACATGTCACCTGATTCCCAAATTGCGAAACCTCAACTGTTATTTTATCTGGCTGGTCCCTTGTTTTGGTCTTTTGTTAATGATCATTTACCTTCAGCGGAGCAGTTGACCGTCTTGTCGTGTCCTCCTTTGGACACCTGGAACACCCATGTCCCCAGCAGGTCCTCATAGGTGCAGTTGGCCGGTGTGTCCCCCCAAGACCCTTCGACCCAGAGCAGGAACACACACACTAGCACGCCGCTCAACCTCATCTTCACACACAGCTAGCCTACTCGTCTACACACACTCACACACTAAAAATTAAGAACTACGCAGCCACGTCTGCGTCTTCTGACAAAGGCCTAAAAGTTGACCTGGTCTGCTTCTTAAGAACTAATTACCCAATAATGACTTCCACTTTTCCTCCTACGACTTTCCTCTCTGCCCGCTTTTATGCAAACTGTAACTTTATACAAAGATCCCTATTTCAACTTCTACGGTCAAGATAGTTCGCTGCAGCAGAACGCGCATGCGCACTTTTAGCTAGCAGTGTAGCCAGACAGCTAGCCAATTTAAGAGTCCCAACGTAAGTATATTTTTTAGTACTGGGACTATTAAGACAGTATTTCGAAAATATCAGCCCATATTTGTTAATTTAATGACATACACGAGTAAGTAAGAGTAACCTGAACGTGACTTTTACACCCTTCCACTTAAACCATGTCTACGCTGACTTTAGCGAACAAGGAAGAACACAAGCTTGTAATCTCGCTCTCCATTGTTCTTTGTGTTTTCTTCGCTTTTTGGTTTCGGTTTCCTTGTCATATGACTTGCCAGCTGCTGACATGCGCAGTGGACTTGAGAAAAGACCTGAATGCAGCAGTTTAATGACGGAAGTATCGAAAAATGGGAACAAAAGCAGGATCAAGGATAGGTCAGAAACTAGGAGCGTATATGGCAATGTGCGAAAACGTAGCCAGTCTGTCACATGAGTAGTCAATAGTGTCCATAATGGGGATTCCGTAATATTTTATGCGTATCCCAGTAATATTTATTCTCAAAGTGAAATAAAGTGGCATATCACATGACATCAAAAATTACTTTCCACTTATATCTTAACTAATTTGAAGGACAACATATTTGAACTATAACTAGTCTTATTCTTTCATTCTTTCATCTGTTTCTGTCTGTAGATTACTCCACACATACACAGGTATTTATCAAAATGTAGATTTTGGCCTTTATACACTCACAAATGTAGTTGTAGGTTGCTGAAGAAGGATCTTTTGAAAACTCCAGCCAGGGTTAAGATGCAGCGACTCTGCGGTGTTAACATGTAGCAAAGGAAAAGTGAGATTTTTTGGCCCAAAAATATAGACATTTCTATGTACCTGAGGGACTAGGCTTGAGAGAGTGTCCTGCATTGAGTGTTTTCTGTCTGAGTGATTGTTATCTGGGAACTGTGCGTTCTCATGCAGGTTTTTTTCCTCTGCTTAATGTCTGACTATTACAACGAGTGACCAGTTGATTGATTTGAAAATTAGGGCTGACCCAAATGCTAATGCCATTTCCTGCTGCAGCTCCCTCCACCACCACAATTTCTTGAGGCTACTCCTGTCAGCAATGAGACAAATTTATCATGATTATTTAGGGTCTGAAATAGTACATGAATTAACTGCTCACTTTAGAGTAACAACTTACCATCATTTTACAGAGTAATAGTAATAAATGAGTGGAAATGTTAAGATTTCACACAGAGCCCAAATTTCTGCGATGAAAAACAACTGGTGACATTTTATGGTTTCATTTCTGAGGTTTGGGGATGCATTAAGTTTAGTCAACAGCAATTTACAAAGGAGTCATATGCCAGCTAAACCATGTGATGGCTGGAGAGGTCATAAATGTGTCCACATTTAGCCATTTATCTAAATTATTCATATCACTTCATAATTTCCCATTGCATGTTATGACTGTGCATGCACATTTGCAAACTCTAATCATTGTTGGAGATCTGTAATGAGGTCACTTGGTATCTGAAACATTAACAGAGTCTTGTGATGCCCCATGTGATGAGCCAGAAAGACCAAATGGTATCTCATCAGACGCAGGTGATGTTGGGATCAGCAGCAAATCACTTTACTCAGAGGTGATCTGAGGTTGATCCTGGAAGGGTCTTTGAGTGTTCAAACTGACGGAGCCCCTGTAGTGACCTTATCCATTTGTTAAAGTATCAGGGCCATAAGGTCTTATTGATCTAATTTGCCAGTTTATAGTCTTGTTTATGATGTTGTGTTGTTCCCCTAATCCCTATGGGGGAATTCTCCTCTCACCTGTCTCTGAAGGGAGATCAGAGAGTCAACTTGCCTGTTTGTTTGTGTGTGTGTGTGTGCATGTGTGGCTGTATCCTGGAAGGTCTGCAGTTAAAGTGGTTAAAGAGCTTATTTTAGCCAGCGGACACTTAAGGGAAGTGCTGGAGGCTTTGATCACCATGGTAACCATGACATAAACTGACTCACCTCCTTGACAGACCATAATAAGCACTCATCTGAAGAAGGGACTGAAGAGGTATTAGTCATGCAGTCTCATTAGTGCCATTACCATGTGTTTGTGTGGAAGCGTGT
The DNA here is from genome assembly GCA_029814665.1 of Acanthurus lineatus. Classification (NCBI taxonomy): domain Eukaryota; kingdom Metazoa; phylum Chordata; class Actinopteri; order Acanthuriformes; family Acanthuridae; genus Acanthurus; species Acanthurus lineatus. The sequence goes on along the minus strand of JAPZDV010000024.1, from coordinate 11,263,353 downwards.
GTGTGTGTGTGCGCATTAGTGTGGGCACGTGTATGTCACTGCATTTATGTGACTGTGTGTGTGTATAAGCTGGTGTTCAAGTGTGCCTATGCAATCATGGAAAATAGCAGAGCAGGGAGCAGAGAGAGACAGAGACGGAGGGATGATGTTATGAATGTTAACAGCCTGAGCCCACTGAGCTCGCTCTAAGAGTGACTCATTGAAACTCGTGTTTCAATCTTGATATTGTTCTCGCTTCCACTGGCAGGAAATTAAAACTCAAGCGACTTTCAGTTCTGCTATATTGGCACCCGCAGATTTGTTCCCTGCTTGGTTTCTTTGCTCTTTCTCTCCATCACACTCTCTCTTCCTCTGTCACGCCTTTTGGGCTCCTCTCTGCTTAGTATGTTTTGCTGTTGCTGTTGTTTTTCTCTATAAGACTGACTGGTGTCCTTGTGCATGTCGGTCCAACACACACACACTCACACACACATGCAGGCGTAGGGTCTGCTTCATATACACACAGACACACTACTTGTTGGTGAACCTATATGCCCATTCAATTATTGTGTATGTAAAAAACACATCCATCACAGTTTCCCAGAACCATTTCCCATTTGTCATCTTAAAATATTTTGTCTAAAACAGACAAAAAAAAACATTAACAATGGCCTAACGAAGAGAAAGCCGCACATGCTCTCATTCTATGAGCTGAGAGCAGAAAATAGCTGGCATTTTTGCTGGAAAAATGATTTTATTGACTCGTTGTTTCAGCGCTGGTTTGCATGCAGGTACTTGCCTGTGAGTCTGTGCACTTACAGGTGTATAGTATGTGTGTGAGCATAATAAGCAAGCCTCCATGAATGCCACCCTTTGTTGTATTCCCCGAACAGTTTTTCACTCCCTACCACATAACTCCCTTCTACCAAGACTGCAGCATCCATTTGAGCCACATCATTCCAGGATTTTGTGGAGGATATTACTCCATTTATGCAAATTTAAATTCAGAATGTATCACTGAATTTAATACAGTGTAGTCTGGAAATAGATTAAAATTTATAGCTGGTAAATACGAGATAAACATCTAGAATTATTATGTTTTAATTCTAATTTATTAATATGCTCTTTAAAAGCTATTTCACTCCTCATGTTGCTCAAGTTTCACCAAAACACTTTCAGTCTACATGTTAATCATGTTACCTTTGATGAGCACTTTATGATGAGCTGAGAGTGTAAACTATTTGTATTGTGTCTAATATCTATTAGCAGTGACCATATACTGCTTTTTCTGTGCTTTGTCATCTACAGGCAGTAAAGGGAGCAAGAGCTGTTTTTGCATTACCATAAGTTGGATGCGTGGGTGGAGCCTCTGCATCAGAGAGTGGGGTTGGCAACTCCGGCCTAGTGGTGTTAATGTTACACACTTCACATTTAAATGATGTCCTCTGGAGTGGCTTCGTGGTCAGTCTCCCATAGCCATACGCATGTAACTACACTCAAAAGAGTCAAGCACTGTAGAATGAAATGTTTTCACTCTTCTCATACATGTGTCCATGCCCACACATACATACTATTTATATTAATGCAGCAAATATGTACGTCCATGCACATGCACGCACAGCCTGAAACTGACTGTTAATCACATGCTGACACTTCATGCCCACATGGACTTTATTTATAGAGCTAACGTAGCATTTACATGGCAACAAACACCCTTTAACATTGATTACAGTGAATGTATGTTGTGGGATGCTGTACACGAATTGCTCACTGTGCTACGTGGTTTTTAAGTCCCTTCTTTTTTAATGCCATGGAAATAGTCACACTCTCACTCCAAATATATTTGTAAGCAAGTCAAACGAATAGTTGAAGATATTCTTCAGACCCAACGGTGGAACAGTTCACTGCTCAATAAATGGGGGCTGTAGAGGGAAAAATTAAATGTTCTCTTGTGCCAAGTCTCTGGGGCTTTATTTTCATTTGTCATATCACATTATCAAATGAATAAGTTAAATTTTTAATCAGATTTTTATCCACTACAAACATTTATGGATGATATTTTTACTGTCTTTGTTGATGTGTTTTATGCGAAAAAAATTGATTTGGGGTTAAAGGAGTAGTTCATCTTTGAAATCTGATAAATAATCTTCTTGCCAATAGATATCACAGCAGTGAGTTTGCTTGGCTTAGCACAAAGACATAAACAGGGAAAAAACCTAGTCTAGATATAACTGAAGATAAATCTGCCTTCCAGTTCCAATTAATACATTTTATGTGTCATCAACAAGTCTTGCCATCACAGTGAGGAAAACAACCTGCAGTGCCTTCAGGAAGTGACTCTAAAGGTGCTAGTTGGTGGATTGTATTACCTTCAGACAGAGCTAGGCTTGCCTTTTCCCTCTGCTTCCAGTCTTTGAGCCAAGTCAAGCTAATTAGCTGCTGACTGCAGCGTTACATTGACCATACAAAAATGAGGGCAGTATGAATCTTCTGATCTCTGTAAAAGAAAGTTACCGAGCATCTGCTCACAAGCCTCAAAGGAAGCAGGAACTCCTGAACCAGAAACTAAGAAGAAAGAATTATTATTGTTTCACTTTAAAGCGTTTTTGCAGTGTACATCTTTCAAACAAATATCCACTAGTCTCAGAAGATTATTTATGTCTATAAGGTTATTTTTGTCATTCACTTGAGGCAAATTAGGCATTGCACAACCTGGATACCTGGATATGTTCTTTTATATAGTGATATAAGGTTGTAAACTTGGAATACGGTCAATATAGCAAGTGTAAATAAGTAAGTGTAAGTGTAAAATGCTGCAGAAGACCAAAGTTGATATTGATGCACTTATTTGAATAAACCCATCAGTGACTGAGGAGAGGTGATGAATGTTTATGAACATTTTCCCTCAACTGTAACAACAGACTATTTTCTACGTGGCAGTCTTTTATTTTTATTTTTTCCTTTTTTTCATATTCCTGCTGTTTGTTTATTTCCTTTTCATCCCTTCCATTTAGTTAAATAGTGGGTCATTTGCAACCATTTGGCAATTTCATTTTGAAGAGAGCAATTTCTGTCTCGATATTTAAAGAAAAATGAAAGAAAAGAATGACTGTGAGAGGTGTCATAGGGAAATAAAAGCAGATGGTGAATTTGAGAGACTAGGTGGAGATGGGGAGAGGGTATGAAAGACGGCAGGGTGATTTTATTGTCTTGACCCATCTTGACCTTCAGTTAAATGAGTGAAATGTGTTTTGGGGGTGACTCATAGCAGAGCTGTATCATGCTGTGAAAGTGGCTGCCTTGTCAATGTGACACTGAAGGAGACAGAGGGGGAAACAAATATCACAGGGGCTGCTGTATCAAGGTGCTGTCTAGCAGCTCCCACTGACTGAGCTCAACATGTAGGCCAGAGACTCACAGACTGCTGAGTTCAGTGTAAGAGGGCGAAACACTGGGAGTTAGTCCAACTATTTCAGGATTTTTTTTAAAAAAAGAAAAAATAACAGTGGATACTGTAAACTTAAGGTTCATGTTTCATTCCAACAAATTACTTGCTCACTTTTGCATGATGGTTTCTGCAATGATTATGTTTATATATGAAATTTAATAATGCTTGATGATAAAAGCTACAACTAGTCTGACATTCACTTTACTCTGGCATTACACTTTAATGACCATGGACAAGAGATTATTTTAAACCACAGATGAGACTAAACGCTACTTTTAGCCCTCTTCATTTTGCCTGCACCATCATCAGACATGCAGAATTTTGAGTATTAATTTTGCAGCAACCACTTTTAATCAATTCATATTCAACAGCCCTGAAACGTACATTTACAGCCAGTCTGGTGTGACGTGTAAAGACCAGATATTTTTTGAGAGACTGGAATGCAACGTCAAAGACTGGTTGACAACATCTTCTGTGTGTGACATCTGAATTTGTTTTTATATTACAATTGTGTAAAAAGATGGATAACAAGGAGGTTACTCATAGTTTTTTTAATAATGATTTCAATAATGATTCAAAGGTACTCCGTAGTACACTAACACAATGATTCATCAATGGCAAAAATATATAAAACAAAACAAAACAAAGCAAAACTCTTCCTTTGTTGGTCACACCAACCAGCAAACAGCAGTGTTATTACCAGAATTGTAGGTTTACATCCCAGTTAGAAGAAAACACAAAGACAACCAAGTCATCATGAAGAGCTGTAAGTTAGAGTTAGTGAGTGCTCTGTGGTGTTTTGTTTAAATTTAACTCTTGCTCAGTGGGTGGTTGTTTGACTGCAGTGAGTCAAACTTTGGCAACTTTTAAAAATCCACTTGTTAATACTGATGACAATAATAATAATAATAATACTGTTAATTAGTGCTTTGGTAGCACAGTGTTTCTACAATGAGGGAGAGCACGTAACAAAAGACTTTCTTTGTCCCCTTAAAGTTATACAGCCACAACAAAATCACAGAGTTATGTCCTCGTTTGTGGTTTCGCAGTGAGCTGAGCGGTCTCATGCTAGTTTTAACCTTTAGTGTGCACTGCTTTTCCTCTTACACAGGCTTTTGGAGGCTTGTGGCTCTTCTCAGATCCTATGGATGGCTCTGCACTTCCTGTCATAAGTCACTGTTTTGTTCTTCAGCTCCTCTTATTTACAACAAAGGGAGACATGCAAGGAGGGAGGGATCAGAGCAACAAGATTTTATCCTATGGGATGCACAGGACAAAAATGATATTTTTTGCATTTCTGTTTGCCAGCTGATGCTTTCAAGTTCAGCTGCTTAGCGTGCAAGATCCTGTATCTGCAAAGATCATCTACAATATGAAAATATTTTGGGAAAGGCATAGCCACAATTTGAAAATGTGTCAGATCTTATAGTTTTGTGAGATATCATTACAGATAAATAAGTCTAGTACTTTTATCATTGTTTCTGAATTTATTTTCTGTTGCTTCAATACACAGATGCGATAAAACACACTACATAGGATGGAAAGCCTTACTTCAGGCTGTTCTAAAAAAAGCTCTCTACTCCTTGCTTCTTATGCACTCTGATAAAAATATGGTACAGTTATATTAAAAGCACAAGGAGCATCTTGTTAACGCTGCCCACTCTACTTTCTCTCAACTGTCCCAATGGCCACACATCCACCCAGAGAGGTTCCTTCACAGGCATCACCGTAGGCCAATTTGGAATGAGTAGATAAAGATTCATTAATTGGGAGATAAGAAGAAGTGTGTTTGGCCAAAGCGGCTCTTGTTCTTAATGCCAGGTCTGATGGGAGCCTCCAAAAAGCCTGTGAACGAGGCGTCAGTGTCAGTGACAAACAATGTGGAATCCTTCTGATCCATTTAGATAGCAAACCTTCTTGGGAGTAAACTATTTTATCTCATTCTATAATTGCAGAGGCCCAGCTGGGAAAAAAACAGTAAC
>JAPZDV010000024.1:11245679-11257768 GCA_029814665.1 Acanthurus lineatus | reverse complement strand
TATAAACTGTGATTTCCAAACAATGACAGCCATATCTTCTCACATTGCACATTTCACAAAGCTGAGTGAAAATATTAAATAGAGAATCAAATATCCAAATATAAAACCATCTTTCATTGTCACACCAATATAAAGCATCAGATTACATTCTACAGTTCTGAACATTGGAGGGGACAAACAGTAACAAAACAACACAGCATTAAAAGTCATGTTCAGTTAACAATGATTCATTTACTATCAAACATCCCTCAGGGTGGATAAACAGTACAAGACCTCCTTTAGAAAATTAGGAATCTAAGCTTTCTTTATTACATTTACAAAATGTTGCCATTGTTAAACAGTTTATGAGAAAAATAGATATAATTAGAATTTTTACCACAGAAGTTAATGTAGATATAATACCAGTTCATTTCCTGCAGTGTTTATCCACCCATGCTAAAAAAATGCTCTCCCATTTACAAAATGAAAATATAAGAAAAGTTGGCACTGCATGGAGGACAACACCGTGACAGAACATCATTAGTTTCTGGGGATTCGCTGCAGTTTAAGCCTCAATTTTCTGTTATTTGTCATATAAATAACTAGCATACATTTATCGCACATTTTCATTCCGATAATAGTCAGTTTCTGCCTGCAGTGAGTTAATTCTTATCATTGAACATAGAAAAATTACATTACATTCTGCACACTCAGTATAGAGAACTCAGCTCATTACACTTCACTTTAATTAAGTTTATGGTCGCCAGCCGTCGCTCTGTTTTTATCAACCTGAAGCTCAAACTAGCCGCTCCAATGAGCCCAGCTAAATTAAGGTTTTGATCAATATGGGTTGTAAACACACTGGAACACGACACAGCGCCTAAATTTATATGCAGATGAGCTGCTTTTGTCGAGTATGAGTTAAATTTGATTTCTGCTCCAATCATTCGCCTCAGTGTTCCTGAAAAACGCAAAAAACATGAACGTTTGTCAACAAGCTTGAGAAAAAATGTCACAACTAAAGAACGCTATCATTAAGTGATCAGTTGGAATGTAAACATCACTTCTCTGCAACATTCATCTTCTATTGATATCTTTAACCCTTTAGTGAAAATAAAATCTAATTTAAGTTTAAACAGAGGTATTGATGGGTATTTCCTTTATGTTTGTGTTTACAGCAGCAATCCAAAACTAGACGGTCAATGCAAAATACATAAAGCATGTTAAATATGTTCCTTTCTTTTTGACTTTTCAAAAACATTTTAAAAATCATCTGTTTCATTTATACCTATTATGTCTTGTGTTGATAACTCTGTCTTACATAGTGTTATATCACAGCTCATTTTGGTTCAATTCTTTAATAACAAGAAAAATGGAGTGAGTTTGTTCAGCTAAATAAATTATATAAACCATCAATACACAATACTGTAAATCCTACAACCTTCCCGCTCCGTATGTAAAACAATAATGCCCCACAGACACACACAGACCTGCTTAGTACTTAATTCCACTTTCTCATGAACCCTGAAGCCAAATAAATAGAATTACAAACCTCTCTCTTACGTCTAATCAATAAATACAGAACCTAATTTCTTATTACACAACTCCAACTCCCCTGCACTATGTAACCTACACTGACTACAAACAGTCATTTTACTCTACTGGTTGTGGAAAACAACCACATATTAAAACACACATGTTCTTTACTCTGTTATAAAAAGCAACACTCAAATCAGCAGCTTTAGACAAACCTTACAAAAATACAGTTGATGATTTTTAAGACATCTAGCCCCCCCCCCAGAATACAGTGTTCTGGATAATGTAGCATAAATGCTTTTAGTTTTTGCTGAAAAAGCAAGTATTATGTATTGGGTTCACATCACCTCAGTCTGCACATTTAGTGTATAGGTTAATTTCTACAAACATGTTCAGTCCGTCTCAACAGCAGGGCTGGGATTCATTCCACATTACTAAATAAATGCTTCAAGCTAAGTTTCAGGTTCACTGCTGTTTTTGCCATAAAGTGATCTGCCTAACTCTTAAATTATCTTTTTTTTTTCAAACTGTATGAAAAACTGGGCATCGTTACATTTTTCTTCATACTGCAGATCAGTTTCTTTTGATGAGTGTGCCACAAAAGCAAAGAACAGGTTCATTTTAAATACTTGGCCCTGCTCAACACCTCCTCTCTGAGTGTGGTTTAGGCTAACATTCTTGTTACCCCACATAAGCATATTGTGAATTACTCATATGATTAACACTGTTAAAAATCAAGAAACAATTTGTGATATCTACCAAATTACAGTCAGAAGTGTTTATGATGATGCATTATTTACATTAATTATATGACATTTCATGACAGCGGGCTGACAAAACAAACTTCTCCCAGCCAGCCTGCCCTGACAGTGAATACGACCATATGTCGCTGTGGTGTTTACACAGTAAACATAGTTCTGTTTTCTGTATCAAACCAAACAAATACCGAGGCAAGGCAGTGGGAGAGGCTGCGCCGTCACTCAGCACTGACAGTCAGACTGAAAAAGCCCTAATTTTTTAAAAGATTTTGTTCCTCCTCATCAGACATCTCCAATTTGCCTACAGATTACGATTTCTACAATCTAAAACTAAATTATATTTCACCTTGAAACCAAGGCTTGTTTAGGATGTATTGATAAATAACATAGAGGATAAAAATGTGAAAAATCTCCATGATTATTGGCTCTGAGGACTGTTGGTTGGTTTTGTTTTTTCAATAAAAAGGTATGAAATAAATGACCTTGTGTCTTTTTAACTCTGATCAGCGGATGAGCATGTCTGGATTAAAAGTGTTTTTGAGCGCAGGGATTATCAATCCAATTCTTTAGAGTGCATTTATAAAAATAAGTCAGGCAGCAGCATTTTCGGGTCGACATCAGGAGATCATCTTCCCAGCGAGCATAAGATTTGACTCATCCTCATCATGTTTTGGCTCAAATACAAGTAAAAAACATCCAGAATGGAGATCACCCCAGATTTTTATGAGTGGGAGCTTTTTTGATCCTTGAGGGGGGGCTAAAATGTGTGACAATGGTATTGGTGCAGAAAGCTCTCAGGTTTTTACTAAAACTAAAACATACTGTATGTATGTATTGTGTGGCTTGACTTTCAGCTCCATAAAAGGGCAAGTTTTGTGTAATCACCTTAGAAAATGCTCTCCAGGAATGGAAATCAAACAACTAAAGCTATTGGTTTTAAACGCAAGAGAGCATTCACTCATAATTTGATAAAATCCTACAACATACGACAGATTCATTTTTGTTTCTCAATTCAATGAGTTAATGTTAAGCTTACAAATCAATATCTGCATTTTTTGTGAGGTCATGATTCTCTGCTAATATAATTGAAGAACAAGCCTAATGCTACTTATTATTGGTCATTTGTAATTTTTGTTTATACAAGACGAGATCAAAAAACTGAGCCCTTAAAGAGAATAAGAAAGCAGTAGAAGTACGCATTGATCTTGTCTTTTTCTGCAGAGGTAGCATACAACTGTCAAGCTTCACCCGGGGGGCTGATAACGTGCTGAAGCAAGGTCCTTGTTACTCTCTCAGCATGTTTTAAACACTATCAGTGACAGCAGCTCTACTCTTTAGTAACATCTCAACAATAGCATTGGTTCTTTTTTTTTGACAACAGGTCAGGGCCCACGTTTTTTAAATTAGACAAGTAAATGTAGAGGTAATGATGCACAGATGGCCCTTTTAGACAGTAACCAACCCTGTCAACAGTTTGGATCAACAGTTCGTGCTTCATGCTCCCTTCTGTATAAATTTCTATTCCTATCACAAAGAAAATGTTCTGTAAAATTATCTTAGATGTTGACTGTGCATGCCCACTTTTTTGTTCCTTTCATTTGGAACTGAATAGGATTTTTGTCATGCTCTGAGCTTCAAAGACATGCACACATAAGGTCATCATTGGATTGGACAGACTGGACCAGAGACTGACTTGGGACTCAAGGGCAAAGACTTAAGACTGTCTTGTGACTTGTAAAACATTGACTTGAACCCATCTTCACAGTAAGACTATAACACAGCAAAACTGAGGATTCACACCTACTTTGTCATGACAAATTAGTAAGAGTATCCTTCTTATAAATCAAGATAGAGAGAAAATGCAAATAAATTAAATTATCAACCCACTATATTCTTTGCCGAACTGCAGACCATAAATTACAGACAGATGGAGAAGAACAACAATCTAAAAGACTGTTTATGATTTAAGAAACCTCTCAGATGTGCACCTTGTACATATGGATAATATTGCTTTTACACTGGAAAATGTTGAGTATTTATATAGAAAATATCCAAAACAATAGAAACAGTTTTACATTTACATTTTTTTCTTTTTTTTAATAAAACCATTTTTTTTACCCCTAAGCTAGTAAGCTAGACCCTCCCAAACCCCTTTGGCACAATAATCAGATAATATTTATATTCATTATTATTATTATATTGTTGAGTTACAAGACATTTGAATAGGAATGGTCACTCACACATTCAGAGCAGTAACACAGTTTCTGTAGTCGTCACACATATTGGTACTTTATGCTGTTATAACTTAGTTCAAAAAACATCTTTTTTTCTTTTTTTCACCTTTGTTGATATGTAAATAAAATTACTTTCTTTTAAAACAAAACAGAACTTTCTTTGCATGCCCTTAGTATTTACAGAATCACTTTGTGTGAGTTTGTTCTTGCTGGCTACTGTAGAGCAGAAATACTACACTCTCGTGGAGAAATCAGATCAAGGACTGCATCTGCATCGGTCAGCTGTCGCAGCAGACGAATGCATGTGCTGCAGAAAATGTGGAGATGGTGATGGACAACTGAATGCAAGCGACATTTCTCAAGCACTGATTTTTGCTGTGATTTAAACAGCCAAATTAACCTCAGTTAAGTCAGACAAATAGTTAATCATTAATGTCTTTGCTGCACATTTATCGTGTACAATGTCTAAAATGTTTATGTTGTGTATCACATCCTTCTGACTCCTGCTTTTGTCTTGACTTTGCCGAGTGTTTTCCTCTTTGGAGGGAGCTGACACAAAGCCAAGGCCCCATTTCTCAAAAGCATCTTAGAGAACGTGTTCATCAGCACATTTTGTATCTCACTACCTCTCTGGGTACTCTTAAACCCTGTTCAAGCATTGTGTTGCACACATGCAAGTACAATGCTCAATTTAAAATCTTAAATCTTAAATCGCCAAATTGCACTTTTAGATTTTGCAACATGGACATTTATTGTCAGAATATGAGGATGTCTTAAGATTTCATTCTGTCCAAAAAGAAGAATTGACCTCGGTTCAGACATTCTGGCACTACGCTGATTTGCTTTCTTTAACTGAGATCAATACAAGTCATATCTTCCCATCCAATGTAATAAATCTTTTTTGCTGTTCTGCGGCTCTTTGTCTGATGGGACTGGAGAGGTTTACACAGGTCTTAACATCTGTGCGACAGATGACTCAGGTTGAAGCTGAGCAGGGGGAGGAAGCTCCCTCCCAGCTTGAATCTATCAATTGTGCCCACTAACCTGAGAGATGATTTTGATTCCAATTAATCCCATTCAAAGCACCGTCTTTGATGAAACAGAGTGACACTTCTGTCCTGCTGACACATTGTAAAGAGAAAATGTCATGACTGGGATCCAGCTGAGCCTTACATAATGCTGTTAAATGTCACACTCTAAAGATAAGCTTTGAGGTCAGATTTTATGCCAATAAGCCACAATGAGAGCAGGATTTAATAACCAAGATGTTTATAGTAAAACAAGGCCTGATCTTGTCGCTCCCTCCTCTCCCTCTTTCTCGAATCACAGACAGAGAGGTACAAAATGTTTGGTCCCAACTACTTCAGGAATAATGTAGAAAACATACATTCAAACTTTTGATGAAAACAAACTGAGGGAGTAAAAAATACTGAAATACTGGCAGGTTGAGAGAAAGCAGCAAGAGAAAGAGGGACTGAGGAAAAGATGGCTGCATTCAGGGAACCAATAGGAGAGTTGAATAAATTTAAAAAATGCTTTTGTGACAAAATTCTTCAAAGTGACGTACTGACCGGTAAGATAACTTTTGTCTGAAGCATGATGGATTTTGTCTCCACAGAAACATCCCAAACCACTCATATATTTACAGCGTTTTCCCTTTACATTGTATTTGTTTGTGTTTGTGGATATGAGTGGGTGTGTGTGCCTGGGTGTGTATGAGCAAATACATATGTGCCCTTGATAGCCTCTGTTTAGTCCGTACAGGCTTTAGGAGTCATAATTCATCAATAGTTTTCGCAGTCATGTAGCCATTTCCTCTCATTAACTAAGATACAGCAAAAACACAATCAAGCACAAAACACACACACACTCACAAACATACCAACACATGCGCGCACACACACATAAACACATTCACAGTCTCTAATTAGTTGATAGCCATGTTACCTTAAGGCCACTACCCAACCAACACGTAGCTCTGGACCTCCGAGAATAACGTCTGGCTTTACAGACACTAAAACACTGCAGAGTTATAGTGGCCATTTTTGTGGCTCTCCACGCACCACTTGTGAGAAAATACAACTTGTGCAAGCCTCTTATGCCTGCATCTCACTGCAAACATGTAAACACAAACACAGCAGACTGTTGCAGCTTGGTGTCTTCACCAACGCGCCATCCATGACTCCTTAACCTCTGGTTTTTATTCCACGTGGGGACGAGTGGATTTCAGTCTTTCCATACCTTTTCCTCATGTTGTACTTTGTTTCGGGTGCTCCTCTTCACTTCTGTGTTTTCTTTAGTTGTCATCTCTGCCTCACAGTGAGGATGAACTCTGACTGTAGTTTCTGAGTGTCAGTCTGCTGTACCTGGGCGAAGGCGGGGAGGGGGGAGGATGGGAGGGGACTGGGGGGAGACACAGACCTGTCTCTGAGATAGGTGAGCCGCTACTAGATGCCAGGGAATCGCGGAAAGGTGAGGGCGGAGTCAAGGCAATGAGCTCCTCTTCCAATTCCGCCCTCCTCAGAGGAGAGTCGGTGAGGCAGGTGATCAGTCCTCCTCTCATGGGGGAGAGGGAGGGGGAGGTCTGGGGGTGAGGAGGGGGCAGAGGGTAAGGTGAATGAGGAATAGGGTGAGCCAGACAGCCACCCCGACCCCCTAAGCTGGACTCTACTGGTGGGAGGGGTTGGACATCAGCGTAGGTGGTTAGGGTCTGGGGCATCTGGATTTCACGGGGCAACAGGTACGGGTCGGGGGGGTGAGAGGAAGGAGACGTGTGTTTGTGCGTGGTGTGAGAGTGCGTTGGAGAGGGTGACAACATCATGCTGTTGAGCTCCGTGATGTTGGCTGTGAAACGGTTTACCACACAGCTGATCTGATCCATCAGGGAACTCTGGGGCTGTCCAGGGTGATCGTCCACAGCAACCAAACGACCGTCACTCCCAGCGACAACAGAGCCGCTGCCAGAGGGACCGCAACTGCTGCTGCTGCCGCCACTGCAGACACTGCTCGGGTACTTTGGAATACTAGTCATCTGAGGCTCCTCCCCATAACCTACCGCTAGCCTTTGGCTGACTGTGCTGATCGGTGAAGGCGTCTGTGGCCGGTAGGTGATAGAATAGCGTTCCTCTGCTTCAGAGAGTTCATACAGCGTCTTGTCTGTGACAGAGTCGGGATGACTGGGCAGGGAGGACATGGATGGGAGGGAGGGCAAAGGGACGTGTGGGGGCAAGTCACCTCCTCCACAGTAACGCTCCTCAGAAGTCTTGGAGAAGGGCTTGATGACGGCAGTCTGATTGTTCTCCTTCTTCTTGATGTGGAAGGACAGTCGCTGCCACAGGTGGTTGCCGCGTGAAGCGTTACGCTCCGTCTGTGCCCAAGACACTGATTTACCATTTGAGCTGCAGGACAGGAAGGAAGTGGAAGGGAAGAGAGAAAAGAAAGGGTTTTGTTTTTAGTGCTTGGATGTAGATTTAAACCATTCAGTTAATTCTCAGTTTATTGTATTTTTTTGTCAGTTTTATTTGGAAAAAAACAATTGATTTCTCATTAAAGATTATGTAAACAAGGAGGCACAAAAATACTTTTGTTTCTGACTCTCAGTTTAGTAAAATTTTGATCTCTCTGGCTTGTGTAATGTTTTGCTTACAGTAGATTTAGAGCAGGAGCACTGAGAATTATATTTTCAACATGTTATTTCAACTTATTCCAACTTAACTTTCTAGCTGGTAGCTAAATGTGGACATTTTTACAACCAAAACAATAATTACACTTTGTCAAACAAAACATAAAGTGATTTTTGTTCAATATTTTTTTCAGTGAATATGTTTGCAGTCCTAACTTTGCATCACATTTTATGTTGTTTCAAATGTAAATGTAAGTTTAATATACTAGTTTATTTATTGTCATCCAGAACTACTTGCATGTAAAATTATACTTTCATACTTGTTTTTTTTTCAATTTTTTTTTCCAAAAAATGGCTGTTTATTATCATTTCAAGTTTAATTTTGATAGCAAAATGTTTACTGCTTGTCTAAGTTTGTATAAAATATACCAATAAAGACTAAAATAAGACTTTTATACATGACAGATGGTGCAAAGGACAGAAACAGTTATTTTGTGGAGGAAAATTGAAACACACATTAGTAGTCAATTAACATTACGAGCAAAACAGTGAAACATTGCAGTAATTGTGCCTGCTCTATATTAGCTACATATTACCATCCTGCATGAGTAATGCCATTTAATAGATACAAACATATTCAAATGGAGCCTTGACTCAACCTCAGAAAATTAGACCGGCTTTATATTTGGAGTAATTTCATTACAATTAATTCACTGTCCTATTTTTTCTGACAGTACGTTCTTCATTTTTCTTGGTCAGGTTCTTTCTTCCTCTTTTTCACCCTCTATTTTACCTTCTTTCCACTTTCTCTGCTTCACATCATTCACAGTACTGTCCCCTGCCCTTTCTCCCCATTTCTTCTTCACTTCCTTTTGTCAGGTTAATTAGCGAGATTAATCTATAGTGGAACTTCTGATTAAACCTGCCGCCACTGTGACTGGGGGTGAAAAGAACACAAATCACCCTGGAGACCCACACAGACACATGTACATAGATTCTGTGATACTCACACTGACACACACACACATACACACACACAAGTATATATGCACATGATTACCTGCTCCTATGCATACACAGTGCTGAGATCTACTCATTTGATCCCATAGGACGAGTCTCTTATCAAAGGCTTTGGAGTAAGGTTGGACCAAACAGAAATTCTCCTATCTGAAACACGTTTTGGACATGCTAAAAGTGCTTGATTAATCTTATCTTACATGTATCGTATCAAGCTCTGATGTCTGCATAAAGTAAACCATTCAGTCTTCAGTAGTTCAGACATTTAGCTCAAACATCAATCAAATATTTCTTTTAAATTTTTCTCCCTTTTCTCCCCTGGTCTGCTGGTTTCATGTCTGTCGGCATCTGTTCAGACTACACAATGACAGCATCTCAAAGGTAAAAGCTCTCAGCCCTGCACTGAGCAGATAGACAGCCCTGCCAATTACCACCTCCCACAGAGGAAGACAGGACCAAAAGAGATGGAGAGGGGAAGAGGGGAATAAAAGGAACAAAGATGGAAACACTCCTGACATTTCTCACAAGAGTGTGATTGAAATCTTGCTTGCAAAGCCGGGTGAGCTGAAGCTGCTGACAAACGAAAATGTGTTCTGGTCGTTTTTCTCCCCTTTTCATTCTGGGCAAGTGGCTGTGCGTCACTCCTTTTGTGTCCTTTGATCGGTTTCTTTTCACTGTAGATGGCTTGTGGAAGGCTTAAAGATGAGTGTTAAAGTTATTATGTCTCTTTTTTATACCACCTCATTAGCCTTTTTCTTGTCTTTTTCTTCCAGCACCTCTGTTTTTCATCTCTCTGTCTATAACCTTCCTCTCTCATCCGTCTGTATTCAGACTCCTTTTTCCAAATTTCTTCCTGCCCTCCCTCATTTCAGCCTCCTCTCTCCCTCCTTGCCATGTCTCCATTACGCAATTGTCTGCAGTTCATGTTAGGGTCAGAAGAACAGTCAAGCCGACTCAGTGGGGTTCAGAGAATCAATCTCTCAGAGAGCTCCAACACGCACACACTCACAACGTAAATAGTCTCAGAGTGGGGCCATAGCAGAAATGGCGCCTTGGACTGTAACTGAGGAGTAACCTGGCATTAACCTGGACAATAAGCTACTAGTCCATACACACATACACACATCCTCACAGACACACACACAGGTGTACCTGAGTGTCTCTCCGGTAGAGCCTCTGCGTTTCCACAGGTTAACCAGACTAGAAGAACGGCTGGCGGCTGAGGAGGATTTTCCATCGCCCACATGCATGCGCACCACTGTGCTTGTGGTAAAGGCACTGCGCACGTTACGCTCTGGTTTGGCTAGAATGATGTACACCTGATATGAAATATATGCAGTATGTTAGGATAATATGTCAATTAAAAATATCAAAACAACCAAAACAAGTTTAAATGCAGAAAATCATGAAAATACACAGGATGAGAAAACACCAACATTCTGGCCTTTTTTTGGAAATAATTCAATGCTTTCTGTCAACACAAGAGTGTCTTTTAATAAATTTTCTGTGAGGAGTGCTGAGGGCTGTCATCTCTCACATTTTAATCTAAAGCTCTTATAAATCTAAAAAGCACACTAACTGTTTGTTTGTTTATTGATTGAACTGGAAATGTAGAATCTAGTTCTTATAAGAGAAAGCATTATGCATGACCATGGGGGGGTGTATTCATATTGGACACACATTCATAGGGCCACTTCCCAAGGTGATCTACTTACTGTTGGGCTGTAAGTGCCAAATTCTAATCTTTTCGCAAATAAATTTAGTATTACTTTGATTTTTTTTTCATTCTCTTACATTCATCTTATAGTATCTCCTGACTGAAATATAACTTGTATGTGACAAGCAATCATAAAAGCTTATTTTAGAAGCATAATGCAAATGGAGACTAAAAAATGAAGAAAAATATTGATCAAAGCAGTAAACAAAAAAATACAAACTGTGGACTTACCTTGGGTACGAACATGCAGCACAGCGCTACAGTGGCACTGAGGCTGACACTGAAGCACATGGTGATTATTTTGTAGTTGGAACCAAAGTAGATGGGAACAAACGCCAGCCAGATAATACAGGTGGTGTACATGGTAAAGGCAATGTATTTAGCCTCATTGAAATTAGCAGGGACGTTTCGGGTCTTGGAGAGAGAGAGAGAGACAGAGTCAAAAAAAGAGTGTAAGAGAATACTGATACATTTCTTCACTGTTGCTGAATCCTTCTGTGTATTCTACCTTAAAAAATGAAAACAAAAGAAAGAAATACACTGTGCTAGCCTAACCATTATGTGCAATTAGGTGAAACATAGAGTCAAAACCATGCACCAACAGAATTGTATTGGTTTTCACTGCTGCTGTGTTCATAAACATTCAATTTATCTGCTTGACGTGCAGTATTTCTGTTTTTTGACTCTTTAACATTCTGCTCTCACGCTCTACAGAAAATGGATGGTTGCAGGCCACCAATAATCAAACGCTGTCTTTAAAATGTGTTTGGTGTAATAGAATTTCATTTACTGCTGTTAAAAGTTTGTAGAACAGCAACACAAACAGTTGTTTAATCAGCGCTGACTTTTGCCTGCAAATGAGCAGGGAGCTCAGGGTGCATGCAGAACATTCGTTGTAATGATACAAATGTGGTCAGAAATTGGCAAAGTTTCCTTAAAACAAAAAATAAACAATTTCTTTGTTACTTCAAGTGTGATCACAGTCATAACAAGCATGTTGATTTTTAGTTGGAAATGTGTGAAATAGTGGAAAAAACTTCAGCCAGTACCTTGAAGGCATAGAAGGTGCAGCTGAGGATGAGCAGACAATTGTACCCCAGAGGGGCAACCACTGCCAGATTAGTGGTGTTACAAATGAGGTTGACCTGGCGAATGCTCGGGTAGTCATGGATCACCTACATATACAGAGAGGGAAACAGGATGAGTAAATTATAAAAGTGTGACTC
>JAPZDV010000024.1:11229094-11245658 GCA_029814665.1 Acanthurus lineatus | reverse complement strand
AAATTCATTTTGAGATATCTAACAACAGAAGAATTAAATACACTGCCATTCATTACACTGCCAACCTAAGATGCCAAATTTTGAAGTCTGGCAAAGATTCAAAGCAATGTACAACTGCTTTGGATAAAGAAAATGAAAATTCATCAGTAGAGCTTCCAGCTGTATGTTATCTGTTGATCTACTAATATGTCTACTACTGTGTGCATCAAATGGTCTTCAAAACATTAGTGATGTAGCAGGAAGAGACTCTTGGAGATTAGCAGCATAATTCTACAAAATTTCCTCCAGTTCAGCTCTTCATTTTTTTGTGTCCATTTATGTTTATCAATCTGGTTATGTGTCCATCTCTCCAGCACAATGGTGAAGAGAGATGGAGACATGCAGCTGCACACACACACACACACACACACACACAAGTTACCTCAGGTGGCTCCATGAGGAAGAGAGCCACGATGATGCCCAGCTGCAGCAGTATGAGGAGGAAGGCAATGATGAGCTGAGCACAGGCAGACATGAAGCGAGGTTTCTTTGTACAGATCTTCTTCTTACTGCCCGCCAGGATCCGAGCGATGCGATTTGTCTGCAATCAGATCGCAAACACTGTCAGGACCTTTTTAAGAACTAACGAGGATACTGCATCTATAGTCTAGACATAAGCTTTCAATTTTTCTACACTGATGCGACCATCCTTGTGCAGACATGTAAGTGAGAAGCACTTTGACTGGAAAAAGAATATTGCACTTTGGAGTCCACATCTAGAGTGATAAGCTCAAGGTCATCTCTTATTGGGAGGCAATCGCAGTTCCCTGCCATCATTTAATCCTATCTCACTGCTCGTTCAGCCCTCATTTCCAAAACCCCACAGACAGGGATAGGGTAGACCCTTGCCTCTCTATGATGTTATGCTACCAATATCGCCTTACTCTAACCATCAAGAACAGAGAAAGGATAACAATCTGCTGTATCAAGCGCCTGTTTTTCTCCATGATTAGGTCCAAAGTTCTGCTTCTGCCCACATGTGTATCCATATACATACTACTGCCTCTCCAGCATCTGAGGCATTTCTGCAGTTACTCCCCATAGACCACTGATGACCAGGGTAGGTTGGGCCAGATCTAAAGACCCCCTGGCATTACTGCATCCTACATCTAATACTTCTTTGACGAATCCTTATCTCAGTTCTCACCTTGGTGACAAGTGCAGAGTAGCTCATGGCAGGTGACAGGCCTATTCCCAGTCGCTGGAGGTAGCAGTGGATGACATGGGGCTTGGCTATGAGACTGAAGGTACACAAGTAACCCAGGCAGATCCCTGCCAGTATAATGTAGCACAGCTCCCTACTGGAAGATTTCACAACTGGGGTGTCCCGGAACCTTGAAAAGAGCCACATAAGGCAAACAAATGATGTGCAGGAACACAGGCATGCAAGGCAAGTCATACACAGAGATACACAGTGTACAGTGTACATGTAGGAATTCAAATACCTGTTCATAAAAAAAATGAATTAGAAAAGAATACAGATGCCTAAAATTGTTAAGTAAGTTATGTAATTCATTGTTCCCTTAGTTGATATATTTTATGAATCAGATGAGAGATTTGTTACCTGATAAAGACTGCAGTGACAAAGAATGTGGCCATTTGACCAAGACAGGCAAAGACCACAGCAGCGATGGGTTCAGGGTCTCCCCACCGAAGGTACTCCACTGGGATTGAGTCACAGCCTGTAGATAAAAGTATGTGCAGACACATTTTTTGATACACAATGAATCAAGGACTTCCATTTTCACTATGTGGGTGTGAAGCTCAGCACCTGGATAATACAGAGTGAACCTTAGACTCCCATTCTTTTGCAGAACATTTCACTCTATGCTGATCCATTTTGTTTACATTATCCGTCTTTCATTTTCCTTTATTTCTTTTATACCATTATATATCACTCTTTGTGCCACATCTGAAGCCGGTTGAGCATCATCATACAATACTAGTTCCTGTGACCAAAACTTGCAACACATGATGGACCTAGAGATGTCCAGGTGGGAAGGTCTTAATTGGATCTTTATCTTATCTAAGTATTTTGCCATGGGAGGGTTATTGATTAGGTCTGTGGAACATTATTAAAACAAACATTATAAAACATTATGAAATACTAGTTAATCACAGAGATATTTGTGCATGTACATGAAAATTTGACAACATCTAATAATTGTAAACTTGCAAATAATCTGTAATAATCCAACATCAAAATACTGATGTTCTGCTCATCACTCTGCATCCCTCTTTGTTATTCACTGTTAGTCTCTAAGTAAAAGACTTCACTTTTTCTTTCACATTACTCTTTTTGTACCAACTTACTACTTGTAACTCACAGGATACCTTTCAACCATGCAACAAATATTTTTTAGTCTTTCTCATCCCTCCATCTTTTTCTCAGTTCTCCCTTTCTCCTTGTTCTTTTGTAATTCAGTCTTTGTATCAGTTTCCTGTCACTGTTTTTTTCTGTGTAATCCATCACTCTGTCTCTCTTTTCCCCAAATATCTCTTCCTCCATCTCTCTTCATTCTCACCCCTCCCACCTTTCTCACTAATTCTCTCCATCCCTTCCTCCTTCCATCTCTGTCTTGCTCCTAGGCAAGGAGATAAAGTATCATTAATTAAAGGGACAGTTCTAATTACGATTTTTCTTGATTCTTTGCTAAAATATCCGGCTGGTTGGTGTAGGCAGGCAAGTAAGTGGACTCTTTCTGTCCCTGTACATCTTCACTCTCTCCATCTTTCTCTCTTTTTTTCCTCTCTTGTTGTTACTGTGTGTCTCTCTCTCGCCAACACAAACACACACACATATACACAAACTGGTTCATAAAGTGCTGCAAATCACAGGGTGAGAGGGAGAGACAGAGCAGTCATTAAAAAAGACTTAGGTAATTTAATGACTTTGTCTTCAACACAGTCAGCTCAGATTATCACATCAGTGGTGTGGTTATGTTGAGGGGCATAAACATCAGACTAATTGCTGAATGGGAGCTGAGGGGACAATAGCAAACAGTCAGGAAATAAGTCAGGCCAAAGCTTTCTGCAGAGGATGTGACTCACTTGCAAGTGCCATCTCTATTAAAGCTGAAAAACATCTACTGTATGTAAATCATATTCTTCTTTGTGAGACACTGAAAATTCTACAATACATCTTGGGAATTACTTTCACTGTTCAACCTACACGAGGTAGTCACCATTTGTTACTTTAGCATAGACCCTTTCAGAGACATCAGAAACAATAGAGATGGCAGAAGCCAAATGAGGGGGTGGGGGCCACACACCTGTGAAAATGTATTACCCTGACCACATACATGCGGATGTAGGGGGCAAAATAAATCCTGGATCAGTGGTTTTATCATTGGTTTTCAAAGAGCAGCTACAAAGCACTGGTTTCATCTTGCTTTTAATTCTTTAACAGTCCGTAGAATCTGCAGGAAATCGTGTTGTGTTTGACCTTAAGCCAAACTGGTGCAATAAGAGGAGGGTGAATGTTTTGGGGGGGACTCAGTCAATATAAAGTTTTGAGGCAAACTCCTTTAAACATTCTCAGACTCAGACTGTGGAACGTTACCGATCAGTGAAGAGGCTCAAATCCCAAAGCTAATCCTCCTTTTTTCTACTCCTTTCACTCCCCCTTGCTGTTCCCTCTGTCAGAGCCACTATTCATCTCTCCCTCTCTTTTAGACTTACTTTTTCTTTCTTTTTATGTTTTTAAGTCACTTTTTTCTCTCTTTTGACTTCGCGTTTTTTCCTCTGTTGTTGTCTCCAATAAATCTCCTACTGCTTTCTATGGTTTTCATGCTTACTGCACCTTTGTCCCTGTCAGCTGAGACCTTGTTCTATCTCCTCTACCTCCTCTCCCTCTTTATCTCTCCTTATCTTCCTCTCTCACACCCTTTCTTTCCTTTTTTTGGCCTGAGGGAGAGAGATCAAAATGTCTGCTGGAGGAACAGGGCAAGCGGTTTGTTTACACCTCATTATTACTGTTCCATACAGCCCCGCTGGGGAACACACAGCACTTATTGTTGATGAAATGAGTCACACTGACGTTCTCACACTCATGAACTACACAAAGTAATACATGGGAAATGCCAAGCACACTTTCAATTCTGTGTCTTCCTCTGTTTCTACTGTCAACTTTCTTGCTGGATCATCCCTGTTTTAGTTTAAGAAGGTTTCTGTTTCTGAAAGTGAGGCTCGATCTGAATTTTCAGGAGGCCTCGATTCATGTTTTAATCATTATGCTCGGTGAGGAGCTAGAAAGCAGTATAATGAGCAGCTGAAAGCATAACAAGGCAATATCCAATCGCTTGAAACGCAATGGAGGGTAAAAAATTTTCATTGCAACTGAAATGTATTTGCATTGAAAGCTGCTCTTGGTGCAGAATAATTAAAACATTGGTGACCATGTTGGTAACAAATTAAAAGGGAGGGAAAGAGGGAGTGGAAAGGAGGGAAGAGAAGGGAAGGGGAGGGTGAAACACAGGGATCGTCTCTCAGTTGCTCTCTCTAATGTATGTGGTGCAGGACTCTCTGTATTATAATATGCTGCCATAGCTCACTGTGTAGGGTGATCTTATCCTACTGAAAATCTTTTATCCTGACTCTGCACATATATAGTGGAAAATGTATGGTTTCCTTTGAGTAGCATCACCTCTACTACATCCATTTACATGATTGTGATGCAGAAGCATGGTCGAATACTGTAGTTTAATGTATTCATGGTAGGGTTTCCATGTATTCTTTTAAGAGGGGAATATCTGTGAAATTACGCCTAAATGTTATAAATAAACATGGAGATACATACACACCCACACAAAGTCTAACCTGTGAGGTCATGGTTCGGCCAGGAGCCCAGTTCACAGGCTCGGCAGGTGTACTCGTCGAACACAAACTCATTCTCTTTACAGGGAGTGCACGTCCAGCAGCAGCTCACCTCACCTTTTCGGATCACCTGAAAGACACAGGATGCACAGTGTCTAAGTGTATCTGCACCTCTGCGTAGCATATTATCGTGTATGTATTGCACTGTACATGCAAACTCATCTGCATTCCACTACTGTTTTACACAGAGACGTTTTTTTAAGTAATAATCAGAATAATTAAAAAAAATATATGTTGCTTACAAGATTTACTGACCTATTGAACATTTTAATTGATTTAATTGATTGGAGATAAAGGTATAATTATTACACAATGTAATGACTGGTTACTCATTACTTTCTGCAAAAGGTTAGGAACCTCACCTTGCAGCTTTATGCTCACCATTTTATGTAGAATATGCATACTTGAAAAATGCCACATATTGTATATGTATCAGATATCTTACCTTTATCTGTCCTTTGTCACAGGGTTCACTGCAGACTGACTTGATTATGGTGTCTTTGTTAGGCCAGATTTCATCATCATCTATTTTTAAGCCTCTGTTGTCCCAACTGCCAACATTAATGTAGTCATAGTAGTCCTTTCCCATCTTTTTAAAGTTCATTATTTCATACCTGTGGAAAAAAGGCACACCTGCAGTTAACATTTGACACATTACACATGCACACAGTCATCCCATATCAGATTTAGAATCAGAATTGGCTTCACTGGCAAAATATGTGTATATACAAGGAAATTGACACAATTTTTCAATTGCTCCTAACACACTTTATATTTATACACAGGGTCAGACATAAGAAAAATAAGGACGAACAAACTGAGAAAATACTGTAAATGATGGTAACTAATATAGGACAGAGAATGATTGGTTTCCTGTATACCATAAGACCATAAACCCAAAAGGTCATACAAAAAAGAAATCCATGACAACTTTGCTAAGTTGCACTGTGTACCTGCCAGGTGAGTCTCCGTTCGCATCAAATAAGATCCCCTCCCCTGACACGCCTGTGAAGTTGGTTTTCATCAGGAAGTCTAGAAGCGTAGCACCATCTATAGGTCGCATGGCATCACACAGGCCCTTAAAATACATGAACAGTCAAGTCATATGCAACACAAAGGTTCTGACCTACAGCTTAAACAACAGAAATGTCATTGTTTTTGGTTACACACAAGTAATTTTGGAAAGGGTGGTCAAAAGCCATTAATGTTGGTAAAAATCCAAAGACTATGTTGCTTTCTGTCAATGTTTATATTGCACATGTCATCTTGCACTATGTGTTTAGTGTGACAGTAGGTCAAAAATAGCCACCGTGGAAACAAGATAAAGTGTAACATGGTAGCAATACTCAGCTAGTACCTTGTTTTTATCCCACCATTCCTACTCTCCACCCTTTCATCTCTCTTCTTTATTGAACTGGTTTGTCCCAGTTTGTCCCTCCATACATTCATCAGCGCAGTGCCTACCTGATAGCCTGGGCAGAGTGCCCGTTGCATGTTATGCAGACCATATGCCATTGAGTAGATGGCATTGATGACAAACCCCATCTTGGTGTCCTGTGCATACTGCTGCCGAAGCGACTCTCGCTCTGCAGAGGTGGGAGGGTGGATTGGGGGATGGGGATGAAAAGAGAAGGGCAGTTACATGAGAGAAACTCTTAGTTTCCCTTCTAGTTTTATGAAACACGATCTGCTTTTTTTCATGACATCAAAGACCCCTCTCTTTCCTCTCATTTCTTCTCATTGGCCACTTCCCACCTCCACGTTTTATTTCTTTCTGCCTCTTTTTGTGTCCTGTTCATTTGTATTTCATGTCCCATTTCATTAGAATACGTGAGACATGACTCCCTTTGATGCAGCTCTCACACGCTGCTTTGCGTATGAATGGGGAGAATGAAACATAGAGAGAAAGATGGCAGGAGAGAAATAAAAAGAAATAAAGGGAGGATGCAACCACAGTCACGAGGGATATTTCCAGATAAACCAGACAGCTGTGTGTATCTGTCGTAGATGTATATAGGTGTGTGGTTGTGTTCAGCTGGTCCATTTGTTATTTTTGTCAGTGTATGTTATTTGCATTAATGGTGGCTGTTATGAAAGCTTGTCAATACAAATGCAGACTGGTACTGTAGTCTGTTATGTTAAACCAAAACAATGCAGCCTCTTTCTGCCTCTGTATCTCAGATGGTTGCTGTCCAAACAGAACTACAGTGCAGCTGTAAGACCCTGTGTTGTCTATGTTACTGATGCAGGGGTTCATACTGCTACAGATATAAATGTATAATGTATGTTAGTATATAACCATTATAATCACATTGCTCTGAGATAAAATGATGCAAAACTATAGAATATTCTACTTTAGTTGACCTCATATTTTATTTTAGTTCTATACTCACTGCTGCAGGTGCGGTTGTATTTGCTGCTTTCCTGTGGATGGCCTTTAAGTCGACAGTGGAAACGATGCTGCCAGAACTCGGGGAACCAGGGGTTCCTGTTGTTGTTCTCAGGGCGAAGTTTCAGGTAGTAATCATCAAACCACTTCACATCAGCTGATTGAAGCTTGATGGTAATACCACCAGCAGCTTCCTTAACATAGCCATCTGTTACATCATACCTGTCCGCCCATCCATCACTGCAAAGAGAAAACACAGAAAAAGAGGAGAAAAGCTTAGCAAACTCCAAACACTATCATTAACATGAAAATATCTCTCCACTGTTACACAATCACAACAAACATTGTTTCTTCTAGATTTGTGAGGTGAATGTTTTTATGTTTGATGGCTAAACTAAAAAATCTGTGGTCTGGGCTTCAGAGGTTATTCAGAGAATTCAACTGGACATTTGCTGCACTTTAGAGGGGATATTTTGGAAGGTGGAGCTATGAGGGCAAATTTTCTTTGTTATATATGACTCTACTATCATAACTGAAAGCTAAAATGATCTGACTGACTCAATAGCAATTTGCACTTCTCAATTAAGTCTCCCACTGGCCTACTCTTACACCTTGTGAGGTCTCTGGCACGGCATTGTTTTCAGAGTCCCTGATTCTATAAGAAAAACTGAAAAACACACATTACAAGTGTGCTGTCTGCTCTATAGCAAGAGAGTTTATTCATGCAGGGGTTGTTGACTGTAATAAGGCCTGCCCCTATGTGACTTAATACTGGTAATTGAAATAATCAACCTGATTACCTGAGCATGTGCAGTGCATGCAAATTATAATGTGCTGAGATGCAAAAGCAAATGTGTCAGCCTTTAGAGGCCAAGTGTGAAGTTTTCCATCGAGCTGAAGTTACAAACACAACTCTGGGTGTTATCTATGCGTGTGTGCATGTGTGTGTGTGTCAGTGCATGCATATGTGCGTTGATCATTAGACATGCCTGTTGTTGTATGAAATTAAATGTTTTGGAGCACCATATGTCACCATAACAAATAAGCCCTATTTCACACATATGCACCTGCATATACACACAAATGGATGTGTATATGACTTGGTGTGTTTCAGTTTCCTCTGAGAGAAGGACAAAGAAGGAGAATGAGAAAAAAAAACAAGGAAGAGGAGAGAAAGAGGAAGAAGCAGAGAAAGGGAATAAGCGAGAACACAAACAGAATGATTAGCAGAGAGTCAGAGGACATGTGGGAGGGATCTCTTGCATCATTATGGGCAACATCCAAAAATTCATCAGATCACTGACGAGTAAGCATAAACTCTACGCACAGACACACATACACCAGCTGAATGCTGAGATGATCTAGGTCAAATGGAGTATTTTGGCTGCAGATCAGCAGTCATGCCCTGTCAGACACCAGCAAGACCAACAAAACTACCTCAAAATACACAAAGATAAACTATGGAGACATATTGCTGTAGTTTGCAGTTTTGGGGGAAGAAATTTGGGTTTACTGCTCCTCAAGGAAGCACAGATGGCACAGTGAATGTGTGCGAGTTTGTATGTGTGTGAGGGAGAGATAAAAAAGAGGAATGGAAAGAGAGAGAAGTGGATGTGAAGGGCAAATCTTCTCTCCTCCTTCCACAGCTACAGCCAGCATGGCCTCAAGCAAGACAGTGATCCTCAGCTCTTTCAGTGTAAAATTCTTTATCATTTTTCTTTCTTTCTGTCTTTCTTTCTTTTCCTCTTTCATTCTTTCTTAGTATCTACTTTCCTTCCATTTTTCCTTCCTTCCTTTTCCTTGCTTCTTGTCTCTCTCTTTCTTTTCTCCAAGCCTCCAGAGAACAAAACTCATTTTCTCCTTTAGCAGTCCTTCCAGCCTCAGTCTGATTGGAGACCCAATGTGTTGTGTGCGTATATTTGTGTATGTGTGTGTGCATGTGTGGAAAGTGCCTCCTCTGTCTGCTGTCTGCCACCATTTGTGCCTCTCTAACTGTCCCTCTTTTTCTCTTTCGTTCTTTCTGTCATTCTTCTTGTCACCATCTGCCTCTGAGCTGCAGTCATAAATCACATTGGAAGCATTTTTAGATGTCTATCCATTACATGACAGTCAACGCCTGTAACCATCCAAATAAATGTGTGTTTGTGTTTCTGTTGATGTATAGTGTCATATGGGTATGATGGGTGGTCAGTGTTTGTGTCACTGTGCTTGTTTGGCTTGTTGACAGAAATCAGTAAAAAAATGCTACTTTGGTGGCAAAGACGTATTATAAAGTATATTTGACTGCAGCAAAAAACTGATTTTAGTGATTTGTTTCAATCAGAGGGATATGAAACATTTTAGGTAACTAGATGATAAATGAATCAAATTCAAAAGAGTGACAAGATAACATTAAATATTGTCTTATTTTCTTATGAAGTATAGTTGTTTGGCCTTAAAAAAACACTTAATTACATCAGTACCAGACATATGCAACCAAAATGGGTCTGACAGACATTACCTCACTTTGAGGGGTCGCTAGCCAAGAAGATCAGAAACCTCTGGTTTATCTGATACCTGAATTTAAATCAGGTTTTACAGAGTTAATGGCATTTCAAATAAACAAACTAAACGCAGAAACAAATAATGAGGCATTGCAAACTTATTCCTTTTACGAAGTGCTGCTTGGAAATATTTTTAATGACATTACTGAGTTTGGTACACTATATTCTTTTTTAGCACATTATTCTATGTTTTATATTGCCATGAAGCCATCTCCCCTCAAATAAGTGTTATGGATAAAAAGTAAATCAATATAGCCTAAAGTAGTTCTGAGCACAGACTGTAACTTTTACAGATTCACACTGCTGCTCAAGCCATTGACTGTTTCTGTCTCTGGTGTCTCTGGAGGATGCTATCAGGTTGTTATTGACAATATGATACAAAGCGTGCAGAGGAGTGAGAAAGGAAAAAAAAGTAAGACTAGAAGAAAAGGAAAAAAGTAAAGTTAAATCAAAGAGATTGACAGGAAGAGGCACTGAAAACATTCAGAAGTAAACAATCAATCGTTATTCAGCACTCTCATCCTGGTGAATAGATTTTTTTCATTTCTCTCACATAGTTTTCTTTCTTCATCTGTCTCTTTCACCCTCTTTCATTAACACCTTCAGCTTTCC
Source organism: Acanthurus lineatus (assembly GCA_029814665.1). Lineage (NCBI taxonomy): Eukaryota > Metazoa > Chordata > Actinopteri > Acanthuriformes > Acanthuridae > Acanthurus > Acanthurus lineatus. The sequence goes on along the minus strand of JAPZDV010000024.1, from coordinate 11,235,200 downwards.
CTTGAGCCCCTTTGCTCTTTTTTTCTATCCTCTTTTTCCTACCCATCTTCCAAATCTCTCACATTCCACTGCATCCATCTCTCAAAGTCCTTCTTCTTTTTTACTGGTTGAAAAAGCAACACTGGGAATATCAACACACTTACATCCACACTTGCATTAATCATCACCTGAAAGGAAAAATATTTGCTGGAAAATTCTCTGTAGTTTTCATTTGCAACTCTGTCCGGGCTGCTGATGTTTTGAGCCCAATCAGTGACCTTCAGCATGTTCATCCCCGTCCTTCATACTTAAGTGCCTGTGATCAAATTTCTGAATGAAAGCCACAAAGACACTTATCCCTGATGAAAAATCTGCAGTGTTTCATAAACAAATTTCAAATTGCCACTTCGGGAAGTAATGTGTTTTGTAAGCTCCCAAGCACTTCTACACAAAATCACAATAAAGTTTGGTTATTTCTGCTGTACGCTGGCATTCGAATATGGAGGTCTTAAGGGATTTGACTCACTCTTAGAGTCAGCCTCAAGTGCCCGTTGAAGGAACTGCAGTTAATGGCACTTCCACTTTGGCTTAACTTTTCAACTCTAAAGTTGCAGCTTGGTTTTGATTAATCAAGTGGATTTTTGATGAGCTGGATAAAAACAATGATTACCTTTGCCAACCTGCATATAATACACAAAAGAGACCTGACATGTAAGACAATATTGTCTGTTTTACTTGTGCCAGCTTGGTATCATGGTGACATGACTTGCCTTGCGTCAAAGTAGGTGGGAGGCACAGTGGGGTTCAGTGTTACTGTCTTTCAAACGGCAAACTGCAATTAAGGTGTCAGGGATAAACACAATGCTTGCAAAAGGTCTTTTTTGTACCTGAAAAAAACATTCATAGAAACTGCAAATGCAGTTACATGTGTTTGTTAGCTATGCTATTCCAGGCTTGTGATAAACTTTAGAACCAAGGCTGGCTGGCCTGTAGTGCCCAATCTCTTTCATTTTGTGTCTAAAATGTCTTGCCTTTTCCTTGCTTCTTTTCCAAAACCAAGTCAAACCCTAAAATCTCTCCTGCACATTTGAAACTCCTGGTAGCTAATGAGTCAGGGCTACTGCCCCCAAGTCTGACGTCAGTCATGACCCTACTTCCTCCAGCATGCTTAAATCATGCCAGCTTTTATAAGACATTAACTTAAAGCACACTACTAGAACTTTTCCATGACAGCATTTCAAACTCAAACCAGATATGACAGATGAAAAAAACTGCATCCCTATAATCTAAGTTCAAGTCCAGTCTTTCTCCCAAAATGTAAATTCAACTTAGAGGCACATCGCATGCCCTTAAAGTATGTGGAGTTAAAAACGGTTTTCTAATAAGTTGTTGTATATTCAGCTGCAACTCCGCACTTCATGAACAAGAATATTACTGTGATATCCTCTGAGGATACTGGCCTCTCTACACATTATGGTTGGGAATACAACCCCCATTTTTAAGTGCACTACAGGTGCACTTCTTGCCTCCAGCCACCCAAAGGCCAATACCAAAGGTGCACTGACAGGCCCACTGCATATTGTGCATTTGATGTAGCTCATAAGCCTACTGCCTATAGAGTTGTATGTGCTGTATTGATGGATTTTCAACCAAATACACAAACATACACAACAATTCACAAAAATGTTTACTGATCAAGACTTACAGCAAGTTACTGTGTGGGCGATGTTGCCTCAAGAAGAAGAGGTCTTCAGGGCAAATGTATAAATTTATGAGATTTCAAAGTGTGTGTGTGTGTGTGTGTGCGCATCTAAGTGAGTGCATGAGAGGGGCACTGACTGTCAATGTGTGTGTCATCATGTATTAGGTTGATCAATCACTCGCCCTTCTCTTGATCAAAATAACTGTTCTTAATGACATCGTGGCTCACTTTCTCTCTCTCTTTGTCTCTGTCTAGGAGCCCAAGGCCGTTGCCATGGTTATCAGCCCACGCTCAACCTGCTGTCTGTACTTTGTGTCTCATTAGAGCACACTGGATTTTAAGTGTATGCACACACACACACACACTCTCTCTCTCTCTCTCTCTCTGTCTCTCTTTCTCTCTCACAAACACGTGTTTCAAATCACTATTCAATTAACTTTGGACGGCCTGTCTCTACCAATATTAAGGATGCTATTTGCATAATAGTACAGTATGCCAGCATTGTAGGCCAATGTTCTACCTTGAGCAGAACTTTTACAATCCATTCTGCGTACTGAAGCCTGGGGCAATTGCCTCTCTATTCTGTTCACTCTAAGTATAAATAGAAACTGGGACTCATTTGCGGGTGATTATTAATTTTCAGTTGGTTCTTTCTTGGTTATGAAACTTATCTCAGGCCAGAAGTTTCTGACTCTTTGAATTCCTGCAACTGTTTTCGTGGTGGGTGTGTTTACAAGAACACTAAATACCTAAATCGAACACCAAAACTATGACTAATTTGCCAATATATTGTCTGAGTTCTACGTTTAACGTATCACTAAGAATAGTTACATCAGACTGTACAACTAGCTATTATCACAGCATAAAACAAACATGATAACTGAGCTAAAAACAGATCCTACTCTCAGTAGCCTATGTGAGCAGCGCAAAGTAAGCACTGTGGCAAACCCCTTTGCATTTAGACACAAAGCAAAGGGAAGTCTGAATCAATCTGACAGCTGGAGTAGATTATTGGTGCAAATCATCCCTGAAACTAAGTTTTCTCTGATTATATTACAGACTCCATTCTGTTTTTTGCCTTTGTGCATTCAGCAATACATTTTGAATTAATTCATATTAGTAACATTTTCAACTTAAGCATTCATGGCTTTGCTTCAGTTCCTTGTATCTAAAGTGGATATACCTCTATTTGCCTCTGTTCATTTAACTTACAACTTGTGTTTACACTGCTTGTAAATATGGCTATGCACCATTAAAAGTCATCTAACTAGAAGCCTTGACTATTGATGTATATGCTTTTTTTAAAAAAAAACGGATTATCGGCAAACTATTGTGTTTAGAAGGTGTCTAATCAGGTTTATAAATCTGATTTTTAGTCTCAATACAAAATGTGAACACGTCAACATTGTATTTTTAAAAATAAATAAATAAAACATCAAAAGCTTAGTGTATCATTAAACCACTAGAGCTAAATGGGACCATTCCAGCTGACATTTCATCTAAATTAAAGTGGGTTGATAATATTTAATCAGTGAATATTTTTGTGTTTGTTCCGTTTGAACTCATACTGCATGTTGTCATGATACAGTTGTAGATGCTGTGGCAAATGCATGCTTGCCAATGTCTGATGAGAGAGTAAAAAGCACAGGCACTCAGTTTCATCTCTTTTATATAAGGGTACAAATTTGGATTGTCCTGTGATCCCCACAGAAAGATTAGTTCAGCTCAGGAAAATAGATAGTCGCAGATTTTGTATTGGCAAAATATTTGAATCTGATCTGATGCTGTGCTGCCAATGGGTCACTTTAGAAATTAATGTCTGCCACCCGACCCTAACCCACCCACTCACTAGCTGCCATGGCAACCTGGCAGAGATTCTAGATGAGCATCTGCTGCTTACAACCATACAACACACACACACACACACACACACACACACACACACACACACACATACAAGCAATGCTCCAACCATTCCTGACAGCACTGATTAGCTGGACAGACAACACAAGTATGAAAAGTGAACACAGAGCACATGAACAGAGGGTTATGATCTGACAGAGTGAAAAAAAAAAAGAAAAAGAGATGTAAGCAGCTCTGCATGTCTGTGAACATTTAAAACTTAAGTGCTGGCAGCCCAGCAGCTGTAGATGCACAAGCTTTGCTCTTTAGAAAAATCAAACCCGAAAAACAAAGAATAAAACTACAAACAAATGATAAAACAAACACGGTCACTGTCTGTTAAAACAAACACAGTCAACAGTTTAATGCCTTTAAAACGCTGCTCTTCATAAGCCCGCACTGAAGTTGAAAGCTACCAAAGAGCCTAAACACAACAACATGTGTCAATTTGTGTCAGTTCACAAAATAATCTGCAGCAGACTATTTTAAACAGGATAATGCATGCCAAACACTGGTATGGTGCTTTTTACTAATCCTATGTAGTCACAGTTTGTGTGGGAGAGAGCTCAGAAGTTAGGATATAGAGTCAGCTCAGTCTGCTCCTCCTCACTGATGGATAATGAAAAAGATCTGCTCAGTGCCCTGGATTTTAATGATGTAGTTTTTACCCAGTGGAAATGAAACACTTGCTCTATGCTAAGACACCTCACATAGCTATAATGCAAATATGTGTTTGTTAAGACTCGATGATTAACAGTTTTAAAAAACACATCAGCTAATTGTTTCAGTACAGTCTCAGTGCGTAAAGCCATCAGACTTAAATTCAGGTTGACAATGGCCGCACCACAGACTTATGGTTTGGGATCGGAACTGCAGCCTTTTTTTTTATGACTAAACAGAGACAAAACACTAAGTGGGCATAAAACATTATTAGGTTGCAGTGCTTCTGCCATTCTGACCCTTAAGATGATGAATGATTGTAAAATTAAATTACACACACTCACATAAAAACTACTTAGCTAAGTCATACTTCAGATCTTTCATTGTCTATTTAGCTTGGAACAAATTGTAGTAGTGACACACAGAAGTATAAATAATGCAATAATCCATTCATGGAGAGTTTTAAAGTGAGGCTTTAGGAAGAGTATGCTCTAACATTTTTATGCAAATTGTAATTTGAACAGAAAGAACCAACCAGTCCTCAGCCACTGCACCACATCTTTCAAGAGCCGCGGACAAAGTGAGGCCAAAGTTCGCCATGACAACAGCAAAACTCATTAGGCTAAATGTCAGAACTGTCTCACGCACAGACACAGTGTCGCTAAACAGAGAGAGAGAGAGAGAGAGAAAGATGCAAGGCCTGTGTCCATGTGTGTACCCAACTGTGTAATTATGTGAGTGATCGGACCACTTTACACGGCCGTCATTCAATAACACGCACACACACGCAGCGGAACAGCCCACGCTTGTTTACCTTGGCACCAGGTTCACTTATACTCATCTACTGATGCCACACTTCATTACCCTCTGTCTCCATTTTTTCTGACATTCAGACACTCACTTTTCTCCTACCTCTCATCTCTTTCCTGATTCTATTTTCTCCCCACATCTGGATCCTCTCTCTTTTCTTCTCTCTACCCACTGCTTCCACTTCATACAGCAAATATCTATCTATCCATTCATCTATCAGTCATTTTCTCTCTTTCTGTTGCTCATATTCAGATTATTACTCACTCTGCCACAGAGCCATAATTATATTGCAGTCATCACTGAAATTCAGTTACCTAACTGCTTCAAAAAAAGAAAGATTATCAAGGACTGTCTCACAGAGGCAAGAATGCAAAAATATTCATATTTTTAAAGCATGTGGAATGTTTCTACAGATCCTAACAATCCTAACATTCTCCATTACCTGGAACCGTGACATTCACCTTTTATTAAACTGGAATAAAAAAGATGCAGAAGCCAACGAAATGCCCTCACTTTCTCAACTTCCACACACACAGAGGCACATACTCCCTGTTCTTCCTTCACTCACACATATATGCACATCATCACACACTTTTTGTTCAGACTAGTTTAGGCATACAGGGTGTGTTTCAGATTTTGGCAACTTTTCTGATTTCCTCTGGGCTTCAGACAGCAAATGCTGATCTGATGTGTGACAAGGGGATAGAAACAAAACTGTCAAGGCAGAAGACAGAGCAACACATAGACACAAGGAAGAAACAGCAGGTACTGAGGCAAAAATATTCAAGAGAGACTGTAGAGACAAGCAGGCAGGCAGAGACAAGCCAAAAAAGTAGGGTAAAGTAGATCATTCACAGAGGGGAACTAGTAAAACATTTACTCCTGGATTACTGATGCCCTCTTTTTACTTTACACACATGGCAAAAGAGTCATGTTCAATATAGCTCGGTTCACTTCCAATCATTCTGGACTAGTTTAAAGTAGAGCTCAGAAAAAGAGTATCAGGAAAGGGTTGAAGGAGGAGAAAGACATGATAAAATAGACTTTAGTGTC
>JAPZDV010000024.1:11195279-11228994 GCA_029814665.1 Acanthurus lineatus | reverse complement strand
TAGTGTCCAAGATGGAATTTACATCACAGTGTCTGCAGTGTATAAATCACAATGAAACAACAGTAAAAACACCGGAGAAATGTATCTATCATTTAAACATACCCATCTCCATCAGAAAAAGTAAAATATGTACAGTAAAAGCAAATTAACCTAAAAGGACAGCTATATATTGCAGGTGGCGTTACAGGCTTTGATGGGCAGGGGAAAAAAGAATGTTTGAATCAGTGGCATCAGCTTATCCTCGACATTCTGCCTGAGGGGCAAAGCAAAAACTCAGGTGCAGAACATAAGTTGGGACTTCTGCATCATAACATCAAAGTTAGATAGCATGAGCCCGGGAAACAGCAGCCTTATCAGAAAATTTAACAATATATTGGTCTTCAGTATCAATTTTGCATTCATTTGTATAGAGAGTGAACAGTACAGGTAAGCTAACACACCTCTGGGGCACTACTGTACTGATGGGCATGGGCTTAGGCAGTTCTGTTCAGTCTGACATGCCGGATGTGGTGGGTAAGTAATTATTGGCGCCTTTTAATGATAGGTTGACACTGAGCTGATGTGCTGTGTTGAGTTATAATTGCAGCTGCAAAATATTAGATACAGACCTTTAATCAACAAACAATGGTCTGTCATATATACCTTGGGATTCTCCAGTATTTTAGTGACCATATGTACTGTACTTTTGATTGCACTATACTATTGATACTATTGATATACTATGCACACTATTTTATTGATGGCCGTGTCTTTGTGGAGTTTGTATGCTAACTAATATGTGAGTGACTGTGGGTCTACCTCAGACTGCGGCATGCTCACCACAAATCCTTCCTCTATATAATTCATCACCACAGGGATCGAAACAACCTGTCAGAATTCATTACATTCTTCAGAACAGGTTTTTCTGCAGGCAGGTGTGATGACTGCCTTTTTACCATATTGTTGGTAAAGACAACAAACAAAAGTCCACAGACTTCAGGAGAACGGTCCACCAGGCAAGTGTTAAATCTTCTGCACATATTTGAATACAAATGCAGAAATGCCACCTGGTCCAGTTGTCTTATTAACAGTGACTTTTTAAAATCAATCTCATCCTCTTTGGAGTCTATTAAGAGCAAATCAACTACATCATTGGAAATGTTTTCCAAAACACTGCACTAAGCCAAGATGTCATGTGTATCGAACCTTTTGTAAAACCTGTTCAGTTTGTATGCTGTGGTTAGTTCAAATAGACCATAATGTTTCTTGGTTCATGTTATGGCTAGCTTGTTTTAGGAACATTGAGGATGTGTTGCAACTGTTCCTGCATGTAGTCCAAAGGCAGGAAAGCAGCTCCGGGTGTGCTATCTTCAGGGAGAACATAAACTGATAAACATATTACAAAATTTTCAAACTCCCGAGGCAGACAGAATGGCCTCAGGCTGAGACACAGCAGTTCAATGTCCTCATTGCAGACAGTTACCTGAATTGTATACTGCAGAAGAAAAAGTGCCAACAATTCACAAAGGCTCTTTCCTTATGGAAAAAAATGACAGTTCATATCTCTCACAGCATCTTTTCTTTTGTCATGCAACAGAGGAAATGTTCTTCTTGAAAAACATGTCAAAAGCAACAGGGAAGAATTGTTTTGTAACAGGAGTTTCTGCAAAAACATCACTCGGTTTAAAACTTTATGTTAACTCCACATGACATATATGGTCCAAAGCACAGGTGGAGACAACACACATATCCAGTTCAGTTAGTATTTCAATACTGAACAAATTTGCTTAAAAAATGGAAGCACAGAGTCAATAATGATGGAGGCCAGAATATAGTTCTGCTTAGCCATAGTTCTGACAAAGAAATATCAGAAAGAGAAAAGGACAGAATGATAAATAAATACCCAATTTCACCAACACTATAATCCAATAGTTGGACATTTTCTTCATAAGACACATTACAATTTTCAGTCCAATGGGTGTGTATATTATAATCGGCTTGTCCTTGTGGGAACTAAGGACAAAACTTTTCCTGCTTCACCTACTAAATCAAAAATATTTTATGTCTCTCATTGTGCTCACAAAGCATGGCATTAGAGTCCTGTACAAATAGAAAGTTTGCTCTTTCTCGCTGTTTTTGACTTTGTAAATAAATGGCTTTGTTGACACTGAGAGCAGTAACCCCATGGAAAAGGTTACATTTGCATTTATAGTTCGGATCAGATAAATGATCACACAAACATGCCACTGCCTACACCTCTCCGCCACACAGGAAATAATATACAGAGTAGAAGCAAATTTTCCCCTCACAGTATAAGTGTAATCCTGTAATGAAAAAAATTAATAATCTGTTTCGTACTTTCATTCACTGTATTTTACAATGTGACAGGACTAAATCGTAGACAGTATGAACACTTACTATGAAGTGGACCCTGAATTTTCCATTTTAATAACAGAGGACAGTTTCAGACCTACTGAGAGCTTTAAATGAGGCTTCAATTTAAATATAAATTATGTTGCGACTTTTGAGCACATTGAACAAGAACAACTTACAATTGTCCATTTGTATTTTCATTTGAATTGCACCTCTCTTCACTCTACCTACACAGCCACTGATGAAATACTAATAAAGAGGAAAGGCTAAAATTAGTAATATAAAGGGAAATGAAGAGTGAAAATAACTTAACGAGGGATGGCATGGGTGGAAAATGAAATAGGAGGAGGGTAAAAGAGAAGAAAAATAGCGGAGTGTATATAACAGCCATTATTCCCCTCCAGCTGGGGTCTTTGTCTGAACCCATTAACTGTGAGAGTAACAAAGACACACACACACACACACACGGATATTTAGAGAAAATAAACATACATCCACATACATTGGTTCAACAAAAAATTCCTCTTCTGTTGAATGATGTGTGTATGTGCGCCCTTGTAAAGGTCTGTCCACACCAAGAACCATAACTATAACAATAACAATGAGCATCCACGCTAATGAAGGATACCATCTATACAACAGCGCAGAGCATACACTAAGCACTCCAGGAAAACTGATGTTGATGACCTGCTACTGCTGCACATTGCAAGGAGGTTGAGAAGAAACAAACAGAGAACTAGAATTATGTCTGTTCATGAAATTCTTCAAAGATGACAGGAATTGGAAGAGTCAAACACTGTCGTCTATTGTAATCATGTTTCATTCATACTTTCGTATAAGTTAACATTAGTTTGGTGACATTCTGGCTATCATCAAAGAGGACATCAGTAAAGACAAGATCTGATACCATAAATCCTTTTTTTTTAGTGTACTTTGTTGTCTGCCATGAAATCTAAACAAGATGGATTCTGATTGGCTGTCTGTGTCTCTACAATTCATTAAATTGCTCTGGAAGTGATCCAAATGATATTGTTTACCACTGCTCTTGTCGTTAGAATAGTAGCGTCGACTCAGCCATCTGCTTGAATTAAAAGGATTTTTTTAAACTATTACAGTTATGGTTCTTGGTGTTGATGGCCCTGAAGTGAAAGCTCCATAAATTCCACAGAACTTTTTGAGGATTTTATGTTTCATTATTTTGGGTCATTAGATGGACTTGGTTTACTGATTTTTATGTCTGCAAACCCTCCATGGCTATAGAGGAGGAAGAAAAACCTTAAAAAAAGAGAACTATTCAAACAGTCGAGTAACAAATACAGTTTAACAAAGAATAGCAAACTGAGCAGGGAGGATGATTAAAAAAGAAGCAAAACAGCAAGCAACAGACTATGAAACTCATGAGAGAAACACCAGAAGGAGAGGAGAGGTTAAAGACAACTAAATCCATGGAGATAAGACAGGATTGAGAGAGACAGAGAGAGAGCAGATAAAGTGACACAGATATGATCTCTGGGGGAGAGATAGACTGACTGACTAACAGAGGGAGAGCAAGGAGGATCATAAAAGAGAAGGCAGTATTGCATAAGTTGGATAACTGTGTGTTTCTTGGCGAGGTCGAGAAAGAAGAACGGCAATAATATACAAGGTGAAGAAGTGAGTTGAGCAGTGGAGAAAGAAACAAAGAAAGAGAGACAGAGGAATGATGTCAGGGGGGGAAAGAGTTAGAGAGAGGCTGTATATTCTGCCTATTCCTCCAGGTCTGGCCTCATCACTTTTTATTGCTTCACACATAAAAGTGTCATCTTTCATATTCAGCACAGCGGACATTGTAATATCACCTGCTGAGGTAATACGCCACCGATTAAACATTACACTCTCCCTCTCTGTCTCCCTTATTTCTGTTTTATCTTTATCATCACAGTGGCCTTTTGGTCTCTCGCTTCCTGATCTTCTCTCTGCTTTTTCCAGCCCTCATGCTATCATTTTCTTTTTTTCATAGCAACCCCCCACTTTCTCTGTTTCTGCATTCAAAGACCAGTGTTTCAAAACCAGAGTCATTCAACTGATATTAAAAAGAAATTTCTCAGCCTGGGCCAAGACTGTAAGGTGAGTTTGAAGTTTAAGACTGTCATTGTTTTGTAAAGCCACCTCCGTTTCAAACCAGCCAAATCAAGCGCGAGTTAGGAGAGGGTAGGATTTTCTTCATGTCTTTTGACTAGAATACTCCGCCTGCTGTATGTACATTGCTAGTTATTAGTTTCTAGAGAGACATGGGGAATGGTTACAGTAAATCCCTTCAATGTACATGAACAATGTGGTTATGGTAAAAAAAAATAGCCTTCAGAAAATCTAACCCTGTCCTTAAAAGATAATAAACATACTGTTACTAGAGTGGAATAAAATATTGTGATTTAAAAGTCATCCTTCAACATTGGCCTCAGTTTAAGTCTATTCATAGGCCATCAACATTTAAGACAGCAAAATTTCACATGCAAAGTTACCATCCAGTATATGTATGAACACACACGCAAACTTCACTAACACCACACACTCTTCCTTACACACATGCAACACACAGCCATTAACTGACAATCTTGTGTAACCTAATGATGGGGCAGTGGCTTAGAAGCAGCAGTCAGAGCTATTGCCTGCTTTACACGATGGCAATAATTATACTGGTTGGGCTGTGCACACACACGCGCACACATGCACACGCACACCACCAGCCTGTCTGTTTGACTGCAGGGATTAGAAAGGAGAGGTGCAGCTAATGCCCAGTAACGAGACATCCAGCTTATCGCCCACAGAATCCTGTGTGTGTGCGTGTGTGTGTGTGTCTGTGTCAGTGTGTGTTTAAGTGTATCAGAGAAAGAGAGAGAGACAGAGCACTAGACAGATCTACAGTAAATTAGCTGCATGTCATTTTGAACTATAATGACTTTCCCACATCTCGTTGGTACTACATCTACACCAGTGCTCTCCTCCTTTTTCTCTCTCGCTCTCTCAGTTTGTTAAATCCAAATTTAATTGTGCTTTATTTGAATGAATGTGTTAGCCACGGCTGTAAATAGCACAACACATGAAACAACATGGTAAAACTGATTATACTTAGAATTATTAATACAGTAGATAACAAATAAGACTAATGTGAAATACATGAAGCTGTAGGTATGCATATAAACAAAGTAATTTAACTCAACTACATAACATGGATACATCCATATGCACAGTGTAAATACACATACACATGGATTTACAGGGGTATCACTGAACAGATGTTTTCACTGTGATGACAGGTGATGATGTAATCTCCAGATGTATGTGGTTTGGTGTGCTTTTTCACTCAAAGCGCCGATCTGCTCTTCACAGCTTAATTCCTGCAATTCTCCCTTTTTTTTTAGTCAAAATAATTTTCTGCTGTGTTTGTTTTCTGAGTGAGTTTAAAAAATGCTACTCATCTATGTCAGTGAGACATTTAGGTACTGCTGTTTTCAATTGTCTAAAATACCAATACTGACTGACTTACATGTTTGTATTTTTCTTAAAATCCTCAGGTCTTGCAGCAGTAGATTTATCTGCCCTGTCTGTGCTGAGATAATATGACATCTACATTAACATGTCATTTTATCTATCAGACTGCACTTAGCCAAGGTGATACAGATAATTAATTGATATAAAGTGTATGTTAAATTGTGTGTGGAACAGATGATATTCTTATGTAACATAACCTCAGCTCTCGTTTACCACCTGGACTTCATTGCGCCCATAAACACCCACATAATATTTAATTAGCGCCAAGGAGCACCCATCGTTTGAAAATCATTACCAGTGTATCAAAGCCAGGAAATAAATTCTCACCTTTATAATCTAGACATTTTAAGTTGCCATCGATAACTGGAACTGAAAAATACTAATCACCGCCAGCATATACAGGACCTACATGGCTATCACTGTCAGACACGGACCCTGTTTTCCACTTGTCGGTGTGGATTGAGGACTGACGCGGTGACTTTTCCACATATAAATCAGGTAATATTTTTTTCTATAGGTTGCCAAAGACACTACCTACTCCCACACTGTTGTTATTTGTTTTATTTTCTTACGTTGCTGTGTTGACTAAAGTGTGGAAAATTTCTCTTTTCCATTAAGAGCCTAGCGTTATCCAGTACAAAATCTGTTTTGATGTCAGAAAAAAAAAAATGGAAAAAAACTGTTGATAACATTTCCACTATGAAAATAAATAAGTAAAAAATAAATATAAAATTGACCTGATACTGTTACTAATACGAAGCTTTTAAATGTGGCAAAATAAATGGAACACTTTTTTGTGATCAATGGCTTTGTATCTCTTGATATTTTCCCCTTTCAATGACGCATGAAATGGTTTGGAAGACTGTTTTCTGAGGCAGGGGGGTTACACTGTCTCTGTGGTCCTTAAATTTGGGGAATAGGAAGTCAAGGACCATCAATATTTAAGGTAACAGTATTCTTACAGTGTAAGTGGCTAGAGTCGGTCTCTAGAGACCACTTTTAGTACATTTGTATGAGACATTATTAATTAAAGGCATAGCTTTGCATTTGAATAGTCACATGTGACAGGAACATACACGTGTTACCAAGAATGAGGATGTCTGTCTCTAATTAAAATAATCATCCTTTAATCAGAAAAAACTGACCCAAAAGGCCCAGAGTAAAGGATCTGAATGAAGAATTTCAGAAGCTGTCAACATCATAGTAAAAGGGGTCACAGATGGAGGCAAGTGTATGGCACACAAGTAAACATCCTGATCTCTTTCTCGCAAACTTTCTCTCTCTTACACGCTCTCTCACTCTATCTCTGTCTTTCAATAATTTTCTTGCTCTCTGCCTCCTGTGTTGCTATGGTAACAAGCTGTGCGGGGGCTGCGATGCGGAACACATCACACCCGTCTCACCGAGCTTGCCGGAAGACGGGGGGAGTGAGCGAGACAGAGACAAATGGGTGACAGGGTGTATGTGTGTTAAGCGTTTGCTGGAGTCGGGGGAGAATATCTTTAAATACCAACTTAAAAGACTTCTTCTCCACCCTTCTGTGAACAACCTCCTCATCAGACACCATAGACATCCATTACAGTGTAGTGAAGAGCAGTTGAACATTTGCGATTACAGGTTGCACAAGTGGCTGCAACGGACCGGTATTGGCAGGCCATGAACCTGTTTCACCTCCCCCTCTGAGGTGACATTAGTAAATCAAGATTATGTCAATCTACATGAATACAGAACACACAACAGGAAAAATATGTTTTTATGCTTGCCATTTAAGGAAATATGAGCCCAATAGGCCAAGAACCTTTTGGCTGTGTAGACCATTATTAAGCTTGAAGGTACAAAACAGACAGCTTCTTGAGATGCCTGTCAGTGCCTTGACATGTCAATCAATGAGCCTATACCAAAAACAAGGCATGTCAGTCATGTCTGCTGCAGGTACAATTATATGCTTAGTTCGCTTTGTGCAGTGTAATCCCGCAATGTGTGTTTGGGTTTACATGAGGCTACTTAAGCACAACATAAAATTGTGTGTGATGTATATGTTTTTCTATTTGTACAGGCATAGATTATGATGACTTGGGTGACTTGAATGTCTACACACACATTTCTGCCCATAGAAAGTTTGTGACCTGTAGTTCAAGATGGTTCATTTTGGAATGAACATATCTTCTTTGAGGCCAGTGTAAGTCAGGCCCTCTCTTTTATAGATTTGTAAAATTCAGCAAAGACAATCCAATTTTCAGCTAATGTTTCATCAAATTTGTCTTGCTGTAACTCATTAACACTTTATAAGCATCTAATCAAATTGTCTGATGTGAGGAATTGACTGAAGCATCTATTTTACTCGACATGCCAGGAAGAGCTGCCTTCTTAGAAACTCAACACAGTAATAAGACAGAGGAAAAGAGTTAATGAAATACTCAGGATTAGTTGCACTCCTTCTCTCGGCCTGTGTCATGTAATCCTATTTCTTCAATTGCTCCCATTTTTCTGTGCTGCTCACACAAAAGCAGAAAAACAATTACAAAATATAGTATCTGACAAAACACTCAACAGCTTCAATTTTTCTGTATTCTCATCTTTTGTCTCACCAGGGGTCTGCCATTTCTCAGAGGCACCACAATTCATATTTCTCTTAATTACCTTTGCCTGGTTCAAAGACAGAGCTAAATTAAGGGCCAATTCATTTCCTGTCCAGGCACTTCAAGAGATGGCTGGGCAATTCTTCACAGACAGCCTTTCAAATGTGTGATGGATGAAAAGCAAGTGCATTTTGAAGAAGAAAGAAAGAGGCTGAATAGCAGCTTCTGATTACTAAAATGAAGTAGGAACATAAAGTCAAGTGTGTATAGAAAGTCATGAGAAATTAAGAGGACAGACATCAGAGGTTATTTTTGTCTTGATCAGATATTTGCGCCCGATAATTTGTCAGTTTCATAACAGCACAAAGAAAGTAGAGTCAAAGGAATGTTCTGACATTTGCACAGCAAGACAAAGGGGAAACCCTTTAGATTCCTTTGTGGATTACGATAGTAACGACTTCAAAAAAGGATTATTTTTGAGTTTATGTGTGTGCCTGCGTGTGTTAGTGTGTGTGTATGTGTTAGTGTGTGTGTTTTTGAGTGTGCTGAGCCACTAGGCTGACGTAACACTTGGTTTAATCCGGCAGTGTAAATCTCAGAAAATGAGCAGCAAAATGCCAAAGTGAGACCTGACAACAGACAAACTGCACGGCCAACACAGTTTGTTGTACAGGCAAACAGATACACCAACATACAAATTCACACAAGGAGGGCAATATATTTACTCTGGATAACCTTCTATCTCCCTTTTCCTCCTGTCTGTCTATTTTCTGTCTGTCTGTCTGTCTCTCTCCCCCTCCTATCCTCTCTAATTCCCAGTACTTTCCCATTGGAGTACTGTAAGAGGATAAGGCCATTCCCTGGGAGAGCAATAAGAGGATGAATTGGTGTTTGTAGGTGTGTTTGTGTGTCAGCCCATGCCAAAGTGTGCGTGTATATGCAAACACATGAATTTTTTGTGCAATTTGCAAAGTAACACAGGTGTGTATACAGTAGCAGTATAGTTTTCTATCTATGAGTGATTTTGTACAAAAACAAATGCCTGTCTACATTATGCTGGCTCAGCATGTGTGAGGGTGTGTATGTATGTATGTTGTGTGTCTCTGTGTGTGTGTATGTGTGTGAATAAATGCCCTAAGGTTTGCCCTACATATGGAAAACCTCTTAATTCCCTATCAAGAGACTCTGAGAGTTGGAATACCATTAGAAATTCCAGTCTATTCTTTTTTGTTCCTGAATCTCTCAGTGTTTTCCTTCCTTCTAACTGCAGAGAGATTACTCGCAGTCATTAATCAGCCTGTTTCTTACAGAGGGAACAGAAGGAAACAAGATGAGGAGGATGTGCAGAAGGAGAACTGCCTAATGATTTGATTTTTGAAAGATTTTCAAAGCAGCCAATCACATGTTGATGTACTCAAAAGGATGACTAATATGGAACCAAAATGAATTGCTATTATCAGTCTTTTTAGGTCATATGACTGAGAGAAATGTGAAGTCAGTTCTTATTGCTTAATGCTATTTCAACCAGAAATACTGTTCAATTAACAGCATAAGCAGCTCCATTGAAATGCCACTTCCGCAAGATGTTCTGTAAGCTGTGGCTTGAATCTTCAAAACCAAGAGAAAAAAAATCTGTTTTTTTTAAAAGGGTTTTTATAAGCAGGAGGTTTGATCACTCTAAGATCTTTAATTAAAAAAATATCCAAAACTTCTCAAAACCATTACATTAATTCAAAATCTGTGATATTTCGTAATATTTATCTAATGCTATCATGACATTTGCTTTTCAGTAAATGAGTAGGAACACAGTTTGAAAAGTGGGCAAGCTCAGTAAAACCTAAAAAAATGTACTATTGTTGTTAGGTTATTGGTCTGTTGGCTGGGGGGGCATAATTTTAAGGGACTGACATCCCAGTTAAAAGATTTATTGCTAAAACTATACTGTAGCCAATTAACTAAAGGCAATGCACAAACTAACAGCAAAACATCATACAGTAGCACCAAAACCTCTCAACCATAGTGACGTTTACCAACTTCTTTTAAAAATACTTGAATGATGCTACACCATCAGGTACGAACAGAGACATATGAAGCACAACATGTGCTTTTGCAGTTGCAACTTGAGAAGAGATTGTGGAGAGGCTACACACTGCTGTTTTTTAAATTGTTAAGATATTTGGTGGTCTTTTTGAGTTAGTCTCTCCTTATTGTTGAAGTAGTGTCAGGCCTAAGTGTCAGTAAAAGCCCATTTTTAAATTTTTGCCATTGTTTTGGTATCATTTGTATTCAAGTCTTTAATTTATTTAGCAAATACATCAGTACAGAAAATAGTTTAAAATGTATTACTTTTTCTAATACTAAAAAAAGTATTATTTACACCTGAGTATTGGAGCAGCTCTGCACGCTCTCTTTCTGATGTCCTTAATATAAAAAAAGACACTGTCAGCTGTAAAGATGTCTGAACTCAAAGCTAGTCTCTTTTCAAAGCTGTTTAAAAGCTTTGAGCAACAAGAAAGGTGCTGTCCTGGATATTACTGAAAGTCTTTTCATTAACAAACATTCCTGAACAGACCTTCTTCTAAAGTTAAACATAAAAACCAAAAAAGGAGGAAAATAGGTAGATGCACAAAGACAGACAGAAAGAATAGCAGGACAGTAAGGAGACAGAGGGGTGAAAGACACAAACCACCTGGCAAATAGAGAAGGGAGGGAAAGAGACCTGTGAGTTGAATAAAAATTTCTTTGATATTGGAGAGTTTCAGTTCAGCAGCCTTTTGATCAATTGTCTGAGGCCTCCACCTTTACCTAAACTGACAACAGAAAATGAAAGTCAAGGTAGAGCTTCATTGCGTTTTAAAATGTTAAGACATAAACCAGCTGACAGGTTTCTGTGATGGCTGGCACTTTTGACATGAAGCAAGAAGGAGATCCAAGGCATTTTGCTTCATAAATTCACTCCTTTGTCAAACTCACAGACAAAGGGGTTGATGCAACAAAAGAGTGTCAATAACAATGACAAAAACGGTTTTAAACATATATGAAATATCAGTCTAACGAAATGGTCCCCCCTGGCTTGTTTGTCAAAAACTGCAGAGGTTTGAGTGTTTTATTTACAATAAAGTAAGAAAGAGAATGGTATGGATGCTTGGCAACTTTCCTGGTTGTATTCACTTGGTCTGAGGTTTTGTGAAAACAATATGAAAAAGTAGACATAAACTGATCTTTCAAGTTCTAACAATGAGTTAAGAAGAATCATCCCTTCAACATTGGGCCGAATCAGACCAGTGGAGTGTATGATTGGAGTGTGAGATTTTGACTTTAAAACACCTCCAAAGGGACAATCAGTGCAATAATTTGTACGCTGGAGTCAAATATAGTAATCTAAGCTAAGCAAGACATACTGTTCATACCGAGCAGTATGTCTGTGATCAGAATGGTATTTATCTTTTTTTTTTTTTTTTTGAAAGGTTGCATTGCCTTGATGTGACATCAGGACTCTGGCTCTCTTTAGATCAGACATCAGTATTTTATGCAAAATCAAAACAGTAGAGTCTGAGAACTCACCAGAGATATCACACTGCCCTAAAGAAGAGAAATCCTCTCAGGAAGATGTTAGTAGGGGTCCCTCAGTTTAAACACATTTGAACTGTTTACTGACATTTCAGAGACAGTGTTGGAAACATGCAGTATGTGTGTTTCAGTGTGTTCCTCAGTGTGCCTCCCAAGAGAAGCCACAAAGCCACACACCATCTATTGATCACACAATGAGACAGCACCATAGGGAGAGCCTCAGCCCACTGCGCTCTAATGGGCATAGTCAGACACTCACATAAACACCTGCAAACATGGAAAATGTCTTTCATTTGATTGAACTACAATGCACAAACTATGTATGTATATATGTAGGCAAATAAACAGACAGTGAATAATCACATGCACATACACATGAAAACCAAATTTCTCTTAATCCCCTCTGTATCCCTTCCTTTGTATCCATCCATCATTCTTCACTCCATATTCCCCTGTGTTTAATTACCAGCAGTCTTTTATTGCAAAGCTATGAAAAGAAAGAGCAGAATTAATTTCAATCGTTTCACCAATTAAACGGCACGAAGCAGCTCTTGTTTTAATCAAGGGTAAATTAACATGACACTAGCAAGCACTACACAGCTGCATGTTAACTCACACGCTGGAAAAGACCATGTTTGCGTATGTGCAGCATGTGTGAGTGTGTGTACAAACCTCTGTGTGTCGATGTGTGTGTGCCTGTGTGTAAGTGTGCGTGTTTGTGTATGTGTGCACGCGTGTGTGCGTGTTTGTGTGTATGCACTTGCAAGTGCAGATACGTCCCAAACCCAGCGGTGATGTGCAAATTACTCTCCTACTGAGTGGGATTTGCTTTTCATGTCTGACAAGAAATCTTTCATTACCATGATATTTGAAAGCCCCCCCAACCCAACTCACCACACACACACACACACACACACATTGCACCTATCCACTCTGCTCTGCCCTAAAATGCTTTTCTCTCCTCCTTTCAATAGTCCTCTCCTCTCTTTTCCACTCCTTTCCCTTTAGCATCCTTCCTTCCCTCCCTCACCCTGTTCCCTGTTCTGTCCTCACCAGGCTTTGATCTCTTCTCACTACTATGCAGATGTACAATCCACTTCAAATCAATTTTAAAGATGTGCAGCTTGAGACATTTTGAGCCGTACGGATATTTTGCCACAAGATGTAAATTAACCCCTCTCTTTCAATTTGTCTCAATTTCAAACAACATGGAGGTACGGCCTCAACAGACAGCTGCGGTGTGAAGTGGGACGCTGCAGGGGTCTGACCTCTGTTAAACGATCAGTTCAAGGTCTCTGTTCTCATACTTCACACTCTGGCAAAACACAAGCAGCTGGATTTAGAGAGGTATACAGTGACAGGGGGTGAAAGGGATGTGAGGGAAAGGGACAAACTGATAAGGAAGAAATGGAGCATTAAGCATGAGGTTGAGTCTGTCACAATGAGATATGTGCAAAACAAGACAGTTATAGGACATGATAAGGCAGCGCGATCGTAGAACACCAGCTATTCAGACTCTGAAATGTCTAATAGCATTATCGCCCATTTTTCTAACAGTGCTGAACGTGGCTACTGGCACTTTCAATGTGACCAAAAAGCTGGCATACAGTACACATTTCATGACATTCATATACATATATAGATGCACCCACGCATGCACACAACCATTCACATAAACACATGCGCATGCGCCACATATCACCCCAGCCGCTATGCTGGATTCATCCAAATATGGTAGGGGATATTTCCATGGCAACAGCAGGCAGAAGGGGTGCAGACTTGTGCTGGATGATCTCCGGAGAGACTCTGCTTTTGGACTTTTGATTCAAACTATTCTCTTTCAGTTCATTCAACAATAGAGTCATTTCATTTCCTATAAAAAAAAAAATCTGCTTATGAAAACACAGAGAATCAGGACTTGGTTTTATATATCGGCTGCCAGGGAAATATTACTGCACTGCTTGGACTGTAAGGTTGCAAAACTCCATCATCATCTCATCAAAGACATGCACAGTACATAGAGAATGTACGGCTGCAAGGGAGAAAATACATCCATTTATATGCAGTACTGATGTGATGGAGCGAACATAAAATAACAGGTTAAAGGCAGACAGCGCTCATAAGGGGCACTTATTTAAAATGGTGATGACTGACCATAAAATACCATAAAATACAGAGATGATGTTGCTGTGAAGTTAACCATATGATAAGCTTTAGCTATTATCATTGGCTGTCTTCAATGGGCTGGACTGAAATTTATAGAGAGGCGGGTCAGTGCATCTGTGCATTTGGTGTAAGCACGCAATCTTTCAGTATTATGTCATTTAGAAGACTTAGGATTTGTGTAGCCTTTTAAGACTAACAAGTCAGACAGTAATCGTCCATGTCTGCCACAGAGCTGTACCGAGGAGGCATCATCAGAAAAACTGTTGTTGTGTTTGTACAAGTAAAATATGTATTTTGGGCATGGTTCCTATGCACAGCCGCAAAATATGGGAGAAGTCAATGTAACATTTTACAGATTTATTTGTGTCCGTCTTTGATAAGACATCACATGAATTGAAGAGGGGAGAGGCTGTTTGCAACTGAAGACAGATAAAAGAGGTTATTAAGTGGATTTAGGGAAAAACTAATTACACAAGAGCATTTAAATTTGTGGTGGTAAGTGAGTGTGTATGCGTAGATGTCTAAGTGTGGGGGAGTGTTACTGCGTCCCATGTGGCTCTAGATATTTATCTCAGCCCTGCAATTCATTAATGGGTCTGTAGCCTGCTGGCACCATGAGGAATTATAGGACAGAGGCAATCAATACATTCAGGCTCCAAATACAGACTATGTGTGTTTGTGTGTGTGTGTGTGTGTGTGTGTGTGTGTGTGTGTGTGCGAGTGTGTGTGTGTATGTGTATATTAGATAGAGAAGGAAAGAGATAGAGAGAAAAGGAGACAGACAGTGACATAGTTTTCTTTTGATGTGGTAGTTAGCTCCAGGTCCTAATGTGGGTTTTTAGGATCATTTCTAGAAGAAGATAAAAATCTAAAACTAGAAACACACTCAATGCCTGCTGGGGCTTTTTAAAATTAAAAAACTGTAAAGAGCAAGTGCATGTAAAATGACCAGCATTTGCACTATTACTGTTGTCACATTTCACTGCACTAAATAACAATCTAATTCTTTAGAGTCATCAGCAAACTTCTTGGCTCCCCGACCAGCAGTTCCCTGAAGCCAACAGCAGTGCACTGGCCAGACTAGAGGAGGTAACTCCAGAGTTGCTGTAAAATCACTAAGCTTGTCTTTTAGACACAAGAGGTGTCCTTTGGGTTTATTTTCGTTAGCCAACTGTTGTATTGATTCTAAACCTGAGTGTTTTTGTTTGCTCCATGGGAGCCAGAAAAGGAGCACTTGTTGATATAAGGACTCATTCATTGGTTGGACTGTAGGTTTTGTATTGAGCTCTGACTGAATAGTACAGTGGTGGTAAACTTAAAATTCAAATTCTCTTTTGTGGGATGACTGGTACATAACTAAAAGCATTGTTTTTTGTCAAACTGTCAATCTGATTGGCGCCTCGGCTCTCAGGCAACCCCCTACCTCAGCCTACTAAAGGCTAACTATTAACCAGTCAGTGCTTCACTTTAGATGGGGTACAGTGTAGGTGTTATTCAAATAAATTCACATAGAGATGGTAGAGGATGCACCTAGATCGAATATACATACTGGTTAAAAGAGGAGTGATATGATCATTTCAAAAAATGAGAAGCTGCAAGACTTATTTCAAGACTGACACGTCCGGCCAATGTTATAGGTGGTAATACAGGCAGGGATGATTCAGGAAGAATAACACACTCATCCCACATTATTGTACGGCAACCGGCACAGAGCCAATCTCAAGCAGTCTCTGGCAAGTCAATCTGAAGATCTTGTAGTGTTCTACTCCATTAAAGGCTACAGATATCTGCCCTACGTAACTGAGTAATCGTTCGTGTGCTCTTGCGGTAATGTAATTATCCCGGAGTTAAACGAGTGTCTGCCCAACTGGGCTAATCAGGAGATTCTTCCATAGACCTCCTGTGAGCAGGGCACTCACTCGTGACCATCTTCAATTTACAGTTACAGTCCGTTTATGATGCTGATGCTAACGAAGGTTGATATTCAATTAACTGACCTAATCAAAACAGACTGGCCAAAGACAGGGGACTACTAGATGTACTGCAAAAAAATAGCAATTATAAGAGCAATTATAAGGTCTATATTTAGCCTTAGAAAACTATTTCCTTTACACGAGTGAAAAGCCAAATGATGTTAGAGCTTTAATTGATTTAAATGCTTTTTCATTTTGTTTCATACTACAGTGCTACAAAAAGCTATATAGTACAAAATGAGGGAGAACCTTAGGAATGTCCAATTCTCTATGACCTGCAGCCATCTTCAATGTGAGTTTTTTTTTTTTTCCTGGGAAGGAGTTAAACAGCCATGTGCTACACCATCTACCCCTTTTTCACTTGACAGCAATGAGCTTTTACTAGAAGAGTGTCATATGAGGTTCCTGCTATACTCCTGATCCCTCTCTCCTCCATGCAGTTGCTTAGAAAAAACAACAAACCAAAACTGAGAAACGAGTGAAAAGATTAAAACCTGTAAAAATCACATATTGTGTTTATTGGAAGGACGAGAGTCTCTCTTGGAGTTACAGGTAAGCTGAGAAACAAATCCCTGGTCTCTGCAGTGTGGCATGAGAAGTTTGCATGTCTCTGACTCTGAATAAGAAAGTATTTTTTTCTTTTCTTTTCTAGCCTGACTCTTATCCAATTTTACACATTCACATTTAGGAGCTTCCATATGTTTCTATCACCCACTATTGAGTAGCTCCACTGGACCAGTTGGAGGTTAAGTGTTTTGCTGAAGGGCACATTCACAATAATTGTTTGAGGAGGGGAGAGAGGGATGTGGGCTTTTCCTCAGTTTTGTAGCCTCAGGCCAGCACTTAAAATAGATGGGTTTCAATGTAATATTATTTGGAATGGCACTACCCATCAGATACTCTGTATTATAAAAAGACCCAACTTAAAAACATCTTAACCCATGACAGTATATCAAAGTTATTACTTTGGCGATCTTTCCCTTTTTTTCCATGAGGACAGGACCTTCATGTGGTGCATGATCTTTCTTTCTCTACTGTCACTGCAATGGTAGACTAATAAAATAGAATATACTGGATAATTAATATGGTTTAAGACTTTACCTCACTCTCATCTGGATGATGATGATGATGATGATGATGATGATGATGATGATGATGATGATGATGGTGATGACGATGACGATGACGATGACGATGAAGATAAAGATGACGTGTAAGATGAGCGTGTCGATGATAACAAAATTGTTATGATTTAGTTACACAGCGCAGATTACTGGGGAAAGAGTAGAATAGCATTGAATAGAATTAAATTTGTGGTATTTGAATTTTAGTCACATGATAATATTTCCAGTCTAGACTAAATTATTTTGTTCTCTGCATTTTGGCAGGCATAGGTGCTAAAATCATTGTTCCTCTTATTTTTTATTACATTGTTGGCATGGCAACCAAAAACACAACCACATATACACGTGCACAGATGTAGATAAATCAGTCCTTTTGGAAGATTATTTTTGCAAGTGGATTGTAGGAGTAATTCATCTCAAGTGAAAAGAAAGCTGGATGTGAAATCCAACTCAAATTGGATAGCGCATGGGTCACTGTTTGTTTTTGTTAATGCAAAAATGGCAACAATGTCTCTTGCTGTGAGGTGTGGATGTACAATCTATTCATACCATTTGGAAGGTTTCTCTGTGTTTGTGATCAGAGGACTACTGCTTCATCATTTTATGGAGGCCCAACAAACATCTCCAGTTTTTCCTCTGGATAGCAGTTAGTTTTAAAATTACTGGTTATATTACTGTTCTTGAAAAAAGTAGCTAAAACAAAGCAGACTCATCAAGAAAGAGTGAGAAATTACTCTAACTCTCAAGCCAAAGAATAAACTTTACTTGTTGCGTGGTGGTAATGTTGAGCCCTGATCAGTAGTCTATTTGTGAGGGCTTCCTACATCCTTCTCCACTTCCTCCACTAACAGCAAAAGAATTTAAGTTGCAAATATGAAGTAACCAGTCTAATAACTAGATTGATATTGAACTAAAATAAAACTAAAATTCTGTTCCATTTTGTTTTACTTTGACAGTTTACATTTGTTTGTAAAAAAATCGACAACATGGCAGCTTCTCAAAAGTTAAGCCACAAACCCACAAATTTCAATGGATCACATGATTGAATTATAACTGCATTTCAACATACAATATAAACACAACTTTCTGAGGGAAACCCTGACTATTCCTTATTTATGCTAACAGAGCACCACTGAATATAACACAGCAGTATTAAAACCATATAGCTCCACTGACCTGCCAATTAGGAGGAACTCTCCCACCAGTCCCTGCCGTCTCATGGCCATGAGAATGTTACGGACAGTCATGCCCTCACAGAAACATGCCACCACCCTGGCTTTGGGCAGGTGGGCCCTCAGTCTCTCCAGCAGCCGGTCAAAGCTCTGCTCTCCAGCATTGCTCCAGATTTTGCCTGAGGAAAACATGTCAGACAAGTGAAAACATGGTCTGTGAAGGTTGTGATGTGTCTGGATCTATCTAGCTTCAAGTGTTGGGTTTCTTTTGGTTTCTTTGTGTCACATTTTTACAATTTCACTATGCCAACCACCTGACATCCCCAGTGTGAAATGTAAGTTTTCACAAGGGTTTAAAACAATCAGCCAACCTCTTCGATAAAATACATTTAAATTGAGACAGCTCTTAATTTCACTTTAACTGCTGACAAAATGGTGTATTTTTGTTTGACTTTGTTTTACTCAACATAAGAGGTATTTAGATGTTTGAGTGAGGACTGTTATCACTGTTGCTCATTTAAAAAATTGCCAACAAAACCTAATATAGCATTATTATGACAAACTTCTGTAACCATGGGATTATTATTGCTTGGTTAATTGTAGTTGACTTGACCTGAGTACCTACCAGAGTGGGCAATACAGATGCCCTCCTTGGCAGCCATGTCCTTGAATGCTTCCATCCCACTTTCACCATAGTTACCTGGAAAGCCAGATAAAGGTTTAGGTTGAGAGATATTTTATAAATTCAGTTTAGTTTTTAAATAACTCAAATTACTGTTTGGTAAGCAGATGAGAGGCAGATGATGGATGATAGCCAAGGGTGTTGTGATATTGGAGTAATAAAAATAACTGGGATATTTAAAAATGAAATGACAATACCATGGTTATAATGCACATATGATATAATGTATATAATACAGCACCTGTTAAATCAGTTCTGTTTCTATTCATTTTGCCTTTGCCACAGTAGGTGGCAGAAATGTACTTTAACACTAGTTGCCATAAAAAAACAAATCATTTCAAATAATTGTTTTTTTATACACTTTTGTACAGTCACGATTACAGACTCTCTCTGCAACTCCATGCATTGGCATTTTGAGTGTAATTTATCTGCCAAATAGATACAAAAAAACACTCAAGTGAAAGATTAATTTGACTGCTATCTTTTTTTTCAAATTTTCGGCAGATATTGAGATATAATTTTTTAGGAATTCTTGATTATGTTAATCTTGTGAAACTCTTTTATCATAGAAGCTCTGATAGTAACATATAAATGCTTGCACATATATAAAAAGACATAGAAAATGACAATGACTATTGATTCAATTTAGGTCACGACTGGTGCAAACTGAAAGAAGAAATGTGTCATCCTGAATTGTCTAATCCCTCTTTAGAGACCATGATTTTTTGAAGAAAATATGACACTTAAAAACCTGATCCCCACTGATTCTTAAAAACATGCCCACTGCAGTGACTCTCCCACTACTGCACTACTCGTAAAAGCTCAAATTTATGTCAGAGAAAACGTCTCCCCACTGTGGCACCCGTTTCGTTGCCAAAGAAAGTGGGTGACCTGAAATTTATGCTAATGAAGGGTTGTACACACTGGCAAAGAATATGATAGGATTCCCCTCTATAATTTCTCTTCCTCTCCCTTTTATCTCTTCCCCTTATATGTGTTGATTGAAGAAAAGATCAGAAAAATCTCTCATTCCTACCATTTATACTAATACTTCTTTCTTTTTTCACTCAATGAGCTTGTTATATCTTCTAATATGTATTCCTTTTTACTATGAAATCAGCAATACCATGCAGTTTAATTAGGTACAATTGATCTGTGCTCTACTTAAACTGATGATGAGCACAATAGGTCAAATAAGAAAGAGCATTGAAAACAGAGTGACAAAAGGGTAGACAAAAGAGAAGAGAGGTGGCAAATTATGGTGGGAAAAGGGGTGCACACAGAGAGAAAAGGGCACAGACTGAGAACCAAAATGTACACTGAAAGTAGAAAAGGTCCCACAATCCCTGACCGCTGGTGCATCTCAGTGTCTGTGTGAGTGTGTGTGGGTGAGTGTGTGTGTGTGTAGTCAGACCAATGATGAGTGTGGTGGAGCGAAGTGTAAAGTCCTGTAATTAGTGTCTCAGTGAGAGGACTGGGAGACAGATGGTACAGACCGTCCTTCCACTCGCACGCTCACACATACACACATGCACACATTCCCTCTCTCACACACACACGCACATTCATACTGTTACCATCATCAAAATCGATAAAGCTTGTAACCTACTTCACTCTGGTCTCAACAGGGATTTATGTGTGAGACTTCTCTCCCTCTCTCCTTCGCTCAGTAAGCCTGTCATGTGTCTCTTTATCTTTTCGTTTCTGGCTCTCAATCTATCAAACACATGTACACCCTTTCATTGCTACTTTACATTACCAGCACACTCCCACACAAATACACTTATGCTCCCATTCCTCCCAAACCAGAACCCACCAACCCACGCACACACATTCATCAGTTTTAGATATACACTGTCAGCTGAAAGAAAACACAATAGAAGTCTGCACTGCAAATGAAACACTAATGTCCACACACACGTTAAGACACACAGACCTATTTGTTGCTAAGAACATTGACCTAATATCTTAAGCACGTATCTATGTCATCATACTTTTATTATGTAAGCATAGCAGGTTGCAAAACTTGCTTTTCAGGGATGTCATTGAAAATCACCAAATTATTTTCTGTTTGATAAAACAGAATATACAAAAGCAAAGCAATATCAAAATAAGCAGATATCATACACTCAGGATTAAAGTAACTACTTCATTCAAAGGCAAACAAAAGAACCCCCCCACCCTCCATTAAGTTCAGCTCCGCTGTGGATGCTTGCACCTCCTGCTTGCTGCAAATCACCTTGACAACCTATTCTGTTGCCTCAATCATAGCTTTCATCCACTCACTTTAGCCTCTCTCTCTGTTTACCTCTGGTTTCAACCAACATCTTGCTTTTTTTGTTTTGTTGTCACCATTATAAACACACAGGCGAACTCTAAATATTTTACCTACGCACAGTTAGTAACCACTTCCTTTTATGTAAGTCTACTGTGACCATCGCATGTGATGAAAGCACCTCATATACAGCACACTTATCTCATACTTCCTTGTAACAAGTGATGATTTCCTTTCTTTCATCACCTCCCACTGAAAACCAACTGGGACCTCCAGCACAGACATCACACATTCATTGCTTCCCTCTGTTTTTTTATATCTCTTTTTTACCCATCTGTGCTTTTGTTCCTTTAACCTCTTGCTGGTTTCCTCTACAAAATCCTGTCTCTCTTAAATAATTTATTTAAATCTAAAGTTTTAATGACAAGCAAAAAGCTGCATCAGTAAAAATATGCAAAGAAAATGGACAATTAATAAGGGGAAAAAACGTTCACCCTATGTGCCACACAAATTCATGCTCTTCTTCCCTCTTCTTCTTTGATCTGTTCCCTTCATCTTGTTATTCATCTGGTATATTGCAATACTTTACAACATGCAATTAAATGCAAAAGCTGAAGGGTCCTCTGCTTGCCCTCTGTGGAGCTCCCTCTCCTCCCCCTCAAGCTACTTGCGTCTTTTACTGTTTCCTCATAGCAACTAATCAGGCAAGTAAAATTTAAGATACAGAGACAGGTGGTTCAGTATCTTTGCTCCCCTCCTTTCCATCTCTCTCCTCTCCCTCTTACCTTTTCTCCATCCTTTTAAATTACCATCTTATCATCTTGTCACTCTTATCAGGTATATTTCATGCAATTAAACATTCCCCCCCTCTCCTCTGTGTTCCCTCCTTGACTATTTTCTCTTTTCAACCCTAATTTCCTCCCATAGCTTCCTCCAACGAAAAACAACAGTAAGAATTCAAACATTATTAAGTAAAGAGCATCCTCTTGCCTTCTCTTCCTCTCCCTCCCGATCCCTCTGGTTTACATCTATCTTAGTTCTCCTCGATCTTCACTCATGTCACTGCTACCCAATAACACATCTGGAGTGCTACAACATTGTGCGGTTAAATGTCAGACACAGTAGCACACTGAGGCAGACTGACACTTGAACTGTGTCAAACACACAGTTACACAAGATCAAAGAAATACATGGCTACCAGAACACACACATCAACACAAATACAAAAAAGCATAAATTAACACATGGACACAGAGAATCACTAAATCTATATGATTTTTTTTATACTGAGAAATTATTAAGTAACTGTAAATATTGGTAAGACATCTTTTATCTCCTAATGTTGTTGTACAAAATTAGGGCTTCAAGTAATGAATATTTTAATTAATCTGACATTAACCTGTCTTGATTAAACAGTCATTTGTTTTAAAAAATCTTTAAACAGTAAAAAAATAGCCATTGTAATACTAAAAGACTGGTGATTGTTGTCAATGTTTTTGATTTTCCCAAACAATCCATTTTATTATGTAATTCCAAGACATTTAGTGCACAATGTACACAGTGGAAGTGACAAATTTTTGTCCTTTTTGCCAGAAAAACTTTAATTCACAATAAATTAATTGTTAGAATAGCCAAAGGTTTATTTTCTCTTGATCAACAAATCGATTAGTTGTTTCTGCTCTACTTAACTTTCATTTAAAATGTACATATAAACTGTCGTTTGCAGCTGCATGGAGAAAGAAAATAATGACCTGCTCTGGACATGATGGCTGAATGTTCCGTTCAATAAAGTCAGTTAATGTGATTACTCACTCAATAAGTGATGTAAATCTATTTTGTAGCTTATGGGTGGGACAAACGTCTAGTCTGCACTTCTCTAGTCTGATAAGACATGAACAGCCTCACTAGAGCTTATATAAGCTCTAACAGGGAATCATGATACAGTTTATCCATACATATGCCACTAGAACTCTTAGTTTTACTAAAAATTAGCTGCTGAATATATTTTCATTAATTAAAGATTATATGTCTGTTATCACTTTTTTCTCTCTGGAAGCAACCTCAGGCTGAAAAAAGGACACAAATCATCAATTTTATGACCATAAGAATGCTTTTCTCCACAGGTGAATCCTCTCGAGCTTTATTTAGACCATGTATTTATTTTACCGAGCAAATTCTAAAAACCAGAAATATACCATGTCTGTGTGCATAAATCTCCCTTTCTAGGACTCAAACATGTAAGTAGATATTCTTAATCTTAGTCAGTTTCAATGACCTGTGTCCAAAACCCACATTTTTCCTCATATATTAAACAACCCCTCTTC
Source organism: Acanthurus lineatus (assembly GCA_029814665.1). Taxonomy (NCBI): domain Eukaryota; kingdom Metazoa; phylum Chordata; class Actinopteri; order Acanthuriformes; family Acanthuridae; genus Acanthurus; species Acanthurus lineatus. The sequence continues at coordinate 11,205,246 of JAPZDV010000024.1, read as the reverse complement.
AAAGATATCCGCTTTTAACCTGTTTTATCATGGCAACAGCTCACCCCCTCCCCTTGTTTTAATGACTCTACTAACATCTGTGCCAATAGGAAATCTGTATTTAATACTCCCTTACAGATATCATGGATAAAGCCTGGGCAGCGTTAAAGCTGGCAAACCATCTATCTAACTTAACAGAAGCTATTAAATCGATTCCCAGAACACAAGTTTTGAAATCTAGCCGAGCCAATTTGAGTAGATGTATTCCTGTGACCCAGGCTCATTACAGCACAGAACTGCTCTTGTTATATGGGAACCCACCACAAACTGGCCCGTGACCCACTTTGAATTTTTTTTCCCTAAGGCAACACTGCCAAACATGAAATGTAGGAATGTGCACAGATTTTGTCTTTCTCCTCTACCTCATTCACCATACCTTTCTCTACCCTGCCCTCCCCAACCCATCCTCACTTTCCTCCATCCTGCCAAGGCCACTGCAGCTAAATAGACAGAGGGCAAGTCATTCTCCAGTGACAAGGAAAAGAAGAATTAATGGAAGAAGAAAGGGAGAAAAAACAAAGACAGTGGAGAGAACAGAGAATCGCTGGTGTCAGGATCACAACAGCCAATAACAAATAAGGGAAGGAGATGAGAGAAAGTGAGTGAGACAAAAGGGGAGCAAGAATAAAGTTGAAGAGGTGGAGGGGAGGCTGACAGCTTGATTTATTGAGAGATTGATCAATTTCTGTTGGAGCGTGCTTGGGTGACACATGTCAAATTTCATGTCAATAAAACCCATTGAGCTGTAATGAATTGGGCTAAACAGAGCAACACAGAGAAAAAGGAGAGAGAGACAGAAAACAGTGAAACAAAGGAATACTAAACTCAGTGTGGTGGAGAATGGTGATTCTCATCAGTGAATACATACTGAACACTGAAACCCAATTACAGCCATGTGTGTGAATTATTATTAGCCTGTTTCATGATCAGACTGACAACAGACTGTCAGGCACCGCATGGAATATGCACACATTAAACTCAACAGCAGAGCATGCATACAAACGAATGGAAGATTTTGATGGTGGGTTTAAGGACAGTAGTTACGAAGAACACTTGGCTCATTTACAGAATCTAGTTGTTATCCAACTGGTGAGCTGAAAATGAATATTATACTACTTCTGCATTTACATGTTATGACTTATTTCCATTTGTTTAAATCAGCACTGTAGAAGATGTATGCATACTGTATTAGCCTGATTATAAAACAATGTTTCTCGCTGGATGTCAGGCTTAAAAAAGTTGAGGACATCTGCTTGAGGACTCTACACTTACATATTCATAAAACCAGATGCTCCTGTTAAACTCGAATTCAAGCACACCCATCCTCTGAAATAGCATCAGGCTGTGTATCTATTTAGTTTTATGGCCACAATTGGAAAGAGATAATGTTTAGTCAAGGGAGAAGACTTCTATGTATCTCACACCAAAAAGAAATGGCTGTAAAATCTGCAAAGTACACACATATATTCAGGTGTGTGGCATATATCCACTGATGAGAAAGTAATACTCACAGTGTTCCCCCTCCACTAATATTACTTCATTACTTCAATGTAATTACTATGCTGATATTACATGTATTATTCAGATTCCTGTGAATCAGTTTCTCTGCCTCTCTTTGCCTCCAGATGCAAAATGTTAATGCAGAGAATTAATGAGTCCCTATAAACTTACCCCCACCACCCCACCCCCCCACCCCCCACCCTCTCCACCCCCATCGCTCTCTGAATCTGCAGATCCTGTACACTCTCTTATCTTTCCCAGGCATGCTACAGCCCTACACACACACACATACACAGCATTAACATTGCTTTTCCCATTCTCTTTTTACCCCTTGTGCTTCATCCCACGTTTTCCTTTCTCTTTCCTCACAATAAACTCTTCATTTCCTCTCTTCGTGCTTCCTTTCCCCCCTGCCCTCTCTCCTCTCTCTCAACACACTCTCCTTGTTCTCTCTCCCCTCTTCAATGCCTTCCCTATCTTTTCCCTCTCTCTTGTTTTCTCCTTCCTTTCCCTTCCTAATTCTTCAGTCTTCGCTCTGCCACCCTCCCTCTCTGTCTCTCACTGTTTGAGAGTGATTGTATTTGAGAAGGCAGAGGCCGACCTTGAAGACCAGCTCCAAGGTCAAACCTGCCTGACTGAGGAAATACAAAGACTGACACTTCCCAGACAAACACACATTTGCACGCATACATAACTACGAACATTTTCTCAAACACAAAGATCTATAAGCACACACACTACATGTTTGTTGCTAAGATTAGGAGAAGCACAACAGCAAGCTTGTGCATGCACAAACACAAAGAGACAAACTCATAAGGAGATCTCTCTCATGTGAAACAAATTAAATGTCACGCATAAGACAACTGTTATTTTTGACACAATTGTTACACATATGCAGGGCTGGATTTTTCTGTAGGGTAACCTTTCACTTAAATCAGTGTAGACAAATCTGCAATTGTCTTAACATCTGCAAAGTAACCACTTTGAATTTACATGTGGGAGAATAAAAGTAAATCCTTGTGTAATTTCACAAGATTTTAACGCATAATATGTGATTTCTGCCACTAGAAATATCTGTACCAAAACAATAAAAGCAAAAGCCATAGCTTTAAGATGTTGTAAAGCAATGTTGGATCATGATTAAAATCTATCTGACTGACTCAGGCAGAAACATTTACAGACAAGGTTATGTACTAACATTTAATTCACATTCTGTTAAGTCACGTTTGCAAGCCTTTTTTCACTCCCTTACTGGTGTTAATCCAAAATTTACAAAACGAAACGCACCATCAACCTAAAATCATAGATTTCTCTGTGTTTTTGACATTGCTGGAAATTAATATAGCCGTAATTAATTCACAATTATACCTTAATTCAAAAGTTGCAATGCCTTTGTGAGGCCAGGATCTAGAGTCTTCATTGTGTGTGTTTATGTTTGTGTGTGTGTGTTTTTATCGCTCTTTATCACACACTCTCAGGTTCAACAAGCTCATTATCTGTGGACACATCCACACACACAGACACAGTTACTGCATTGTCCTCCAGTTCCTGTAGCTGTCACACAATCTCCACCTCTAAACCTACTGACCCACGACACTACCATCTTCAGAGTGACTCACTGGCTTTATAGAGTAAATCGAAATTGCACATAGATTTTTTGAAAATCAATCCTCTCTTTTCTTCTTGAAATTTTTGTAGCACATAGTCCTCCTCATGGTCTCCATGGGTTTCTACCTTTGTCATTCTTCACTGATGATTTGGTATCTATTTTGAAAGGGTACTTTATACTCTGAGGTCAATTTCTGCTGAGACTCCTCTCCTTTAGACTATACTTACTGGCATAGTCTGTCTCGTTTATTCCTGGCAGTGCGGAAACCACCTGTTCTTGTGATCCCATTGGTTCCCTTATCCTCCAGCAATTAACTTATTACCTACACTGCTGTTTTTCGACACGAGCGCTTCATTAACTTCTTGGCTTCTATCTAGCTTCAGCTCAGCTACAATACTTCTATGTTAATCACATTTACCTGAGTAAGCTAAAAAAAACTCATCTCTTTGAAAAACTCTTCCCCTACCCTATCTGCCGCACTGTTGCTATGATGAATTTTGTCAAATACATTCCTCTCTTCCTTATCGCCTCCTTTCATCTTGTCCTTGCACAGAAATTACTTATGTATTGTTTAAAGACAACTTTCCTGCTTTTTCTACTTGCCTCCAATTTTCTCAAAAAGTTCCTTTATGCAAAGCATCCCAAATTTCTGCCCAGTTGAGCGATCAGAACTTTCCAATTTGACTACTGTTACATTTATTGTAAGTTACTGTGGATAAGATTTATGTTAATAAATGTTATGAGGAGCTAAGAATGCAGTACAATGAGGCAGAGGCAGAACAAGGAGGAGAGAACAAGAAAAAGGAAAAGACAAGAGTCTGCATGTCTGTGTCTAAGCTTGGAAGAGGAGTTTAAATGTCAGAGACAGACTGAGTAGGTGTTTTTACCTTCAGTGTGTATAGCAGACACATAGCTCCAGTTGTATCTCTTCACAATGTCGACCATAGCTCTTGCTTGCTGGGCATCTGAAGGCACCACTCGCATAAAGTACTTATAAAGGCTCTGAAACATTAGAAATAAAATCAGTGACAAGCAGCATTATATAAAAGCATCTAGAACATTCAGCTAAGTAATGGCTAATTTTACGTAATAAAGTTTAAATTAAAGTAACAGTGACACAGTCTCTCTCTAATTGATTCCCTTCAATATTTATAAGCCTCCATTTAAAACAATTTGATCTGTATAACTTCACCTTATCGCTGAGGTCCATACTGGTGGCAGAGTAGGCAATCTGTGGTATATTGAACAGCTGTAGAAGGTTCTGAACCTGGATGGCCACTGAGCTTGACCCTGGTCCAATTAATCCCACAATGGGTTTCTTCCCCCGCATTGGAGTAGCAGAGGGGTCTGCACACTTCATCGTTGTTCCTCCACCTCCTCCCCCTCCCCAGGTACCCCCTCCACCCCACTCCTCAGCCTCATCAGAGGAGACTAGCGAATCCCGTATAAACTCGATGCTCTGCTCCAGAGCCACAGCTGAATGCCAACAGGAGTCCCGGATCTCACAGCCCAGGGTGATGTTGGGAAGGATGTGAGGGTCAGTGTTGATGCGGTCCAGTGTGTGCATCATGGCCTCCACCCTCTGGATGCCATACTGCTCTCGCACTGCGCCACACTTCCGCTCATGTACCTGTGCATAGTGTGCAACATGGAAAAAGAAATCAAATTTTGTCAAATTGAACTGACATTTAGATAACAATGTTGTCTTAATGTTCTCATTACTGATAATGGCACTAATCATTTAGTCACATTTTAATTTTTTTAAAAGACTGAAAAAACAGTAAGACACATTTTTGAAATTACACTTTCAACACAAAGGGTCTTCACTGTTGGACTAATATTGGTTTTATAGCGGCATTGCTTCCATGTTTGAAGAGTCATTTGTTTCCTGTTTGCAATTATCCATAATAAGATGGAAAAGCTTCACAGTCAGTGGGTGACCATGGGTTCCTGGGGCAGCTGGTGGAGGTTGAAGATTTGTGGACTTGTTGAGCTTCCCATTCCATAATTGAATGTGGTTTTTGGGTCTTAATAGGCAAGAGCAGCATTATGAATCTCTGTATAATAGATGAGGAATTCAGCCAAAAAAGTATCTGTAATTTTATGCATTCTTTATCTTACTTATTCAGAGTGTTTTTTTCAGATCCAGGCAGGATTACAGTGAGAGAGAGTGGAAAAATGTGTAAATGTAAAAAATCTTAATAACTTAATTCCTTTAACTATGACACACACACCATCCTGCAAACTTCCACAAACACAAGATCACAACATTACCTTGTCAGCAGGAGGCTGATGATGGACGGAGAACAAAGCTCCAATGATGATGTCACCAGGTATGTGTGCTACAACTCGCCGTTCGTTGGACTGGGCAGAGTCAGCTTGATGAAGACCCACCCAAATGGACAGAACTAGCAGCAGACAAAGCATCATCTTGGTCCGTGAAGGTCACAAAGGAGAGGCAGATCTCAGGTTTGTTGTGTGGAGCCTTCACAGGAAACTACTTGTCCAAGAATCACTTCTCCTGGCCATGGCAAGAGCTTGCAGCACAGAGGAGCTTTTGACAACTGAAGATTTCAATTTATTCCTTTCTTCTGACTTGACTTTCTTTGCGTCAGATTTCAAAGCGCGACCATCACTGCAACAGCTGAGACAGGTGCAGCAGTGCAACCTGGGAAATTCAAAAGAAAACCTGGGCTAAGTCTCATTGGCTGACATAACTTCAGGTTCTCCCAATTACAAGGTAGAGTTGGTCTCCACAGTAACAGGTGACAGACAGACATGTTCACAGAAACCTGTGAGCAGAGAAGACTTTGTTAGAAATTCTTGATTCCACAAGCAGGTTCGTCACACAGACTCGTCTGTACATTAAGTTTACTTCTATATCAATATAAATGTTTAGCTAAGTTTAGTGTATTATATTTTCCACATAAATTGTGGAAATACAGTAAATACTAGGCTATAACTATGATTCTAATGTCCATTCATAAAATTTTTCAAGAACAAGCAAGTGCACAAGCAGTTTAACACAACCATTTTTAACACATGTAAACAAGGTCCTTTATTTCCTCTGCAACCTAATTTTACTTATGCCTTATTTTCTAAAAACTACAAGAAGTATGGAAAATTTTGTAAATAAAAGCCTGAGCTCATATCTCTCACTCTCACTTGATGCTCTGTCTGTGTGCACCCATTACATTGCTGATGTAAATGTCAACATATTTTATATTAAATTAAAACAGGGATGCAAACTGTGCAAGTGATATCAACACAATGACCACTGCGCCCGCCATTAGAGTGAAACACATAATGAGCTGTTGCTGTTTGTTGCTAATGTAGCTTAATGTGATGACTAGACCACGGGTTATAAATCACTCTGACTGTGCAGAGTCACCACTGTGTCACCATAATATCAGTAACACAACCGCAACAGCTGCTATGGGAAGTCTTTGGTAGTCTGGCAGGCCTTATACAGCACCCACTCCTTTAACTGCAATACCAACAAGGTCACATAAAATTTGTGGCAGTCCCATTTTCCTGAATATTGTTCTGGTCCCTGAAGACTATCTCTAATGCTGAAAAGCCTGATGAGTACCAAAAAAATCCATCAGCATACCGTATGCCATTCTTTAAGTATCTGCCCTTCAACTCTAACCCAATTAGAACTGGTATGTTATATCCTTTTCTCCTGCTGCTGTAATGGTTTCAGTTTAATACTGGCTTTTGGGTGTTCTCTCAAAATTGGGCCCCTGCGCATCTTTCTCATTACAATTTCAATTGTTTTCACAACTGAAACTAAGCCTACCATACATCCTTTGGCGAAAACTTTGTCAATCAGTGGTATTTTGTTTCTTCTTTTGTTCCAAAGACATCAGACAATTGCACCTGCCTTTTAAATATAAATTATAGAATGCATCCATTTAATAAAGTACAAACAGAGGTTAGATAACAGTGAGGAATCCCCTTTGCAAAATGTGTGCAAGTCAGCCACTAAGTGGATGATTCAAATAGACACACGGGACACATTTAGCTACAAGAAGTCCATCACGCATACGGTTTTTAACTGTCAGCCAAACAAGGAGGGACATCAGTTTCATCCCCTGAGCAAACTTTAAAGCAGCCATTCCTCTGCATTAATGGGAAGGTCTTATAATTTACTTCGCCTTAGAGTTATACAAATACTCAATTTCACTGCAATGGAGCAAGTTAATTGGTCGTAAACAGCAGGGGAACTGGGACAGGTTCCACAGCAGAGGATAGCATCCACTGCTTATGCAAAACAGGATCAAGGTTGTGACAGGGATGTTGGGGGTTTGCTAAGTGGGGGAAGGAGTGAGAGAAATGAAGATGGTGTGTGGTGAAATATCTATTCAATGAATACAGAGAGAGAGTATGAGAGAGACACGGAGGAGGAACGGAGAGCATATCAGGTCAAAAAAGACAGAGAGGTGGTGAAAGAAAGAGAAGGGGAAAGTATATGCAGAAAGAGGTTGAGGTAGATAGAAAGGGAGAAATAAAAAAGCAACAAGAAGAGAGGAGTGAGTGATAAAAAAAAGGCATCAAGGGACAGAGAGTCTCACTGAACATAATTAACATGACAGTGTCAGGATGGCAACAGGACTAACTGCTGCTGCTCCAATAATGAACAAATTCTCGGTTCCCTCTTTCGCACACACACACACACACACACAGTGACACAATTGTGTCTCTGTTTCCCATCCTCTCTATCTGCTGGCACATTAAAATAAAGTAACAAGTACTCACACATTTGTACACACATTCCCACTTACCAAAAATCATTCCACCACAACTTCTATATCCCTAAGATAAGCCAATGTTTCATTTGCAATCCTCCAGTATCTCCCTCTGACACACTCATTCTCATACATGCTGTTGCTCCCCCCCTGTGTCTCTCGCTTGTTGCCTAGGACTAACTGTGGCTGAAAGACCAAGAAAATCAAATCCTCATTCCCTAAACAAACATTTTGCACACACCATTAGGTATTTATATCTCTAGTTCTATCCAGACTACTCATAAGGGCATTATAAAACCGTCCAAATCAACTTAACACAGACATAAACACACAACTTAGGCAGAGACAAACAGACATTCTCCCTCCCCATGTCTTCTTTTAATTCAATGAATTTCATTAGTGCTGACACACTGTTTGGTGTGCTACGAAAGCATTTAATTTACCGCATATAAAAAAGGGACAATAACAATTATAATTATTTATCTAAGAGAATCCCTGGTACACAGACACATTTATTTTCTCTATTTATTTCCTTATCACACACAGACATTTGTGTTTGTTAATAATGATGATGAGGGACAGCATCTGGAGATTTCAAAATAGACTGACACATTTTTAAAGCTACATATTTTTACTAATAAAATAAGGAAAAAAATAAGTATCCTAAAAAAAATATAGATCTGGACAAACATTAACTGTAATTATTCACTGCATGCATTCACCCACAGGGACACATACATACTATTGCAGAGTGCATTGTGTATGATTTACACATTAAAAGTGCCCTTCACCCACATAATTTTAAGAGTGCAGATCCTTCATGCTCTTGATATGCATATCTCTCTCAGTAATATATTACCAGTACCATAAAACAATGCAAGGATAAATGGAGTACCAGCAGAAGACTTTTTACATGTAAAATGGACTTTACACATTTTTACATTATAGATCACGTCCCAGTATTGCTGGATATAAAACGTATCACCTTCTGGTCACAGCAGTAAAATGCGTGAATGTTCAACAGAAAATATCACATTGTTTCTCAAATGATTTGCTGGCAACTAAAGTGGGTCATTCTGCTTTTTCTGTTGTGTGCACAATTCAGGGAGCAGCAATATTTCGAGAAGCTTCAGTTGTTCAGGGAAGTCTTTGCTGAGTGGGCATGTGACAATGTGTCTCCATGTGCCTCTTATTCCCGAATGGACAGAGGTGCTCCTAATCGCACCTGAGCCCCAGGAAACCAAATGTTTCAGCATGTTTTAAAAGATTTAAAGATTTATTTTATCATCACTAATTGCTGCAGTGTTTCCAGAATTATCTAAATGCCACAGGAAGCTACCCTGTGTTTTAGGTGAATGACATTATTAAAAGCTAAGAGATGTCAACACGCATATTTGTGCTTCAGTTTTTTCTACTGAAAGTAACACCTCGTGTTAAATCTTTCCTGACCGCTCCATCAACTACATTTTTCTAAGTCAGTCCATCTAATTAAACATGCATTACAATAGATAAGGTATGATATTAAATGACCTTAACGGTCTGAAAAGGACATGAGGATGTCAAACACGATCAGAATCTCTGAGACCACAATTCACTTGAGTGAGAAAGCCAGTACCTACATAAGATAGCTTACAAGTATGTCACTTTAAATGTGTTGTTGAGTGTTGTTGACTAACTCCCAATTGGCTCTCAAAAATGCAGTTATAGTCTCTGTCGTCAGGGAGTGTCAAGACAGTAATGACTTTACCTGCTGCAGCAGCAGGTCAGACAAGGTGTGACAGAGCGACGCCCGCATAACTCAGCCGAACAAGCTCTGACCTTACATCACTTCATTCTGCAATGTTTCAACAGGGACTTTCAGCCTATAGTCTACTCAATCGCACGTGTTCCGTGACCTCATTCTACTTAGGATTTGGTATCTTTTGTTGTTCGGTGATGTTCCTATTGTGTCCCTTTAAAGGGATTCATTGACTGATGTGGTATTTTGTATGTACTGAATTCATAACTGACATAGACGCACAGCGTATGGTCAAACTGCCTCTCTACACGGAGAAATCAAATCCAGAGA
>JAPZDV010000024.1:11164104-11195179 GCA_029814665.1 Acanthurus lineatus | reverse complement strand
GCTCTGACCTTACATCACTTAATTCTGCAATGTTTCAACAGGGACTTTCAGCCTATAGTCTACTAAATCGCACGTGTTCCGTGACCTCATTCTACTTAGGATTTGGTATCTTTTGTTGTTTCGGTGATGTTCCTATTGCGTCCCTATAAATGGATTCATTGACTGATGTGGTATTTTGTATGTCCTGAATTCATCACTGACATAGACGCACATCGTCTGGTCAAACTGCCTCTCTCCAAGGAGAAATCAAATCCAGAGACAACAACAATGACTGGCGCAGCGCTGCATCCGTCAACCGCAATGGGATATTCCGTCATTTGCACCGAATCAAACGCGAGCAGGGTTTTCTTATTATTAGTGAATGGTGCAAAGCATGACAGAGACACCGTCTGAAATGAACATGGCTATCGCATGAACCGAATAAAACCGGGGTTTTGATCCCTCTCTGTCTTATTGGCATGACTGATCTGCTATTTACACCAGTGCAAGTGGCTGTTCTCCTTAACTAGGTTACACTGTTACGGGATATAATCTTGTGATAATATTGAAGGACAACTAATCCAAATGTAACTGGAAACAAAGTGCCTTTAAGGATACTGCATGAGAAATAGATTTTAAAAAGTGCGACAAAATCACTCTGAACAGAATACAGAGTGAGCTAGACAGGATAAGTCTCTGTAGAAATATTGGATGTATTACGGTGATCTTTCATTCAGGCTATTTTTCTGTGAAATCTTAGCAGTGAGCCTTACCTCAAAGGAATCTATATATCTCTCCGACGTCACTGGCACGGTCCCGCTTGATAATTAGGTTGCAAGTTACAATCACAGAGAAAAAGGTACAGCCGATCATGTGTAGTCCAATGTCAGACACACCGGAGCATCCTCTGATTGCTGTGCGGCGTCCGAGCTTCCTCCGTTTTCCAGTCACGCACACCTGAGCCTCTCTCCAAACACCTCTCTCCCTCATCCCACCCCTTCTCCTATCCTCTGCTCCTCCTCTCCTCAGCCCCTCTCCGCGCTTTCCCTTCAAACACAACCCATCCCATACCATCTTTATCAATGATCCTTGAGCTTACAGACCATTCAGATTGTTTGTTGAACGTTTCTTTCTGCTTATTTATCTCGACTACCCTCCTGTCCATCACCTTACGTCACCCCACCTGGTGTGATCGGAAGCGGGGACAAATTAGAAAGACCTTGATTGAAAGGAAAGACAAGCGAGCAATAAAACAAGTTTGTGACAACAGGTCTATATCTAAGCTAGCTATCTTAAGGTAGGCTAATTATTAGTTGTCCTGCCATTAACGTTAGCCTGTATTTCTCTGCATACCATAATATCGCACATCCCGGAGAAATTAGGTCTCTCTGTTAAAGTATTAATGCGGTCTATTCGTTGTTTGTGATTTGAATAACTGGTGAAATTGGTCAAAGTTTTCAATTCCGGCTACCAAAGTTTAAATTATGCGCATTTGCCAATTAGCATAAACACTTCCGCAGCCGTTAGCCTGCTAGCTAAGCCAAATGGCGGCTTAACCAGGCTTTGTTGCTAAGCGGCGTATAGCGATAAGCTATGCTATGCTAAACTGCTAAAATGAACCTATTTTATCAAAGTTTTTTTCAACATGTTTCTCTTGGGCGAACTCCCACAACGCCTCTGTGATACAAAACCTAAGTGGATCGCTTTCTTCTTACTTTTTCTTCTGTTTCCTAGCCTAGAACTCACGTTTTCAGGTCAAATGAGGTAATTTGTATCAAAAACAACCAGGCTACAAACGCGTGTCGTACATGTATAAACTGTATGGCGTTAGAGAGAACAAGTGTGATGGCCAAACCAACTTCATTGATTTGATTGAAAAATGTCTCTCTTTACCGTTTCTTCTCTCGTCTCCATCACTCTCTAGTTGTCTGTAGTCCTCTACTGGTCCACTTGTCTTTTACTTCTACCTTTCACTTAATCCTGCATTCACAAATACCTTTGATTTTCAATTTAAGTAGCCCGCTGCAAATATCGGCCATAATATCAGTGCCTGTTGTTTCTCCGTGATTTATTGCCTAACGTGCAGGATGAAGGTGGACTGGTGCGTCTCTCTCTCTTTCCTTTGATCAAATAGACAGAGGTGACACCGTGGCCTGGGATAACGATGCAGAGGATGAGATCAATAACATCTGAAGTTTCATACAGCGGTCAAAGGAGTAAAGAGCCATTAACCTATAAAGCTTCGCCTGACGTCCAACTTCAAGACCCGCGGAGATCAAATCATTAAAGATAAAAAATCAATACAAATCTAATGGAAACATCCTGCTCCTCTTGCAAACGTCTCAAGACATAAAACGCTGGCACTGACAGGGCTATTGGTTTTGCACGAAGGACTACTTTTGTTTCCCATTTGTAGCAGCATTGGAAATTTTTTTACTTAATTTTGCGTAAATATAAGTATAATCTAATTGCTTGTGTTTGACGTTGATTGGTTTATTTTTATTTTTTATAATTTATTCTATCCATTCAGAAATCTATCAAAATACAAGCGTGTTATCTTAAGGTATATGATGGAAACCTCTCTTTACCACGTCTGACATATGGCCAAATAATAGTTCCTTGCAAGAAAAAAAAAACACTTAAGTTGCGTACTAGGAGAACCATGCCACTAATGTACGGCTACATAAATCTTGCAGTAGAAGAGATGGGGAATTGAAAATATCATTTGTGCTATTAGGTCGCTGTATATCTTATTGAAGGCAGAGTCTCACGGGAATATTATAGAAGTGATGTTTGTAATGGATTTACTGTAATAAATACTAAAGGGGTTATCTGAAGAAGCGTCTCCTTGCTGAGTAGTGACTTAGAGATGCTGATGAACTTGGCTGATTTAGGAAAAAAATAAAAAATACATGTGGATTTGCCTTCACTCCATCATGCTAATACATCCATTTCCCTCCACGAATGGTAATCAAGAGAAGTTAAGAGTCGCATACCTTTGCTTGCAGGACAGGTGAATGCTCCAAGAGAAACACAGCATCCCTCACGCGTCCATCAGGGCATCGCGCTGGCGGTGGGTAATCTACTTTTTCACTATGGCAACAAATAAACCCCCCTGTCCTGTCTCTCCGCCGCGCCACGCGCTCCAATGAGGAGGCTCCGTTCGCGTCACAGGTCACCCACCCTCTCTCTCCCTCTATCTCTCCATCTCTGTATCTCTCTTTCCCTCTCTCGATATCACACATACCTCCAAAATACCATCTGAAGATAGATACTGATGGAGAGCAGCCCCAGAGGAAAAAAAAAAAGGAGAGACAGGGAAGGGGGGCGATGGGATAGAAGAGGTTTTAGAGCTTGGCTATGACAAGGCTTGGATTAATTTGCCAGCCAAATGCATTTGGGATTAGTAGACCATTAAAAGAGCATAGACATACACAGGCACACACACGCACAACTACGTAAATTCACACTGTCTGTCTTACACACACACACTCACACACACATGCGGCTTTAGCTAATGCAGTGATAGCCTTACTAACCCTGACCTCTGTCTCCCAACCTCCCTCTATTTCACTTTTCAGAGCCGGTTATGACACAAACAAATGGGCTAACAAGCAAAGAGTTCACATGCACACCTAAACAGACTGTCTGTCACACATTCAGTCCCACAAATGTTTGTGTAAGCATGTGTCTGCTGGTAGAAATAATGTGTGTTGCCGTATTAGACCTATATCCAGCCATTTAAAGTTTCTAAGAGACACATTTGGCTGTTGTATATTCTGAGATAAATTATCCTTCAACTTGTGACTGAACAAAGCTGGAGAACATTGGGGACTCAATAAGGGCCACACAGCTCCCTTATTGCTCCTGGACCCACTTCAGGCTAAATCTGCCTATGAAAATACCAAAAGCAAAAAGCATCACAGGATCAGGTGTATTTTTGTTAAACATGAAAATCAAGCTGGTCAGTTTTTAGAAAGAGAAACAGGATATTTAGATAAATAACCATGCTTTATGATGTCCCATAACTGATGGGCATTAGAGTTATTCCCAATCAAGAGCTGGATGGTATGAAAGACACACTCCTGGGTGCTTCAGGGGACCTGATGAGCAGACTGTACCTGCATGTCTTCAGCTGTGTAATCTCACGACCTGATGTTGCATTCCAGCAGCCGTCTTAAGCTCATAGCGACACATATTCAAGCATCCAGCGAACAAAGTGGTACACATCTGTCAAATCAGATGAGCAACCTGGCAACACACTGCCTGAGCTTGCAGTGCAAGTTGTAACGCAACTCGCAAACTGGTACACAATATCCAGCTTTGTGAAATGATGTCAGTTCACTAATATTGGCAACTTTATCCAAAAAATAGGCTTTCATAAAATCTGCTTGCCTTTTAATTTTTTCATAAACGCCATAATCAGGCTGCCCACCAAAGCACTGGAATTTATGACTGATTTCCAATATTTAAACCTCTCAGTGATTTTTTTTTGGTGTGTATCTATTTATAAAAACACAAATAGATTGCACACTGCACGGTTGGCGATCACTTACATTTCAATTAATGATTATCTGGCCTTCAAAGGATTATAGGAAACTTACAGATGCAATGAATCAGAGGACTTGTGCTGTAGATTCAGGAGAAAGTAGCTTGCATTTTTGGATGGGACAGCTTTGTTGTTGCATGATGACACATTTGGTGTTAAAATGCAGCTTTGGAGGATCCAGCCTCTGAATTCAGATGCAACGTAATCCTTCATCTGCTCTGGCATCCCAGCTTTAAACCTAAATTAACACTTGTTATAATCTTTGGGGATCAGATCATACAGAACATTATCTTATAATAGATTTAGATTTTAGTGTTAAGGCCAGAGTTGTCGTGCAAAAACAACATTTCTCATGCACTGTTCAATTTAGAGATTTTGGGTTATTTTGCTTTCTTTTTTTCCCATACTAATAGAAAGACAGGAGCCAAAATATACATGAAGATGTTTATTTCAGTTTAGATTTTCTGGTCTGGAAATATTTACAAATATGTTCTCATTTTTGTTTAAAAATATTTGAATTTTTATGACACACATCATTAAGTCTCTTAAGCCAAATGAGTTTTTTCTCATAGTCATGGTGGTGTTTATTGTAAATTTTTTTACCTTTCAACTTGTAGCGTCTTGTCATATTTGTGTATCCCAGGATCTCCCACAACATATAAAAATAGATCCTTGCAAGCATATTTTTATTTGGGGGGATTTCTTTCACTCACACAGGCATCAATGATAGACTCCAACACACAGCAAGTTCGTCTGCTGTCACATCACATCCTGTCCTTGAGCTTCTAAATAGAGCTGCATAGGATGGATGAAATGCAAGAATGATCTGGGGTCACATTTCCATGGCAACCTCTTCACTGTTGTAGTAAAGCAGAAAATCAACAAGCAGCCAATGGATCAGCTAAGTTGTCTCATTTGATGCAAATCAAATTCTGCCTCACACACACACACACAAAAAATGTAACTCATTAATCACTCATAATCACTCAGATGGACGCTTGAGACTTGACTGATGCAAATTTGGATCAATAAGTGAATTAATATAAAACATGATAGAGCAGAGTGTGTCACGTCATGGAGAATTGAATTGAAAGACATAATAGATGAACATCATCCAGTTACCACACTGTTACACACATCTAACACTCTTAAGCAAAGTGTGTGGGCTACAGTGAAGTGCATCACATAGCAACAGGTCTCCTGGAAAATAAGATTACAGCGACACATCGAATGGTACAAGAACACCCTGTGAAACATACCTGAGCTGTGTGTGTGTATGTGTGTGAGACTGCTGTGCATCTGTGTACAAGTGGCAGCACATGCAAATAAACATCTATAGGTTACATTGCCTTTTTTACCCACACACCTCCGCAAATCACAAGCATAACAGTCAGTGTCACAGTCGGCAAATCAATTATTCAATGGCATTTCAAAATAACGTTGGATACCATGGTTGCCATAGACACATAGCTGATTTACTGGGTTGTCACTTAACTGTGATATTCTCACTCTAAGAAGGACAAAACTACAAAAGCGTAAAGCCAACAGGAAAACGAGGTTGCCAATTATTAAAACTGACTTTAATGTGATTCCTGCTGTGACAACTGTGACATTTTATACATATATATTAATCTTTGGTATTTCATTTCTAAAAAAAGAAAATAACATTTTAATTTGTTGATACGTGTCTTTATTAGGTATGTACCAATAATTAATAGTTTCATGATTTAAATTTGGGCCACAAGTGTAGCATGTGCACAAAACACATCTCAAATGCTTCTAAAATTTGTCCCAGCTGGTTGATATAATGACACTATTCACCATAAAAAAACATTTTCACTTGACATTTTCACACAAAAGCCAAAACTGTCCACCTACTTCAGCATTATGCAGCTCCACTCTGCAAAAACATTATAACAAGTTGAAACAGTTCAAAAGTCTCATTAGCAGGTTTACTTGCCTCATTAAAAAAATTACTGTGAGAATAAATGACAAAGGCCACTTGAACAGATGTGCGTTACTGCAGCATGACACTGTGTTCAGTTATCACATTCGAAAGTAGAAAAAATGCAAATTCAATCCACTTTAAAAAGAGATTCTTTCCTCAGATCATCCAGCCTGCTGCAGAGTCTGTATGCATACAAACTAAAAGCAGCCTCAGTATCGATGTTAACTGTCAGCACAGGTTGTCAAGCTGTCATAGTGTCTCTGACTAGCGGGACGTCCTGATAACAGGGACTGCACACCAACTGGGAATGATGCAGCAGCATATGAATGCTACCCTGCAGACATGAAATGACAACATTTGATAAAGACCAGGTGAAATGGGAGAACCTGTTAAAATATCAGTCTCTTTGGGCTGCAATTTTTGATTCTTTTTTGAAATAAACAATCTGATTATTTTTGCAGATTAATCGGTTTTATGTTTTAATCATAACGTTTCATCTTTGCACAGAATATGAGCAAAAAGCATGCACCTCAATTAACCCAGTGCCCATAAAGATGTTTTAAAGTGTTTTAATGTCTTTTCAACAGCTGAAAAGCCAAAGATACTCAGTTGATGTCATAGAGGATGTAATAAAAACAACATAGACACATTTGGAAGCTGGAACAAGGGATATTCAGAAATATTTGCTCTAAAGTGTCAATAAATAATTACAAGCTTAAAAAAAATAGTGCAAGATAGATTTTTTGTCAATTACCTAATCAGATATAGGTAGATTTATATGTTTCACTATCTGTCAAGGTGCAGATGAGGAGCCATTGGGTCACAGGTCAAGAGGTCTAACCCTCTGACCATCTATGAACCTCACACCCACATGCAAAGTACCTTTGATTTCCTCCAGTACACACACACACACTTATGATCAACAATTGCTACGACTGATTACTCTTTCCATCATTCCTGCCCTGTAAGCCGGCTGTTCACCTGTTAAATGATTTTTTCATTGAGTACAAACCAGTCAGGTACAGCTCCGGCTAAATTTTTAAAGTTGGACTGTAAAGCAATGTTCTGATTTTCAAGCAGATTTTCTAGCAAAGAAACTAATTATGTCCTTGGGCTACAAGGTGCAGATTGTTACTCTCCCCCTGTAGAAGACATCAGGAAGATTTATCTTTCATCTGTGTGGAGCAGCGGGGTGGATTTTAAGCTCTCTGAAATGAGAAACCCAGTCAAATAACCATCAGAAACACCACCAGCTGGTCAGATCAGTATTCTCACTCCTCTCTCGTCTCTTTTCGACCGATGAGGTGGAAATTTTAAGTGCGTGCCACAACCATGCTGTGATAGGCAGTCACCCCTGTGGTGCTCCTCTGTGTCAGGCAACAGGCGGGTCATGCTGCCCTCTTGTGTCTGCTTTTGACGAGAGGAGATTTATGGGACCGTCTCAATCAGGCGTCATTCGGAAATCTTTGCCCATGTCACATGGGTGATGAATAATTCAGGAGTTACTGGGGTGAACTGCTGGAACTTGAGAGGTGAATTTCTCAGTCAGTTCAAAGAAAATGCCCTCTCATACACACTCACACACGCACACATACACACTGACAGTCTCTCTCTCAGAGGAGCCCTGCGGACATGTTTTATCCTGTGACGGTCATTCCTGTGCGCTCCGCTGCGTTCCTGCAGCGGGATAAGCTGCATCCCGTGCCTGACTACTGCAGCATGTGACCGGCTTGTGATCCTGAGGTTTGGCGGATGACTGTCTGCTCAGAGCCCCACTGTACCAGCCTGCAGAAGCGGAGGAGGAGAGCGTATAAGAAAAAAAAACTCACTCTTTTTTTTCTAGTAGTTTCCACGTAAAGTACATTCTTGCATTGTGCGAATGATTGTCACGCTGTACCATGTGGTACAGATGAGGACGCTGTCAAATACTTACTGTTGTCTGTTGTTATGTAATAAATGTTTCTGAAACGATTGTGTAAGTTTTCATTCAAAAATTCAGATTTTATGCATCATCATAACCTAATATGCCATTTATTAGGCTGAATGAAATAGTATTCCCACCAGAATCAGCACTCATTAGAGTAAGTACAGCTTCTCAGGAACTTAAGTTAATCTTGAGGGTATTTTTTTCATTAATATTCACATTATATGTTACTTTTTTCCCACTACATTTTAGAGTTTATTATTTTAAACCTACTTTAACTCCTCCACAGAAGCTTAGTATCTACCACTCGCATATGGAAATATTGCATATGGTCAGACTAATGCATCAGTGATGATAATGCAGTTATATAATAAACAATAATGCCCCACTGAGTCAATATTCTGCTGCTTTACTGCATTACTAATTGATAATGATATCAACCGTCGTTTTCACATGATACCCAGGCAGCCTTGAATATGATCTCTGTAATCATCTAATTTGGGGTTGTGCAGAAATAACTGCCTGTATGCTGTGCTAAATAGGAGTAGCAAATGAAAAAAAAACATATCGAGTGGTGTAATATCCAGCTGGAAAATTTTGCACACATTACTTGCTAGTTAAAAGTGCAGCAACACAGAGATAAAATATACATTTTATATATATATAAAGAACTCAATGGTGTACTTAAGGCCTTGAACATTTAAAATTAAAAGGTTACAATTTTGTGATTAACCAGTGTAAAACATTGTTTGTTTGTCAAAACTATATTTCTATTAAAAGAAGAAGAAACTGTCACTTCCTGTTTTTATTTATGATGCATGAAATTAGATTTAGACTCACATCAGTGTGCATGACATGTAAGGTCATAAATCATGTCAATAATGTGGACATGCTCCTGACATGAACCAGTCCAACACAAGCGAGAAGTGAATGTTACTTCAAGTTAAAAGCAAATGTGGCAAATTCGCTTTCTGTCTGTCACATTTTAGCAAAACACAAAAACACCACAGCATTGACAACAAAAGGTGAGCTTTTATTAAAAAAAAAAGCAATAACAGAACTGACTTAAAAAACACAAACCATAGACACAAAAGGCATCACAAAGAAATTCAAAAATTAGGAAAATATAAAATCTAAAATAAAACAAAATAACTTGAAGATCAAGCAGGACATGTATAACAATGCAGAACAAAGGACCAAAAACAGGACAAACTGACAAACTGAAAAGGGAAACGCAAAGATTTTATACACTTAGAGTAAAGAGACACAGGTGGGGCAACTGAAACAGGTAAAACACACAGGTAATGAATAAAGGTTGAAACACAACAAAGACAGGAAGCAAAAACAAAAACATGGTAGAAAACTCAAAATAAAACTTCGAATAATAGAACTTGTTATGCAGATTGTGACATTATCAAAGAGCAACGAAACTTTTGTGCATTAAAAGTTATGTAATTTTGAAAAACACTGAATAAGGCTTTGTCAATTGATGGACAGTTAATGAGTTTTCCCAAACATTGTTGGTTTGGCTTTTCCTTTTCAGTAAAAGTTTCTGATTCCTTGTATAATGTGAATAAAGGGCATAAATTTATAACAAAAGGATGAAATAAAAGATGTTCTGATTTTTTATTGTCTAAGTGGTGAGTCTAAAATATACACACAAACTACAGTTATACTTAACTAAAATATTAAATATTTAACTCTATCAAATGTTGCTTGTATCGTCTATTGTGTTTATTTTATTATAGCTCTGTTTAGACAGATTTTTATCATGTTGCCTAGACTTCAATTTATCTTATTTTTGATGCATCCCTGTTCAATCCATCATATTGAGCAGATTCATACTCATTGAAAAGGAGCCAGCATGATGCCAGCTGTTTGCAACCAAGGTTAGTGGTTTTTCCCACCCTCCCTGAATTTACTATTGGCAAGGTGAAATAGAGCAGACCCTCTGAACACACTAATGAGCACTCCTTCAACCAGAGAAGAGTCTGGCTGAACTAAAAACTAACAAACCTTAAGGTCACTATGGTACAAGCCTAAATTCTGTTTAATATACTGAGTAATATCAATTTTCCATCCCCTTAACTTCGGTTTCTTTTTCTTTTTCACTTTTTCTGTTCATCAACTGAGCTCTTGATCATGCATAAATTCCTGGCAAGCCTTTGCCAAAGGGAGGGGTTTGTGCTCACACACACACACACATGCACGCACACACACACACTTTTCTGCCTGAGGTACACTGGAGCAGAGGTCAGCTGGTCTCAAGACAAATAAGAGGAATCAGGAATATTATCCTGAGCATGTGATGGCGTTTGAGTGCGTATGCTTGTGTTCGTGTGTGTGTGTGTGTGTGTGTGCGTCCCCTACCAAGTGCATGAGATCACAATGAAATCACACCCTTTCTTAGAGGACAGCCCCTAAAACGGCTCATTGAGTTGGGAGAGAGGAGCAGACTGTTGGGGCTAGGTGGAGGAGAGAGGTGGACGGAGGTTTGGTGGAGGGTTAGATGGGGGAAGCAACTTTCAAGAAACTGCAAACTCTATAAAATAAATTAGCAGTTAATTATTTGTTTAAATACAGGTACCTGATATATGTGTAGTTTTGCTCTTAAAGCCATCTCAAGATCAAATTAGGTTGAATTTGTAACCTTGTTTTTCTCTGTTTGTAGCTCACTAACTTAAAGTTACTTTTCAGCAGTAAGTCTGCTCCTCTGTGCTGCTTTTGCTTGTCAGCAGGTTGTGAGGGCACCAGATTCTGTTGTGTGCAACTTTTCAGAAGGAGTTTAAGAGCATTTCCACCGTGGTTGAGACTGGAGTTGCTCTAACTTTTCATCATGAGGAGCCTTTGTGTTTCTGTAGTTCTGCTGCAGCTCATCAGCACTTGTTCATGTCAGTTTCCTCGCCCATGTGCCAACTCAGAGGGGCTACGGACCAAAGAGTGTTGCCCAGTGTGGGATGGCGACGGCTCAGCCTGCGGCGCCCTGTCAGGTCGTGGTTTTTGCACTGAGGTGGAGGTCTCAGACGAGCCCAATGGGCCCCAGTACCCTCACGCTGGGATTGATGACAGAGAGCGATGGCCCCTAGCTTTCTTCAACCGGACATGTCGTTGTGCTGGAAACTATGGAGGCTTTAACTGTGGCGAATGCAGATTTGGTTACTGGGGCTCAAACTGTGCTGAGTACAGGGAGTCAGTGCGCAGGAACATCATGACCATGTCGACTGCTGAGCAACAGAAGTTCATCTCCTATCTGAACCTGGCCAAGAACACCATCAACCGTGACTATGTGATCTCCACAGCAACGAGAGCAGAGATGGGTGAAAATGGGGAGAACCCCATGTTCTCTGACATCAACACCTATGACCTGTTCGTCTGGTTGCACTACTACGTGTCCAGGGACGCCTTCTTAGGAGGACCAGGGAATGTGTGGAGAGACATCGACTTCGCCCACGAGTCTGCAGCATTTCTGCCGTGGCACCGGGTCTTCCTGCTTCACTGGGAGAATGAGATCCGGAAACTGACGGGAGACTTCAACTTCACCATCCCATACTGGGACTGGAGGGATGCTCAGTCCTGTGAGGTGTGTACTGATGCTCTGATGGGTGGACGCAGCCCCTTGAATCCCAACCTCATCAGCCCTGCTTCAGTCTTCTCCTCATGGAAGGTAAGAACATGTGATTTGTCTCTCTCTCTGACTTTGAGTGTGTGTGAGTCTGTGAGTGAAAGCATGTTTGAGGAAGTGTAAATGTTGAGGAAAATCTTCTTTATTCATTATTAAGAGGGTTTAAGATCATTTTCCTGACAAACAAACACTTGTTTTATTTCCATTTCACCATGTGGGTCTTTGTTCTTAAGCAGGTTTAGCATCTTAATCCAGAGAAATGAGAAACAGTGTTTTTTAAGAATTCATCCTCAAGTGATTCGACCGATCTAACAAATCCTACTTCAAAGACTTTGTATCCACATCCCTGAAGCAAACATCATTTTAACTAATTTAGAGAAATCTGTCAGAAATAAAGCTGTAGTTTGTACAACCAACAATCACTTTCTCCTACTTCAACATCATCTCATTAATCTTCTCAAAGAAACACTCAGCCTGCTTAATTGAAGTGAACACTCCTGCATGAAAGTCATGTGTGTGTTTGAATGTATGCTTGTGTGTAGGTGATCTGCACCCAGCCAGAGGAGTACAACAACCGTGAGGCATTGTGTAACGCTACCGGAGAGGGTCCACTGTTGCGTAACCCCGGCAACCATGATCAAAACCGCGTGCCGCGAATCCCAACGACAGCTGATGTGGACTTTGTTGTGGGTCTCCCCGAGTACGAGACGGAGCCCATGGACCGATTCGCCAACATGAGCTTTAGAAACGTCATAGAGGGTACACACACACACACACACTTGTATTACTATACGAGCCTGACCACTGAACCTGAACTTTGGTCTAATCTGTCTAATGAATGAGCTTTTGCCCATTTGTTTCACATAAGGGTTAGAAAAACCATTACATGTGTGTGCAGTCTGTGTGTGCATACATTCAGAGTGAGGCATACACACATAACCTACAGACATTCACTTTTAATATAAACCTATTAATACTAAAATAGATTTACTCAGTAAGAGGTAGAAAAATATCCAACCATAAACCAAATGCTTCAATACATACATACAAAATAATAAACTCTAAAATTTGTGACTAAATTCAGTTTTGATGTTTTTTTTCAAGTGTTTCAACCCAATAGATTTTTTTCTCCTGTCAGTGTCCAACTCAAAGTTACCTTGAATCATTTCTCTCGAGCATCAGTGACAGTCAATTGTACTGTAAATGATTACTTCAACAAGGAGAGACCCGTTGCTGGTCTAAAGATCAATAAGTCCTTTGTCTTGTGCTCTTCAGTGTTCAAGACATCATCTTCTAGCACAGAACACTCAAAGCTCTACAGATCAGCACATTCAACCTATTTAAACCCATTTAAGCTGAATTTATTTCTCAAAAAAGTGCCTTTTGAACCGATTTTGACATTTCTGCAACAGTGAAGACTTTCCACACTTCTTGTCTATTTACACATCTTATTCACTGAAGTAAAAAACAGTATTTCTTCTCTCATGGACAGTTTGCACTTTTCTCCCCTGCTGCAGGTTTTGCTGATCCTGAGACAGGTCTCGCAGTGCAAGGAAAGAGCACCATGCACAATGCCCTGCATGTATTCATGAATGGATCCATGTCCTCCGTTCAGGGTTCGGCCAATGACCCCATATTCCTGCTGCACCATGCGTTCATCGACAGGTGTGACAATAAAGAGAAAATCTTTATTATAATAACAATAATTAGAACATTGTGGTTACAGTTGCGTGAAAATTACACTTGAACACATAAAACTTTTCAGATTTTTCAGGTGAAAACTTCTCTTCTGCACATTTGTTGCTCTTCACCCTCTGACATCCTTCACTCCCCTTTATACCTCTGTTTCTTTCTCCTCTCCTTCAGCATCTTTGAGCGCTGGCTCAGGACCCACCAGCCTCTCCGAAGCAGCTACCCTCATACCAATGCCCCCATTGGTCACAATGATGGTTACTACATGGTGCCCTTCCTGCCTCTCCACAGAAATGGAGACTACTTTATGTCCAACAAGGCTCTAGGATTTGAGTACGCCTACCTGCTGGACCCTGGTCAGTACAGAACAACAAACATGTCCAGTAAATGAAGGTTTTTGAAGCCTTTATGTTTAACCTTTTTACCCTTTGCATCTCCACCACAGGCCAGAGGTTTGTTCAGGAGTTCCTGACGCCGTACCTCCAGCAGGCCCAGGAGATCTGGCAGTGGCTCTTGGGAGCTGGGATCCTCGGGGCGCTGATCGCTTTAATCATTGCTGCACTGGTTGTCGTTGCAACAAGGAAGTGGAAACGTAACCAAAGGCGGAAGAGGGCATCAAGCTACGGAGAGAGACAGCCACTACTGCAAAGCAGCTCAGAGGAAGGATCATCGTATCAGACTACTCTGTAACACACACAGATAATGTACAGGCAGGTGCATATGACTGTACAAAATATTAGGGACACTTGCATAAGGACAATGAATGAGAAGAATCCCGACACAAGACCTCATTTGTAATTTATGTCTTGAAATATATTTAAATTTTAAAAAAATAAGAAAAGAATGTACAGATAGTGAAGCATCTTTAAAAAGAGAAAACACTTTCCCCTCATGGTATCCAGTGTGTCATTGAAATATTCACCGCTCAAACATTTGCATACCTATACATTTCAAAGTGAAGTGAATGTCATTTGATTGTCTGTTCGCAGAGTTTTTAAAGGTATCCAACACTCTTAAAAGTCCTGTGTGTATGATATAGGAGGATCTGTTTGTATTACATGGCAGAAATGGAATACAATATAAGAATGTTTTCATTAGTGTATCATTACCTCAAGATAAGCTGCCATGTTTCTACAAAAGCACAGAAAGGACAAAACAAACGGCGCAGCTTCACCACTAGATGTCACTAAATCCTTAACATTGGGCTTTTAAGTTTTTGGAAATTAATTAATATTATTTTTTTTTAAAATAAGAAATCCTGTTCATTGCCAGTGTATTTGGAATTGAGGTGAACTGAGTATTTAAAAGGAGATTACAGATGAGGAACAGGAACCCCTCGTCAGGTCGATGTCCTTAATATTTTATACATTCAGCACAAACTTGTGGGAAATATTTTTGAGTGACACACATAAACAGACATTCATAGCCATCAAGTGTTCATTATTACAATATGACACACTGTTTTTAAAGAGAAATACCACATACTACGTTTTTTCATGTGGGTATTTGACCTATCAGGTAAAAGTGTTCACTTTTAAGTGCTTTTACTGTCTTTACAGAAGTTATTCAGCAGTCAACTGTGTTCAAAACAGCAAAAAGTATTTGGATTTTCCTTACCTGGCAACTTTTCCTGATCTATCCTCACTGAACTTGAACACAAATGAATATTACATAATTTATTACATAATTTCATTTTCAGGTACTGCATTTCACTGTGATTCTGTTTACATGACAAATACTGTATTTAAATACTGTGAGTTTACTCGAGTTTGCCAAATTACACTAAATTAGACTGACTTCACTTCTGAAATAATAGTAATAATAGATCATTTAGGTCAGATCTTCTGTGCTGCAGCTGCTCAGGATGTATAACACAGATAGTTTGATCCCTCGTGCTAAATTTTTCCTTTCAAATAACATCTTTCTTTTTATAGGGTTAAACACATTTTTGCAGAATTTCTAACCACCAATTTGCTTTTCTAGATTTAATTTTAACATCGAGATTCTTCAAAAAAAGATTTTGCTACGATGCCTGACATTGTTCGCAAGCAAAGAAAATGTAGCTGACATCATGATAACAAAATGACTCATGAGTTTATACGTGCTGCATTAAAATCAAACAAATCACATCTGTTTTTCTTTGTGATTTATTTCTGATCTGCTAGTTACTAAATCACAACTGTCAAATCAGCCAGGAATTGATCCTTTTTACATGTAAAAAAAGCTGATATATGAATTAAATTACGGTTTTATCTTTTATTAAGCATCATCTAATTTGCCTTTGTACAGCAGGAACATAACTAGTGTATTTGTTTTTGGTTTTCAGGTTCATATTTATGATTGCTAACTAAAATAGTTTTTGACTTTCCTTTTTCTCAGTTTCACAAGTTTATAGATAACTCAAAGAAAGTCAAGTGAATAACACTAAATGGTTGTTGTCATCTGTCAAAATAACATTGTTTCTCAAGAATATGCATTAGCCTTTGAATAATAAGTTTATGAAAATATCAGTAATTGTGTAATGCAGGAATGGAAATATTCTCCCAGTCACTACTTGCAAGTTATCAGAAATAGAATAAATAGAAAATCTTTTATTTTAGACTTTGTCTTGTTCTTAAAAAAGACAATCCTCAATTAGACATGAAATCTAACATCTAAACACATTCAAAATTTAAATGTTAAATAAAAGGTATCTATTACAATTACGAGAGAATGTGGTTGTTTCAATCACAAAATCAGAAATATATTTGATAGCAAACTACTAAAAGTGTAATGTCAAACTTACAAACTCTCTTTTAATGATTGTAATTTTACCTGTATTCTATTTTCAGTCTTATCAATAACTGGTAACTTTACTTTCTGGTGATTGTGAAAAAGTAATGACAGATACTTTTATTTTGAAAAGTTGCCAAAGCCCTGCATAACATAAAATAATTTTAAACAATATAAATAAATTGGAAACAAAACTAATCAAAAAACTGGCTTAAGGTGTGGCACATCTTTGCCTTGCATTAAGAGATTTTTGATACACAAACATGAAGAGGGGACAGATAATTGAACAACAGAATGAAAACAATAACTGAAGTGTCCAGTTTGGCTCGTCTCCTTCACCCCATTCAAAGCAAATCCTATCAGACTGTGGTGAGTGACGGTCACAAACACTTGTTTTTTTCTCCCAGCTCAGACGTAGGGAGTGTTTGTCCTTTGAGGTGAGACTCCAAAGCAACATTTTTCTTCAAGCTTTGTACAAAAGCCTGCCTCCTTGAGAGAGAAACACAATGCTAAGTCATTCACAAGAAGCCCTGTCCCCTTTCACAGCTAGTTTATGTCAGAAGAAGTATTTTTCCTATAGAGGGTTTCTGTTATTACTGTTATAAAACCTTAGACACATTACATGAGGTTTTGATCCATGTTCTAATCAATGATCAATGGGTCTGTACTAATGCAAAGGACAGTGAAATTTAAAGCTGTTTCAATTTTAATCATGATGAAATGCTAATCTTTAAGTCAACATTCCTGTGGGACTTCTCTCTTCTTGTATAATTTTTTGGTCAGTAGAGTTTGTTTGGTATCAAGTAAAAGTTGAATGAAGTTTGGCTTTTAAAGCACTTGGTTCTTCACAGTAGATTTGCTCATGTAGTTCCACCTCTCTGGTTATTTATGCAGCCGCTTCTTTGTTTGTGTGCACGCTGCATGATGTTTCAGTCCTGATGACTTCCCTCCTTTGTAATATTGTCATCTTACTGTGTTGGTGGTCGTGGAGTTGCAGGTTGTGTCAGACCTTTTCTCCTCTCTCATTAGACGTCCAACAGGAGAGAAAAGAAAACAAATTTTGCTCCACAGAGGGGTTTGTTGGGGAAAAGATGAAATCAGTCCATCAGCTTTAGAAAAATAGAGCTTAGAGAATCAGAACAGTGAGCTGGTCTCTTTTCTCAGAGGTTGACTGGATCAGAAGCCGAACTACAGCTGGAGAGGAAGAGACCTCATGCTGCATGTCAAAGTCTTGTCCTGCTGGGCCTTAAGTCACCATGGGCAGGGATGCACATAAAATAAGAATTTGGTCTTTAAATTCAAGTTCTTTGGCCTGTTTCACTTGTTACAGATCCGTTTTAAGCAATCAAGGTCAGTCAAAGAAATTCAGAAATTTGCTTCAAATTTGTCCTCAAATGTGTGTAAAATCCATTTATCTTGAAGTTATTTTTCACCAAAGTTGAGCTCAAAGTTCAGAAGCAGCTTTGGCATTTGATCAGCTGAAGGACTCCTTGTTGAATTCAAAGGTCGTCCCAGAGGATCGAGCCGAGTTACACAGTCTGTGCAGAGTCCTGGAGATGCCCTTTGGTCCACAGCAGAAAACCCCAACTTTCTTACTGAAACCACAGAAAGACAAACAGAGTGAGACATAGAAACAGACATTGAGTGTTAATAGTTAGTTACATTAGTAATTAACAGCCAATCTTGCCTTTTTTGAGGTTTTAAGACTAGAATGGCAAACTTAAACATAACGAAAATAAAGTCATTTCCATTTTTTGTTCACATGTGCACTAGATTCTTTCAAAGTTTTGTTAGCCATTAATTTAACATTAACTCTCTTAACTCCTGATCATTTGTTTGATCTTGAGGTAAGAGTTCATATTTAAATGTAGTGCAAAATAAAAGGAACATAATAACACTGGGCTCTTATTCACACCCTACTCACTGCTTATTGGCCTTTCCGATCTCATCAAACAGTGCCTTCCACCTGGGTCGACCAAAGAGCAGCCTGGATGTGAGCGGGCGGTATTTCTCCTCAGACATAGTCTGAAAAAAAGGGTTACATAACAGCAAAATCTCTTCTTAAACTGAACCTGCATGGACAGGTAGTGCACAGTGAGTCTAAAGAGCATTTTCACAGAAATCGGGCATCTAATGGGGCAAAAAATAATGCTATGAGAATTGTAAAAATGAACAAAAAGTAGTGGCTCAGAAGCTGAGCAATGAGCTGAAACTATGCTAACTATAAAGCTCCATAAAACTGAGGGCAGCAGCATCTGTGTGGTTCAAAAATGATCACGTTACTGCTACTATGTAAAGAACATCAATCTGTTTGAATCTGGCTTATAAGATAAGCCAAAACAATTTTCATTTTCAAGAAATATATAGTCAATGATAGTCCAGCAGATTAATGATGAATAAAATCTGTTTTTATAAAAAGCACTGCTGAAAAGCTTAAAAGCTTAAAAAATCCCAGTATATCAGGAGAGACAGATCTTCATCTGCATTTAGTTCCGCCAGTTTTCCTGCTTTTTCTACTAACCTTTACTTCTTAGTAGTCTGTGCTCTCTAATTTAAATGCTTTCAAATGTTATCTGTAGTGCAAACAGCTACTCGCTGCTGTTTGAACTACAGGGCAGCTCTTTACTTTGCAATGCAAAGTAAAAATGGGGACTAACAAGACTGGATGAAGTAAATTACAAAAACAAAGAGCTGCACTGGTTCTATGTGTATCAGCCAAGTGGCACTACTGATATAATGAACCTTTCACCTTCGTGCACAACCATGGGCTTGCAGAGTAAGAGCTGGAAGCTTACAAAATTTAGCAACAGGAAACATAAACATGGACAAAGACAAAGAGAAACATCGCAGAGGGCTATTTAGCACAGTTAAGACATGGGGGGTTTGCTTCCTTTTACAAGCCGGTGAACCGTGACGGACTGGTTTTTCAACAGCATGAACCAGCATGCTCTCAGAGAAAAGATTTTCCTCCCCGTCGGGGAATCGAACCCCGGTCTCCCGCGTGACAGGCGGGGATACTTACCACTATACTAACGAGGAGATGTTGAAAATGGCAGGGATCACATGACTATATAAATATACAATAGGCTGAAACAGGAACACGGGCAGCAATACATGGGTTGTTATTCATTTCACAAACCAACCGTTCTGTTAATTTAACATGAATTTATAAAGACTCTTACTTGATCCTATGGACTTTAACCCTTTTATGTACAGTGGAGAGAATATTAGCAACTATCTCCAAAATGATATACACAAAATATACCCAAACAATAATAACAGTAAAAAAAAGCAGATATAAGCATCTCTTTAAAGATGAGATTAATGACCTCTTTCTTGATCTGTCTGAATCTTTGTTTAAAAAAAAAAAAGTAATTTGTACAATAATATAAAAATCAAAACTATTACAGCACATTGAAGGTTTAAAATAGCTGGATGCCATCTTGAAAGAAATTGAAGAGACTCTGAATTTAAAACAAGTGTAAAACTACATAAGTTTGAACACAAAACCAGTATTTAAAAACAAAGGTTGTGAAATTCAAAGAAAGCACAGCAACTGACAACAGACTTTAGACTGTATTACGTGTCTCTGTCATATACTGCCTCCTAGTGGTGAAGCCTCTTAAAGACTGTCAAATAAAGGAGTGAACAAGTGAACTGAGAACCTTAAAAAAGATTAACATAAAATGTTAGATTGTGCATGTTGCATGTGTGTGTGTGTGTGTGTGTGTGTGTGTGTGTGTGTTTGTGTGTCACCCTTACCTGCAGCTTGTCTGTCTGACTGACGTACAGTCTCAGATTAAAGTAGTCTGGTCTGTTTTCCTGCCAAAGCTAAATAACAAATGCAAACATGGAAGTTTCAGTATTCAGTAATGCATTTGGTTTAATTTAGCTCAAGCTTCAGATTTAGGATAAAGTGCAACATTTCTTCCTTGAACCTTTTAAATGGGGGAAGTAAAATTACTATCTGCCACAAGATGGCGTAAGAGTCAACAAGAGTGACTGTGTTTCAGTCTGCCTACAAAGATGTTCTTTGCCAAACACACATATACACACAAAAACAAACCATTAATAGTAATTATTGGTACAATGCAATGGTTGATACAATGCTCTAATGAGGAGTTTGATTTAATAAATTTAGATTTCTGCACTATGTTCTCCTGTGATGCAACTTTGAGGGTACAGATGTCGCAGTAATGACGCTCCTGCTCATCTGCTGTCCTTTACGCTTTTAACCTTTGACCCTCATCTTCCTATTAAAACCCAGAAAACTTTCAATGACCCGACTGACAGTCAAATCTCACAGGGATGAAAAGTTGCTAACACCAATAGTCAGAGTAAAGCAGATTATTTTTGTTGATAAACTTGCTGAACTTATGTTTTCTCAATGTCAAACAGTTAACACAGTGTGATTATGAGCCTTTATGAGTCTTCCCACATGTTTTAATGAATATAACATTTAGGCTGAAGCATGCATATAACGTCCTGACCTTGTGATGCACAGCACACAGCAGCTCCGCAAACCAGTAGAACGACTGCAGCTCCCTGCAAACCCACACAAAATACAACCTCTGCAACCTAAAACCCGACCAGCCGTCTCTGGGTGTACAACAGGGAGGAAGGATGGAAGAAAGAAACATATAAATATTTCATACAGTTGCCTATTATTTGTGGGTTTAAGATTTTTGTTCGTAACTCACAGAAGTGCATGCAGCACACAGGCAAATGGCGTCACTCCTATTCCACCCGCAACACAAACACTGACGTCGTAGTTGAACACTTCCTCTGACGGACTTCCAAAGGGGCCGTCCACATAAAGCCTGAACATGCAACGTGGATAAAAACACAAAAAAAGACAATCAGTCAAGAAACTGGGCAAATGTGCACACAATATATTAATACTTTCCCCCCAGGATCAAATACTCATGATAAGCACATAAACATCCTGCATCTGTAGACCCAGTCTGGGTAAAGCTCACGTGTGTGAGTATGTGTATGTGTGTGTGTGTGTGTGTGTGTGTGTGTGTGTGTGGGTGTGTGAATAGACAAACAGACAGCTATCCTCCAAACAACATACACATCCTTCATCTCTGCAACAGCTGCTCAAACAGTTTTGTCATTGAGAAAACACAATTACACACACACACACACACAGATACAAAACCACCAATCACAGCTAAACCCGAACATTTCTCTGCATTCACCAAGTAAACACAAATATGCTCAGATTATTTCACACCTGAAAACTCAGAGTTGAGTCCAGATAACTGTTGGGTGATGTCACAGCAAGATTTACACGCCCCAACACTTCCACACCCTCCACAGGGCCAAGTGAGGCTTGGCTCAGCTTTACTGTCACGTTACCACAAGCTCAATGATCTCATAGTTGAGAGAATTTTTTATGAATTTTCACAGCCAACAACGCTGTGTAAAACTGTTAAATATTAGTTTCACAGCTTTGCAGAAATTCTTTTTTTAGTTTTGATGTAGTTTGGCTTGGTTCTCCTCTGCTTTCAGCTCTTTTGCTAAGCTAAGCTAAATATATTCTGAACCTGTTTCCATCCTGAACACACAGAGAAGAAACTGCTTCTAATGTTTGGGTAGCTGAGATTTGAATACTACACCTGTAGTATTTTTGGGCTTTATTTTTTCATGCACTAATAAAAGTCAAAACTTTTTTACTAATTAGTCTGTTAGGAAAAAATAAGAAATTAATATAACTGTGTAATTTAGTGTTAGCGACACTTTACCAGAATTTAATGAACATAATATGCATGTACACTAGTTGCAGCATACCAGTAAAAGGTAATTAACCCTGACCCATCTGACAGTAACTGGGCATTGATGCACACTTCAACCTCACTTAACAGAGGGAGGATGGTGGGGGGTTTCTTGTTTAGCTTTGGTTTACTGTCATAAAACAAACTCTCGTTCCCCCACGACCCCCTCATCTCCTTCTCTATCTCTGCCTATCTCTCCCTCTCAAACACAGAGCAGGAAGAGCACAGGGTCAGAGGTTAGGAGGTCACAACCTCTCACCCCTGTGTGATTCTGAGCCTTCATGAGAAATCATGTCAGCCACATCACACACACACACACACACAAACACACCAACACAGTACATACTTGGGGTATCTCCTCTGGTGCACCATGGGGAGGATTTCCAAGTCCATCCTTGGTTCAGGAAGTAGCAGCTGTGTGAAGCGCTCTGGGGAGAGGAGAGAGGAGAGAGGAAAGGAGAGGAAAGAGGAAAGAGAAGAGGAGAGGAGAAATGGGTGTGCATGCTTTTTCACATGCTGCAGGCTCCCAAAGGCCACAGCTTCCTCCAGCAGTGATTTTGCTGCATACCAGCACTGATGCAGTCAAATGAAAAGAGAGCAAGACAAAGGATAGTGTTTGTGCCAGTGGAATGACATCACTGACTTTGCTCTCACATACAGTAAATGCATGAAAATGTAAAGTGTGTGTCTGCTTGTGTCTTAAACACAGCAGGTTTGGGAAGTCTGTAAATGTTAATACACTTTGTATTAGGTGTGCTTGTTTCCAACCAGACAATAAAAATGTGGGAGCCATGCTAGCCTCAAGATAAAGAAGAACTCACACACCCAAGCACTCACACACACACACACATGCATAAAAATGTGGTTTTAGGGAGAAGCATTCCCCCCAGAGAGGAGGACAAAACAAATGACTGCCATCCGGTCAACTCTGATAGAGAACAGACAGTGTGTGCATGTGACTATTTGTCGGTTCATTTATCTGCGCTTTTCTGCACATCTGCATTTTTCTGTCTGTGTCTTGTGTGTGTGGGTGTGTGTGTGTGTGCGTGTGTGGGTGTACCCACTGGTCCAGTCTCCCACGACTCGAAGATGGATGCCAAAAGTTTGCTTGTTCTCTGTGGGACACTGCGAGGAGTTAAAGAGCAGACAGTGAGTCACATCAAAATACACACAGACACACACAGGAAAACACACACAGGCAGAAACACAAACAAAAGTACACAAAAGTATGCACACACTAAGTTGTTGGAAAGTACAAGAAAAACGTTCACATGTGCTGCTGACACAAAGTTACAGAGATGGACACACAACTGTATAGCTACAACTCTTTTCATTAAAATTAGCAATGCATACACACACACACACACACACACACACACACTCACACACACACTCACACACAGCCTTCCTGTTGGCAGACGGCATTACTAGCCTCAGGGGTCTGTCTGCTCTCTGTCAGTGTGATTCTTTGCCCTCCTCCTCAAAGCTCCATAACACATCAGGCATAGGCATGCACATACTGTAGTGTGTGTGTGTGTGTGTGTGTGTGGTTGTGTGTGTGTGTGGGTGTGTGTGTGTCTGTGTGTGTGTGTGTGTCTGTACATGTGTGAGTCCAATCCTGTATGCTGTCTAAGCAGAAAGCTGTTTCTGCTTTTGTATCACAGAATCTGGACTCACTCTGAAAATATCAATAAACAACAAAATATCAAGAAAACGTGTGAAACAGAATCATACAGGACGAACCAGCTGTCACTCAATTGTCCGTCAGCAGTGAAGGTGGACGAAATGTTGAGGGAGGCAAAGAACTTAATGTTCTTTGCCGGGTGAAAGAAAGTTTGAGAGAGTGTAAAAACATATGTGTGTGAGTCTATAGAGTGTGTGTTTGCATTATGTCATGAGTGAGGAATGTGTTGCATAAAGTCTTACTGTTGTCAGCGTGAAGGGATGGTTCTCAAATGAAGAGACACCTGGACAGTTAAGAACAACATACTGAGAGAAAGAGAGAGAAGGGAAGAGACAGAGAGAGAGCAGGATGATGGAGAGAGACAGGAAGAAAGACAGAATTAGAGATGGAGGCACGGAGAGAGAAACAAAGTGAGAAGAATGAATCATTATTTGAATAAGATACAAACCAAAGTTAGTTCCAGGAATTCATATTCTCTTCTAAAGCAGCGTATGATTTAATAAATAGTGAAGCATCTAATAAAATGCAGCTGAGACGTATAAAAATGAAATGCTTTAATTTGCAGAACTTGTCATGTCCTCTCACCTGTCCAGGACGAGCTTGAAAGTTCTTCTTCAGCATTCGCAACTCGATGACATCGCAGGGGTGCCTGATGACTGTCACTATGGTAACAGGGTCACAGCTCCGGATGTAGCGATAGAAACGCTCAGCGCAATAAAGACAGAGAGGGCCGGACACCCAAAGCCAAGTCTACAAACATGCAGAGAGAAACACAAAACTACATTTATTCTCACACTGAGGCTTTCCACATCATTATGTACAAAGTTAATAACATAAAAAGGAAATGAAGGAAGTTCAAAAGGACAATGTAATCAGGATTTTTTATAAATCAATCCTCAGGAGACATGACAAACCTGCCCAGGCATCTCACTTGGCAGCCTCCTTAGTAGGGCTGAACTCAACAGTTCTTATAGCTTTGAAACTTTGTTCATAACACTGACATTCGATTTCTAAATCAACATTGCAGTGCTTAGGCTGTTGTATCCGGGCTTTGAGCATTGTGTGGGTTGGATGAAGCAGAGGGACAAACGCTTGCAGACATCTGATAATGATGATGTGGTAATAATGAGAGAGTTCGGGGGCAGATCAGAGCCTCCAGAGGATTAAACACCTTTATTCACACTATTCTACCCTGATCTGAAGCTGCCTACCAGCAAGAGGACAGAGTTTATTTTTTCGAACCTTTAGGATTAAGAGGAAGTTTTATCTCCACTTCCGGCTTTTTATGATATAGGGGTCAACCTTGTGTGAATAACATAAGACGAAAAATTCCCTTTGTAAGCTCCATGTTACATGTTGCTTCATGTTAGGCTGAAAAAACAACTTGCATTCAACTGAAATTCAACCACCATGTTAGATGGACCTGTGAGATTTCAGACTTGAAATCTCCGCAGTTCAGCTGCCTTGCAAGGTTAGAGACTTTAACCAATGGTTAAAGAGAAAAAGTATGGATCATATATGAAATTTGTTATGCTTTAAGCTGACGAAGGGTTTGCTAGCGGCTGAGCTGGTTTATGCAATTCAAAATGCCATAGCTTAAATCTTATAAACCTTGACAGTTAGTGAGCTGATTTTTATACTTCTTTTAAATGTTCTCATTATCAAGCCATGTTATATGCTTGATGGTGGCGTTGATTTAAAGTAAACTTTCCTGTACTAAACTCGTTACACTTACCGGTATGCTTTTCATATTGGTCTCACACCCCTGCAGAGATTTTGAAACGTTCACAGATCATATTTGCTAAAGGAAAGTTAAAGTCTTCATCTTCTTGTATTAAGCAACTGAAAGTCCATAAATTTCAAATATTTTACCACTTCAGCTCAAAATTACAACCAAGAGGCTAATTTTAACTTTTTTTTCACTTGTCCGCTCATAAATGTTGTCTGTATTAGTCCTTTAAGCTTTAAAAAACTTAGGAATGAATAAGCTGCTGTCTATAAAAGCTTTCTAACTGTCCCAAGTTGTTTCATGGAAACACAAAATGGCCTCTGAAACAAACACTGACAAAGAGAATATATGCGTGAATTCTTCGGAAAATCTCTCGAGCTATCTCTGACGGTGTGTGTTGTTTGTTTGCTTTCTGCTAGCTTTTACCTGAAGCCGACTAATTGCTCACAGCACCCATAAAGCCTGCAGAGCACAATCAGGTTTAAGGGGGATTTTATGGATGCAGCTCGTTGCTTAACGACCATGTGCAAACACATAATCACACACTCAGGAAGAAACACACACAAACACAGGCCTTGATGTAGAAAGAGGACGCCTGCCCCTCCCTTACAGTGTTACACCTCTAATAAACAGAACCAACTCCCTCCAACACTTCCCAAATACTTAACACACACATACAAGACTTACACACCCACTGCTACACAGACACACACTTCAAGGCACGAACAAACATGCACACAACTACTTGGGAATGTCGAGATACATATGAAAGACATACACGGCCCACACACACACACTGACCTGGGGGTAATGTGGCTGGAAGTGAGCCTCCTCTCTGCATCTCCTCTCTTCATCCTCAGCCTGCTCCAGCTTCTCGCCCTGCTGCTCTGTGCCGCTCTGATTGGCTCTGAGGCAGCCAGGAGGGTGGGCTTCAATGTTGGTTTGATACTTCAAAGCTCCTCTGGTGGAAAAGATGAGGATGAAAGTGATGTTAGTTTGATCATTTTAATGTAGCCCTCAGGCTCACTGAGGAAGAGTAATCAAGAAAAGGCCATTGAGTAACATTCAAGTACATAAAAACTTATCTAAAAGAATATTTTCAATCTGTTCTTACGGCCACATTCAGATCCCCTGATAAGAAAAAAGTACTAATTCATGTGGGAATATTGCGATATTTAGGACATGAGGAAGGAGGTGGGAATACAACGATATTCAGTAAAATGTACTGGCAGTGGTTCTCTGCATTTATAAGGGGACTCACAAGTTCTTTACAGATTTTGCCAGGACAGAAAAGGAACTATGGACTGTTACTGTCTAACTGTGAACTGACAGTGTGAACCAATGGGCCACTTGTTTTGTTCATGTGCTGCTGCATCCAGCCAATCAAAACATATTAATATATGTTAATCTTGTGTACTGGACCATAAAGACAAAAGTGATTTTGTATATGTTTTTCTTTGTTCAGTCTGAAAAAAGTTACTATTGAGAATATATAAAGAGCAAATACTGCCACTTGACAGGTTGTATGTTGATATAGATCATCCAGACTAAGTATTTCACAACAAGGGCTGCACAAAGAGAGCAGGCTTGTACAAGCAGACCCTGAATCTCCCGCTGAATAACAGTAAAACCAAGTAAGGACATTCCTGCACCCTAATTTTCCATGAAAAACTTCACTTTCATTTGGCAGAGCAAGAACTGAAATTACATTGTGCGTTCAGTAAATGCCATGATGTTTCATATCAAATAGGAAAGTACCAGCATTTGTGAGTTAAGTATATGATGACGCACGCTTTCTTGAAAAGAGAGTGAAGTGTTAATACAAGAGGACAGTTGTATCGTCAGTGCATCTGAAGTTGCTGGTAGAGATTTTACAAAGCAGGTGTCTTTGGTCATCAGAGGGAGTCTCAAATATTTGCGGACATTCATATGTGGAAAAAACTCACCACCTCATGCTGAGATAAACCCAAATACACAGATATGGGTTTAGTGCTTAAAACTGGAGACCTACCCCACCATGTGCACCATAAGGATGATGTAGAAGACAATGAAGAGGTTGTGTGTGTACCAGAAGATCTCATAGTTGGACACCCTGAAAAATATGGATAGAAAGCATGTTTCATATGAAGGGTACTGACCAAAAAAAGTCATTGAAGTAAAAATAAAAACATTGTAATGTGATATAAGGAAACAAGAGAATGAGAGACACAATGAGAGAAAGAAAGAACAAAGGAAGAAAGCGAGGTCAAAGTTTGTTCAGGACCAGACGCACAGACTCCCAGCTCAGAGCCTGAGTAAGCAGGACATCAGAGGTCAATATTAAAGGGGTCATTACACACGACGACCCCCCCATAAACACTGCAAACGATGAACGTCATCAAACCCTGGGTTCATCCTCTTTGACTGCAGCTTCTTTCATGTTTCCTTCTTGTTTCTGTACAGGGACTTTAAAAAGTGTGCATTCG
Organism: Acanthurus lineatus; assembly: GCA_029814665.1. NCBI lineage: Eukaryota > Metazoa > Chordata > Actinopteri > Acanthuriformes > Acanthuridae > Acanthurus > Acanthurus lineatus. Next base: position 11,167,035 of record JAPZDV010000024.1, on the reverse strand, counting down.
CCCATGTTAGGTGGTCTGGAACTTTGATCAGGCCCAAAGGATACAGTGGAGCCCACCCGGACCCCAGTTTAAATGGTTTTCTGTAAGCTACGGTCAACTACACTGTGCATATTATAGGCCTGCAGTGTAAGTTATCAAAACAAATAAAAAATAATGGGTTATATTATTTAAAACAGATTTGGCTGAATGTTTATACCACATTTAAGCAAAGTCACCAGAGTTTCAGAACATTGTAAGGTAACTGGTGACAAATTGTTGCCTATAGCAGCTTTAATATACAGCACAAGAGAAAAACAGCTTGGGTTGTTCTATTTTTCCAAGGAGGTTGTGCACTTTATTCAATGAAGTCACATCTAATGGCTGGCTTACATTTTTATCCCTTCAATTTATAATATATGACAGAATTAAAGCCACAGTGTTTGTGCTCTGCTGACAAAGTTTGCTTTGTTTTAGACGTACAGGAGTGACAATGATTACAGCAGGTTGTCTTGGCTTTGTGAACATATTGCACTTCAACATATTGTGTGTAAGACATAAGTAAGTGAAGGGTAATTTATCTTGAGGTTGTTCTTTGGAAAAAACTTGGCTTGAAAAACAAATGACAAATTAGATTTCTTTTGTGAACACTGATTGGGGTGACGTGAAGCGTAATAAATAGTTACAGAAAGGAAACCTTCAATTTCAAAACATTTAATAAAATTTTTGTTTAGCTCACTTTTACATAATTAGAATCTATGTTTATTAAAGGTTGTGCAGTATTGATCTTGTGCTAATAAACTTTGATTTGACCTTTCTCTGATAACAAAATCAAGCAGGACTTGGGTTGTGGCCTCTTCTTTGGCTTTCAGATGGGCTTATCAGCCCATTTCCTCTTCTCACAAAAGAGGGGTCACAAGAGCTTCCTCAAAGGTTTGTACTTTGCATGGATTTTGATGGGTAAAAATGCAGACAAGGAATCTTTTAATCCACAGAATATCTTATTAGCAATGTGAGCAGTAATGTGTGTTGGTATCACTGGATCATTGTGGCTCATGATGGGGGTATTCTGCTGGTGAGCAGCAGCCTTTATCCCACCACTTTAACCACTTACTCAGACTCTTATCTAGAGCCTTAAGGGGTTTGCGAAAGCCTCTTACCCTCTGTTGAGTTACTGAAGAAAGCCAACAAACACTTCAAGTGTCATGCACCTGCATGAGTTTGCACACACACAGGCAGAGTAAGTGAGCCTTTATGAGTGGGACACTTTGTATGTATTCACTCTGTATCAGACCTCCGCCAACATTTCTCCTCATGGTTTGCATCTTGCATTTCTCTCTCACACTCTCACACACTCTGGTAAACCAGAGGAAGACACATAGATGTAGGCAGAGAAACTGTGGTTGAATTTAGGGGACTGGATTTTAGCCTGCATTACAGCTCATATATATATGAAAGCTGCACGCTTATACCTTTTAAGATAATTCCAGGGTTTGGGAATCAGTGTGTAGAATACAGCCATATACAGAATTTGCAAATTGTGCACTACATTATTAATTTGTCCATCAAAGCAACACATAAACATACACAAACTGATGTTTGTGACTGTAGGATGATGGTTTGGTTTGACCTACCGAACGCAGTAGGAGGAGGAGGTGAACATCAGAAAGAGGATGAGAACCAACAGGACACCTGTGACTCCTGGGACTAAAGGGAAACAACCAATCAGACAGCAGATTGATGTCACAAAGCCATTTTATATGTCACAAATAATATCACACATTTTATTGTGATGTCACAGTTGATGTCAAAAAGCAAATTTGTGATTGTCACAAGTGATGTCACACATTCTTTTGTGATGTCACAAGTGATGTCATACATTTGATTATGATGTCACAAATGAGGTCACAGGGTCAATGTTGTGATGTCACAAGGCCATTTATGATGTCAAAAGTGATATCACACATTCCTTTGTGATGTCACAAGTGATGTAACACATTCCATTATGATGTCAAAGGTGATGTCACACATTCCTTTGGATGTCAGAGGTGATGTCACACATTTTATCATGATGTCACATGTGATGTCACACATTCTATTATGATGTCAAAGGTGATGTCACACATTCCTTTGGATGTCAGAGGTGATGTCACACATTCTATTATGATGTCACAAGTGATGTCACACATTCCTTTGTGATGTCAAAAGTGATGTCACAAATTCTATTATGATGTCACAGGTGATGTCACACATTCCTTTGGATGTCAGAGGTGACGTCACTCATTTCATCATGATGTCACATGTGGTGTCACACATTTTATTATGATGTCACAAGTGATGTCACAAATTCTATTGTGAGGTCAGAAGTGATGCCACACATTCTATTGTGATGTAACGTGATGTCACACATACTATTATGAATTCACAAGTGATGTGGTTCATTTCGACGTCAGAGGTGATGTCACAAAATTTTTGATGTGGCAAGTGATGTCACACATTCTATTATGATGTCAGAAGTGATGTCACACATTTCTTTGGATGCCGGAAGTGATGTCACACATTCTATTGTGATGTCAGAAGTGATATCTTTCATTTTATGTTCACAAGGACATTTATGATGTCAAAAGAGATGTCACACATTCTATTATGATGTCACAAGTGATGTCACATATTTTATAATGATGTCATAATTGATGTCAAAAAGCAAATTTGTGATTGTTAAATGGGATGTCGCACATTCTTTTGTGATGTCACAAGTGATGTTATACATTCTCTGGTGATGTCCCATATGAGGTCACAGGGTCAATGTTTTGATGTCACAAGTACATTTATGATGTCAAATATGATGTCACTTATTCCTTTGTGATGTCACAAGTGATGTCACAAGATTATGATGTCACAAGTGCTGAATCACATTCTATTGTGATGTTACAGGTGATGTCACACATATTATCA